>JAWNOM010000484.1:6267500-6382500 GCA_035045965.1 Drosophila aldrichi
AACATCGCACCAAATCCATGCATCCATTCCTCTAAGATTTGGAGTGTCCATCGATGTCAGCGCAGTCAAATGGGATGAAATGGGATCTGCGATAAGTTAAGCTTGATATGCATACATATGTATATATGTACATAGAACAGAGAACATAGAACATCTGCATTGATTTGGAGACAATTACAATAGATATTACTAGCATAAAGCTCTTTGTGAGTCAAGTCCAAGAGTGATCTAACAAGCTGTCAGTTTTTGGTATTTTAGAGCTTCACAAACTTCAACTTTCAAATCTTAACTGAAATTGCATTTGTTTGTTTTATTAATTATCTAACCTGTTACATTTTTTGAACACCGCAAAAATACTGAAAACAGTGTTGCCGATTTGGCTATTTTTCCGTCAACTTTGATGTGAAAGCGTCGCATATTTTATACTATCGGCTGGCGGGAATTATAACTATATAATATTATGATATAATATTAATTTATATTATTATATATTATTTTATTTTATTATATATATAATATAAAATAATATAATATAATATAATATTAGCATCAATAGATCAATAGAGAGCAATTGAAGAATCGCAGTTCCAATTAGCTTTTCTTTGGGCAGTTAGCTTTTTTCTGGTCTGTTCAGTTGGCAGCCCCGGCCTATAGCAGTTGGTAGCCCCGGTCTATAGCAGTTGGCAGCATTGATCAACATTGCATTGCTGATTTTTCGACAATCGATAATACTAAAATTGCTTTACAGCATTTTCAGCTCGTTCAGTTCAGTTTGTGCTTGACGCTTGTTCTACAAACTTTGAGTTCGCAGAGAGTTAAAAAAATAAATTCGTTTTCTCAATTTTGAATTCAAGATGGATTCCCTATTGGAAGGCATGGTAAGTTTGTTGTGGAAAAGAAAAGGTTTTCCCTTATATATATTTATATACAATATATCTTCCGATCAAGTTGCGTGCATTGGCTAATTGGGACGAGTTCACCGATAACCCCTACCGCATGTGCGAAATCTGTCAGCAGCACGGGCCCGAAAATTGTCAGTATCTGTTGCAGCACGGCGTCCATCCGTGGTGTGCAGAAGATGTAGTTGAGCCGAGCGTGGCATCGTTGCCGCCGCCACCGCCACCACCACCGCCGCAGGCACCGGCACCGGCACCGGCACCGGCACTGGCACCACCAAACCCAGGGGCATCGGCTCTATTTACTAATGCCGAAATAGATGAGATGGAGGCAGTTATTGCCGAATATGAGCTGATGCTATTGGAAAATGGCCGTCGCACTCAATAATAGGATCTTGGATCTCCAGCAGAATGATTGGCCTAACTTATTATTCAAGTTCGAGTTAATAAAGTTATAAGAGCCAACTGAATTTTTGATCGTTTGTCGTTGGGAGAGGGGATACCTAGCTAAAAGAATCTGTCCGCAAAATTTGCGGCCATGTGCAAGTGTGTGTGTGTAAGAGAGAGAGAGAGAGAGTGAAGGCTGGTCAAAAATTTGCCGTTTGCAAGTGTGTGTGTGTGACAAAGTATAGCAAGTGTGTGTGAGAGTAGAGAACGACAGGCTGGAATGGAATTTGCAATTGAAGGGCAATAAGAAACTTCTTGATGTTCGAGTAGAGAAGAAACGTTTGATAATGTATGTACATATGTATGATGTGTGAGTGTGTGTGAGCAGAGCAGGCAGGTTGGGTTAGCTGGAAAATAACCTTGGCGAGTAAAGCTGTTTGCAAGTGCGTGTGTGAGAGTAGAGCAGGTAGGCTAGAAGCTTCTCGATGCTCTAGTAGACCAGAGCCGTTTGTTAATGTATGTATGTGTGTGTCTGTGTATGAATAGTGTGACAGGCTGGAACAACGGGAAAAGAAGCGTTTCGAGTAGAGTCCGTTGCAAGTGTGTGTGAGAGAGAGAGACAGTGCAGGCTGGAATGGAATTTGGAATTGAAGGGCACGAAGAGGCTTCTTGATGTTCGAGTAGAGAATAACCGTTTGATAATGTATGTATGTATGTATGTATGTTGTGTGTGTGTATGTGTGTAAGTACAGCAGGCAGGCTGAATTAGCTGGAAAATAACCTTGGCGACTTACGAGTAGAACTATTTGATAGTGTGTGTGTGTGTGACAAAGTAGAGCAAAGCTGTTTGCAAGTGTGAGTGTCTTTAGAGGAGAGCAGAAAGGCTGGAATGGAATTTACAATTGAAGGGCATGAAGAAGCTTGTCGATGTTCGAGTAGAGAAGAACCGTTTGATAATGTATGTATGTACATATGTTGTGTGTGTGTGTGTGTGAGCAGAGCAGGCTGGTTGGATTAGCTGGAAAATAACCTTGGCGACTTACGAATAGAACTATTTGATAGTGTGTGTGTGACAAAGTAGAGTAAAGCTGTTTGCAAGTGCGTGTGTGAGAGTAGAGCAGGTAGGCTAGAAGCTTCTCGATGCTCGAGTAGACCAGAGCCGTTTGTTAATGTATGTGTGTGTCTGTGTACGAATAGTGTGACAAGCTGGAACAACGGGAAAAGAAGCGTTTCGAGTAGAGCCCGTTGCAAGTGTGTGTGAGAGAGAGAGAGAGACAGTGCTGGCTGGTAAAAAATTTGTCGCTTGCAAGTGTGTGTGTGTGACAGAGTACAGCTGTTTGCAAGTGTGTGTGTCTAGAGTAGAGAATGGCAGGCGGGAATGGAATTTGCAATCGAAGGGCAAGAAGAAGCTTCTTGATGTTCGAGTAGAGAAGAACCGTTTGAGAATGTATGTATGTATGTATGATGTGTGTGTGTGAGTGAGAGTAAAGCAGAGGGGCTGGAAGTTTCTTGATGCTCGAGTAGAACCGTTTGTTAATGTACATACATACATATGTATGTGTGCGTGTGTCTGTGTACGAATAGTGTGACAGGCTAGAACAACGGGAAGAGAAGCGTTTCGAGTAGCGCCAGTTGCAAGTGTGCGTGAGAGAGCAGTGCAGGCTGGAATGGAATTTGTAATTGAACGGGACTTTGCATTTCCAGGCACGTCATGAAAACGAAATGAAATCTTGTTCGCAAATTCCACTCGACGCAGCTAATGAGGTTCGTCTGCATGTCTTGGGCAGTGGGTACACTTGCACTCCCTTTTGACTATGTAGTTGCTGTCATTTTTTGGGCAAACACATGTCTGTGTGTGTGTGTGTGTGTGTGTTTCAATTTGATGCGAGATTCGTGTCGGTTTCAGTGCGGTCATTGCCGCAAATGTTTTGCTTAACACCTTCACGTGATTCCGGCATTTATTAAATTGTTTTGTACTTTGTTGCCATTTCCGTTCGCGCTGCACGAGACCCCAAAACATGCGACGTGACAAATGATGAGGCAAAGGCGGGCGAAGCTAGAGGCTGGCCGCCCAGGTGGGCTGTGCGTGTGTGTGTGTGTGTGCGTGTGTGTGTGAGTGTGGGGCTTGCACAATAATGAGGCATATTTACAAATGCATTGCGCTGGCAACGCCACGAACTGAGCTCTATCTCTCGGCGGCGACTCCGACCGGCGGGTGGCAAATTTGTATTTTAAATTATGCGCATCTCTTAGCGGGGCCAGGTCGACGTGGTGGGGGGGTGCGGCTCGGCAGCTTGCTGTTGCCCACAGGGACCACGTCCTGGGAGACATCCAGCGGCGTGTTTTAAAATGCGACGCATGACTTTCATTTCACGTTTGTTTACTTCGCATGCGGCCGCGTGATTTTCCTAGCGAGAGAGAAAGACAGAGGCAGACAGAGAGAGAGACAGAGCGAGACGGGCTGAGCTGGGACTATGTATGTATGTGTGGGGGAGGGGTGGCTCTGGGTGGGGAGCGCTTGGGGTTACAGGTCGCGGCACGGCGCGGCACGTGTCAACAGTTGGAAATGGGTTTTTAAGGCGCCGCAACGTATGCTACAGTTCCTTGGCTTCAACTTTTGTTTCAATTACCGTTACCTGTTACCTAGCCACCGTCACGCCCAACCCGCCTCCCGCCGCACTCGTGACCCGCAGGCAACGCATTTTTATGACTCAAAAGCGTGTTCATAATGCGAGCTACTTAGTACGTGTCCAGTGTTGCACAACGCGTTCACACAGTGTGGCCATACTGTTGCGATTCAACAATGTGGCAACACTCACTGGCTGCCCATTGCTCTGATTTTCGCTATTTTTATTGAGCTTTGCGAGCTGTTTTGGCATGGAACTACAAAGAGACTCGCTTATCTCTGTCTTTCACTGATTCTCTATGCTTTTCTCTCCATTTCTCTATTCTCGTTGATGCCCATTGTCTGCAATTGAAGTTGCCTTACAGAAGCAGAGCATCAAGTGGCAGCTGGATTGCATTTACTCCCCGGGTTGCTGGACAACTTCTTTGCCTCTGTAGTACCTGGAACTAACTACGAGATTCTTTATTGAAGAGTGATAATACGATATGATAATCGAATCCCTAGATTGCTGTAAGATCTGTAGTAACTGCAGCTAACTCCAGTATTCGGTCTTTCAGAAGCTGAGAATCGAATGGAAGCTGGATTGGATTTACTCACTGAATGGCTGTAAGACTTTCTAGTATTTATAAAAGCTGTAGTTAATTCCATGACCTGGTCACTTCCCTGACTCTAAACTCTGTTCTGCTGATTGGATTTACTCACTGAATGGCTGTAAGACTTCTGTGCTGTCTGTAGCTAACTATGATATTCTTCATCTTCTCATTCGTTTATCATTCATTGCAGACCTTAAGTACGATTCAGATGCCAAAACCCTTTCGACGCATGCCTCTGCCCAAGCAGAGTCTATAAGTTGGGCATGAATTAATTTGCCCTGTGGAGCGAGTGGGAGATCATCAACTAATGAAATGGGAACTGTGAAAACAAACAAGGTCTCGCCTACAAACAGACAATTAATACACAGTTCGTCTCTCTCTCTCTCTCTCTCTCTCTCTCTCTTTCTCTCTCTGGTTGCGTATCAATAATAATTGTAATAGTTGAATGTTGAATGCCGCATGAATAGGACAGCAGGAGGAGCTGGTTGGGGTTGGTGTCCAATGAATAAATCAAAGTTGTTGCCACAACTAAGTGCACTCCGAGTGCCATTAATAATGCCCGCTGGCCATTGGCATTTCGGCAGCAGCAGCAGCAGCAGCAGCAGGCAATCGGGGTCAGTGCTTAACCCGGTTACACTGCTACCTTCCCTCTCTCCTCCCACTCTATATATATTTATTTATATATATACATGTATTGTATTGTATATGTTATGCCTGTCTGTCCCAGCTCTCGTTGTCTCGCTGCATATACATATTGCATGTGGCCTAATGCCGAACGATTAAAGCCAAGTTAGCCAAAGCACTCGTGTGCTCGTGTCATGCATTTTTCAAAGGCAACGCTTGTGTCCAGGACACCGACATTAATATTAAACAATAAATACCAACAAGTAGTCAAGCAGACAGCTGAGTGAGACAGAGATAGAGATAGAGAGAGGGAGATATGGGATTTTAGGTTCCCAAAGTGCTCGCTGGCATAAATGCATCGTCAATTAATGTAAATTAAAGGGAAAACCAAATTCCATTTCCGTTTTAACAAGACACTTAATTACATAAGTGAATGGACACACTCACACACACACACACACGTCATGTGTGTGTGTGTGTGTGGTTGCTAGCAACTGTGTTTAGAATTTACTTAACAAGATGACGACAAGAAGTGCCCGAGTTATAGACCATTACAGACAATATAGACACATGCAGTTGGCATTCATGCATATTACTCATACGCCATGTGACGCACACCCACACACACAGAGAGAGAGAGAGAGAGAACCCCTCGCTTTGCCTGCTGCTGTCTCGACTTCAGCTTCAGCTTCAGTTTGGGTTTCGGCTTTGTCAGGTATTTGCATTTGCATTTCGCATTTGCGAGTTTGTAATTAAGTTTCAAGTGCAATTCGAGTTTATCGGCATCAGCCATTCCATATCTATGTAGCCTTGCCTCTCCCTCTCACACACTCGCTCTCTCTCTCTCTCTCTCTCTGTGTGTGTGTGCTTGTAATCCTGCCAATTTGACTAAACTCAACTTGTAATAGTCGGGTACTCATCCATTTTTAATACCCTGCATACGTGCAACTGCCACTAATGGGTAGCAGAAGCTTAAGCTGCGCTTAAGGCATTCATAATTAAAATTTTTGAATTAAATATGATTCGATTGTTCATTGTGAAAGTACAGGGAAATTCTTAGAGCTTTATTCTCAACTATTTTCTGCTGATAATTATATTTGTTTGATCATATTAGTGTGAAGACTTTCAATATTGGAAAAGAGGCATCTGCTAGTCGAGCATGCCTGGCGAGAGAGCTACAACAATCCACTGCCATATTTGAAACCTTCAAACGCATTTTATTGTCGAATACTATTTTAATATTTGCCACAAAATTGTTGTTTCTTGTTTTAGCTAATTGTTGTAGTTGTTGTTGTTGTTGCTATTTGATTATCTGGGGCATACGAGTGGCTGCAAATGAAATTGATCACATACGAGTGAGAGAGAGATAGAGAGAGAGAAAGAGAACGAGTCAACTGCCAATAGTCGAAATATGTAAATTAGTTAATAATTCTACAGCTGCTAATCAACCAGGAAAACACCAAAGCTCGAGTGGAAAACATCTGCAATGTGAATCGAAACGGCAGCTGGATGAAGGTATTCCCAATTAGGTATAAATAATATGTGAAGAGTTTTGTCTATTTCATTAATGTTGGCATGAGCGCATATTAATAGCAAGTTAATCCTCAGATAAGAGAGGAGGAACCATCGGTGGGAGAGAGATATTTGAGATGTCTTTAATGCTGATAAAACTCTTCAAATGTAGCGAATCGCTTGTTAGCTATATAAATTTAACTAATATACTCAATTATGGAAAGTAACTTAGTTAACTATCTGGATTGGAAGGAATTCTGTTCTATATAAAGATCTAGTGATGGGTCTGAGCTCGACACAGCTCTAGATATGGATATGGATTATCTATATATATATCCATAAATCGAGGGCATTTCATTTGCACTCATTAATTTGTGTGGATTTTTGTGGCACACGCATAAAAATCAAAAATTGCAGCATTAATAATTATTAAAGAACTATTATGATTTATGGTTATTATTTATTCGGTGCGAGTTATGAGAATTTATGGATAACCATTAACATTTATCGCATGCACTGCGAACGACAGCACCAGCACCAGCACGAGCACAGCTAACTCTTTCAGTGTTCACTTCAAATTGGGGGCGTGGTTGCGCCCCATGCAATTTGTAGCCGGGTCACAAACCCAAACAAGTGAGTGTTTATAGCAAGCATTTTATGGCTGGGCTAGCAAAGAGACAGAGAGAGGGAGAGAGAGAGCGAGAGAGAGAGAGAGAGAGAACATTCCGAATACTCAGAATATTAATTGAACTACTTATTACTTGTAAGCTGTCCTATAAGAGTGGGAACAGTTAATATGAAACACAAAATAAAGAAAACTTTCTATTTTGTATTGGACTTTCTTAAAACTAACAGAACAAACTTTTAATGCAAAATATATTATAAGATAAAAAAAAAGATAGATATAATATAACAGAAATTTTTTTAAATTTTCTTCATTCTTTGAAATCCATTCATTGGGAAGTATGACAGATTCGCGGCAAAAAAGTTATCGTTAAATTTGCGAACGCCAATTGAAAAGAACGCAAAATGAGTCTTACGCACGAATGAGCAAAAACGAGCTAGTGAGCGAGTGAACGAAAAGGAATCAGTGCGCCAAATTGAGCGAGTGAACGAGAAAGAGCTAGTGAACCAAATTGAGCGAGTGATCGATAACGAGCTAGTGAGCCAAATCGAACTAGTGAACGAAAACGAGCTAGTGTGCCAAACTGAGAACTAGTAAAGCTCAGTGGCTCAGTTCAGTCATGGAGCTACCCAAGTTTATTTATTATACAGTATAAGCTGTTTCAATTTCAGCATTCCAAGCGCTACCAGGCAAGTCTCTGCTTAAAGTGATCAACAGTAAAAATAAACACATTTATTTTTCTCTATTTTGTTGTTCCATTTCCAAGACGTTTCGTGAGCAAGCAAATGTGCAAGCCAATTGCAAATGCCTAAAACTTGGCCACAAAATGCAAAATGCTGCGAATTCGCTTAAACGAGTTTGATTACTTAGCGGGAGCAGTAGCAGGAGGAGCAGGAGCAGGAGCAGCAGCAACACTAACAACAAACAGCAGGAGCAGCGGCAATAAAAGTAATAATAAACAACAAAAAAAAAAAAGCGGAAATGGGCAGAAAATACAAATAAATAAAGCATTTTATATATACACAATATATACATACAAATATACATATAATATATATGTATATGTATATATTTCCGTTGCTGTTGCATGCAACAACTGCCCCCAGCTCCACATGCTCATCACGATGATGCTGATGATGATGGCGATGGCAATCGAGATGATGATGATGATGATGATGATTATGATTATTATTATTATTTTGGCTCCGGTCTTTTCGGTCTTTGTCTTTGGGTTTGTCTTTTGGTTTTCCGTCTGCTGCATTTGCAATGGAAATGCCCCGCCCCGCACCGCCCTGTCGACGCAAGCGAAATGCATTTTAAATGCGACTTTTTCCCCCCCGCCGCCGCATACGAAATGCGAAATGTGAAAATGCAGCAACGCTTACCCCATTACAATACGGGCAGATCCACCCCCTTCCCCATCCCAGCCCCACTCCCCCAGCAGCCGCTGCCCACTTAAAAGTCGTTGACAATTTGGCGTCGACGATGAAAATAAATAAATAGGCAAAAGCCCAAAACGCGGCTCCAGCCAGCGCAAGAGCCCACTCGTATTACTTTCCCGGCATCCTGCCGCCACCCCTGGCCATCTGCCACACTCGCATTCATCTCTTACTACAGCCACATCCCTCCCCCATCCCCTCCTCCCACCGTCGACAGCCGTTGCAGGCATGCAAATATTTAGATTAATGCAAGACTTTTGCAACAAAATACGCGACGCGCATATTGCCAAACAAAAATTTTTATTTATGCCATGCAGTGGGCGTGGCCAATGGCCCCCGCAGAGCGCGGGGAGTTGAAGGTGTAGGTGGCAGTAGTTGGCCACGATTGGTTGTGTCTGGCCAAGGCACTTGATGACAAAAATTCGTAATCTTCTTTTTCCGCTTTCTGTCAGCTCTCAACTCGAAAGACTTTGCCTATGCAAAACGGATGGGGGAAACGTTGTGGGACCTGCATTAGCTTAGCTTTAACAGCTTTAACATATCTGAAAGTATGATCCTTGATTGGGCTAAGAGGTCTAGGCAATGAGTGAAGAAGTCTACCTGGATGGCTTCCAAAGATCTAATGCAATATGTCTAGGAAATTTGCGAGAAATCGATAGATCTAAGGACTTACCTGAAACTTCTGTGATTTCCTTAGAAATTCTGTATAAGAAATACCTTAGGCAAATGTTTTTATAGGGTATTTAGAGTAGATTATTTCCCATAACCATTTTATGAACAGAACCAAATTGACTTCCTCGAAATGCTAGCTTAAATAGTTGCCCCATAGCAGCTATACATAGAGTGCCGGTGCTACGGCTTTCAGTTCGGATTCTATTAAATCGGGACAGTAACTGAATTCAATGAACAACAGGAAATTTTCAGACTAGAGGCAAACTGCCCATTGATTGCCTGCTAGTCGGATGGTTGGGTGGTTGGGTGGTTGGGTGGCGACATCATAGTTGCAAACGGTTGCCGTAGCTTTTTGGCCGCCGCGTCTATATGTCAAATTAATTGATGACCAATTTGCGTTTTCAATTAAAAGCAGCGCACACTTTTTGCGCAGATACGATTTCAGTTTTGTCTCGCATACCTTTTTCTTTACCCCCCTCCTCCCCCCTTATTCCAGTTTTTTTTTTTCAGTTTGCGCTGTTTTATGCATACCCTATAAATGGCAGAGAGCGGAGGGTGGCTTCCGTTAGCTGAAAAGCTATTGGACAGACAATAGGTAGTAGAAAGTAGTAGAAATTGGATTGGATTGATGTGGAATCGGGGTACTACAGTGTAGTAATAGTTGATCTTTAAGAATTTGCCATATCGGTCTTCAGCTAGGCTACTGCAAAAGGTAGTAGAAAGTACTAAAAAAAAGTAGTAGCTTGAATTGACTTTATCTCTCGAAAGATAACTACAGAAAGTAGTATAAGAGAGTAGTAGAAAAAAAGTAGTAAAAAAAAGTAGTAGAAAAAAGTAGTAGAAAGTAGTAGATAATATGTGTGAATTGACTTGATATCAATCTAGCTATATAAAGCTTGACATGTTGATATAGTAGTAGAAGATTGTCTGCAATCTGGACTACTACAGATGGCAGTAGATTGTAGTAAAAAGTAGTAGAAAATATTTTTTTTAATATAATCATCTTTTTGTTTAGCTATTTTCGAGTCAGTTTTATCATTACTTCCACTTGGCTCTCCTCTCAGCTCTTTGGTTGTGTTGACAGGGTAACTGCTAGTCGGGCATGCCCAGCGACAGGACGGCGCTTTCTCACTTGTTTTGTTACTCATTTTTGGTTGCTGTTGTCGCGAACGGTTTTCAGCACGGAAATTGCCCCTTTTGGCAAAAGCGATGAAGTGCAGCCGCAGACGTGGGCAACGCATGGAGCGTTTATCCTTGTACGCGTCCTTCTCGTCACTGGAGTCATTCCATTGAATTGTGTTATAATGCAAAAAGCTCTTTGCTTTGGCCTCCATCGAGAACGTTAGTTGGCTCCGCCCGTCTCCGTCTCCTTCTCTTTTTGCGCGGCGACTGTGAATGTGATTCCGTTTCGAATTCTGGCTCCGATTTCGTTTCGCTTCTCCCTGCTCCCCGTTTCCTTCTGCCGCCCATCGAATGCTGCATATGTGACTGATGAGGGCGTGGTCGCGCTCAATGGCAAAGCTTAACAGCGTTTCTTTAATTAAGTTGAACAATTTGTAGCCAGTTGTCGACATAATAGACTTTTGGGCATTTCCCTGTCGAACCTTTCCACGGGAATAAATTCCATGAAATGTCATTGAACCAGACTCGACGATATATGCATGTATGTAAATCTATATAGAGGTAAGCAGTTCATTTTCATACCATTCCGAATGGATTTTCTTAATAGATCTCTAGGTAGTTCTATTAGCTCTAGAGTAGGCCAAGTCAAACTGCTGCGATTAGTTCTGCTCCAAATCATATTCAATTTGCCATTGGCTTATTTTCCATCAAGGATAACTAGAGTTTTGACTACCTGTTAAGCTCGAGGCAATGCCTAATTGTACTAAAGGCTAAGCCAGAGCAGCGTTTCACCTGCCAAATGAAACGTCAAATGGGATTAGAGCAATGCGATTGCAAATTTATCGGCATTAAGAAATGAAGTGAAGAAGTGAAGCAGCTGCCGGCTTCATTAGACGACAGACTGGCGCGGGCCCTTGCTCAGCTAGCAATGCTCTCAAAGTTCAAGTGCTCTTAGATCTACTATATATTTATACATATATATACGTATGTGTGTGTGTGTGTATGGGCATGTTAAGGACATCGCCAAATGAAGTGACAAGCAACTTAACGCATTTAAATTAATTAAAAATGTGCTTAAGATGTTTTCGACTTGGCGCAGTAGATGGCAACAAAAGGCGTTTTGCTTTGCCTTGCCTCCCCCCCAGTCGAGCCAAGCCAAGGCAAGCCTGTCGCTGACAACGGTAGACGCGTAACAACAGCGCCAACAACAACAACAACAACAACAAGTGTCTTGCAACTGGCAGCTGTAATTAGACAATTCACTCGCCACTCGCCACTCGAGTCTCAGGCCCTGTTTTGGGTTTTAGTTGCGCATCAAAAAAAAAGAAAATGGGAAAAATAAAAGGAAAAACGAAAATTTCCTTCGTTTTCTTATTTGTTGTTGTTGACGGCACAGATTGAAGCCGCGCCGCATTGGCGGTAAACTTTTGCAACAGCGTCACGGAACTTTGTGTGGGAGCGTTTAGGTGTGAACGCCTCGGACTGCTGCGACCCCGACGACCCCCCGCTCCAACAAACAATGCCCCATTGTCACTTGAGAGCGAGCGAAGTGCAAAAGTGTTTTAGCCTTGCTTTTGCCTTCTTAGCGCATCGACTTTTAAGTAGTTGCCACACGCCCAAACACCCACACACAAAGCGCCGACAGCGGGGAGGAGGCGTGCGGCAGGAGGCGGGCACTGCACAAGTCGTTCGCTTGTAGGCGTTAATGAAAATGCTTGTAATTAGTTTTGTTTGTTGGCAATGCAGCGGAAACGGAAGTGCGCCAAATAATGCCAGCTTGCGCTTTTGCATGCATTGAACTAATTGATTTGCCGGTGCTGCCACCACTCCGCCGACTCCTGCTCCACTCCAACTCTCCAACTCTCTGTGGCACTGAACACTCTCTGCTCGCTGTTGACTGCCATCTTCGAGTGCTTCCGCCATAATGAATTTACTTCAAGCCAGTCGAAAGCCTTCAAATCTTTGCATTGCTCCTGCCCGCAAATGCTCCTCAGCTTCTCTGCTGTCCACCAGCTGCAGCTGCTCCAACCCACCTTATATCTCATTTGGTGTGTGCAGCTGTTGACAGTCGAATCTACATTAAACTTTCCGCTGACAGATGTCAGAGATCCGTTGGAAAATCTGCCAATGTGTGAAAATGAATGAGGGAAAGGGAGTGAGATCCCTTCCCTATTAGATGTGGGATGCGAGAGAGTGGGATGGACAGAGAGCAGAGTGAACTCAATGAATAAGGATTCATTCAACAATCTCTCTACCTCTCATATTCTTTGTCTCTCTACCTCGCTCTTTCTCTTTTGTCATCTTTCTTTCTCTTTCCATGTTCCTTCTTTTAATCTCTGATTTTCTGGCTCTCCCCTTTCTCTCCTTCTCTCCCACACTTTCTGAATTCATCGCTCTCTCTCTCTGACGTTATCAATCTTTGCCTCTCTCTGTAATTATCTGTCTCTCTCTCTCTCTTTCTCTCTCTTTCTCTCTTTCTCTCTTTCTCTCTCTCTCTCTCTCTCTCTCTCTCTCTCTCTCCCTCTATTTCTTACAACTCTAAATCGAACTCTCTATTCTTCTTCCTGTTCCACTCTCTACCCTCTCTTCTCACACTCCTCTATATTTGTTCTTCATTCTCTCTCTCTCTCTCTCTCTCTCTCTCTCTCTTTCTCTCTTTCTCTCTTTCTCACTTTACCTCTCCCTCCTTCGCGCTATCTCTGTCCCAGCTTTCCTCATCATCTTCAGGATCTTCGACTAGCAGCTGTAAGTTTCTTGACATCCATTTGACGAAATGCTCTGAAGTAATTGATAAATAAAGTTGCACGCTGGCAAACGGCAGGTGGCGCCTTTTCACTTTCGGTAGCCTAATTGCCCCAAATTTAATTTCCGCTTTAAGTTTGCCAGCACACAGTAGGCATAAATATGCAACAGCCATAGCCATAGCCATAGCCACAGCTTCAGCCTCAGCCACAGGCAGAGCAACAGCAGGACAAAAACAAAGCCTGTTGGCGGTTGGGGAAGTTTTTGGTGGGTAAGAGGCAGCAGCAGCAGGAGCAGCAGGAGCAGCAGTAGCAGGAACAGGAACAATTCATCATCTATATGACAAGCAGTCGAAAGCAATCGTTTTGTCATCTTCTTCTCTGTTGCTAAATTGAATATGCCGCCCCACACACACACGGTCTGAAGGTGGGTGGGGGGTGGGGCGAGTGTGTGACAGAGACGCATAGAGACATTTCGAATGAAATGAATGAATGAGCACACACACACACACACATGCATGCATTGTTAATGTGTGCGTGTGTGTGTGTGTGTGTGCCTGCTCACATATGCATATGCAGGAGCGGGGCCACCACACACACACACACCTAGTGGCTGGCACGCATACAAAGTAGGCAACGACTTGACTTTAAAAAGCCTTTCAACTGGGCAACAGGCCTAGGCCTCTGTTAACTCTCCTATCTCCCTATCTCCCTCTCTCTGTCTCTGTCTCTGTCTATCTTCCGCCCTCGCTGACTGTGACAATAGATCATCAAATTCATTACATTACATTTCATATGTCTCATTTGTATGGCGGGTTCAGCTGTGCGTGACCATTGCATTCATCAAACTAAACTAAATTCAAGCAACACACGCGCACAGACACATCTTACTTCTCTCTCAAACTCCCCCCCTCTCTCTCTCTGTCTGTCTCTGTTTGTGGCTATGGATGCTTTATCATTCAGAGCAACCACCCGATATCCAAAGACTTTTGCTCTGGCATCAATGGCAACGCTTGAACCCCTTTGACCCCCTCCAGCTACTGTACGCCCATGGCACGCACTGTTAGTAGCCATATCAGCTAGACTGCAGTTGCCACCAGCTCTCACCTCTCATCTCCCATCTCCACCAGCTGCACCACCAAAAACTTATTCAATCCACCCACTTGACCATCGACAGAAATTTTGCATTGACGCTTGGCCCGTGTTGTCTAGACACAAATGTGAAAGTGTGTGTGTGTGTGTGTGTGTGTGTGTGTGTGTGTGTGTGTGTGACTGTATTGATGTGTGAGATATAGTAGCGCATTAGTTCATATATAAATCTATTTTTTATAAATTTAAATCAAGTTGTTTAATAATACAATTTAAAAGAGCAACTGCTGAGATAGAGACCTATCGATACTTATCGATATATTGCTGGTTAATTAATCGTATATTCTGTTAACTCAATGCTAGGCTTCGACTCCGATTCCCTCACAATTTCTCTTGCAAATATTATTATATAATCCAGTAGCTCGACTCCCCACTCTCACGTTTCACCCCGCCCCATTCACAATAATTTGTGGGCTCTGCAAACTCTTAGCAGCAGCTTAGCCTTCGATTAGGAAAAGTTTTCAAATCCATTTCGCCTGCAGGTGAAACGAATTAATCCAAGTACAAAGCCCCAAAGAACCCTTGCTTCAAAAATTTTCATTCCCTTCTTTTTTTTTTGTTCGATAAGTTCTGGGCGTGATGCCGCCAAGTGGCTTTCAAAATGATGAAAATTAAGGATGCGCTCACACCACACTCTACGCCCACTTTACGGCCCACTCCCCACGCCCACTCTTCGATCTGCATGCGCTTGGGCTTAGGGCCAGCCAATAGCAATTCAAGTTCATCCACGCAGCCTCAGCCTCAGCCTCAGCCCAGACAATGGGCCAAATTATGCGCGAAAAGTGGCAGCCAGACGTGCTCCGCAGCTCGCACCACAGCTGGCCGCCGGCTGGTCAGGTGGTTGCTTGCTCCACGTCCAGTTGCCCATAAAAAACTTTTCTTTTTTTTTTTTGCCAATGCGCGACGCAGCAAACATGGATAAATTATGCCGACGCACTCGAGTGCTTATTGTCGAACAGTCGCTGACTGCGCTGCTGGCAGACGGTATTCTTCTTTTAATGCCACGCCCCCACACATACACAGTGCCCAGTTTGCTGCCGTCAATACAAGTTGGCCGGCGTTTTGTTTGCCATATTCAAAGTCATAAATCATAAAACTGCTCGAGAATATTTTATCATAATCACATCAGGAAGCGAGAGGCCTGAGTCGAGCCAAGTCGAGTCGAGCGGTTGGGCGCTCGATTTCGATTCGAGTTCAATAGCAAAAAATGAGAAGAGCAGAGCAGAGCAGAAGAAAAAAAATAATAATAAAAATAAAAATGACATTATCCATATTTTTGGCGTTAAGTGTTGTTGTTGTTGTTGTAGCTTTTAATTTCTGTTTCGCCTTCGCTTTGCTTTCTGCATTTGACAAGTGACTTTGTTATGGGGCGTCCTCTGCTCGAGTCCTGAGTTCGGGTGTTGCATAATTTAAGCGAGCACACACACACACACTCACACACCCGTACACACACACACACACACACACACACACACACACACTCTGCCTGCCAACTTGCATATGAAAGTCAATAAATAATTTTTGCCCAACTGTACAAATCACATTTGGGCTCATTAGGCATTCAGCCGGGGGCGGCTTTAATAAATGTATGCGCCCTGGGTGACGCCCACTGCCAGACACGCCCCTTTTTGAAGTTTATTGAGTGGCTTTCATTAAGCTAACCGAGCTTACTCCACGCGCAACTCGAACGCAAATGTGAACTCAAATCGAGCCGTGCAGCAAATCGTAGCATACTTTCGAGGGCGCTGCCCCTTAGGCATCTACTAGGGGGGGGGGGGGGGGGGTTGTTACGAACTGTGTTTTATCTAAGTTATTGTGTATATCTGTGTGTGTTATCTATAATTTACATTGCAAATATATTTATGTAATATACATATTTTGTCATTGTTAAGGAAAGAGTTTATAAGCTTAACTAAGGAAATATTCAATAGATTATAAGTCGAGAGCCGGTCCAGTAAGCTCTTATGACATACAGTTAAATAATTCACTCGAAATGCATTACGAGTTAATATTATATCAATATTCTCATAGCGCTCTTTCTCTCCCTCCCTTTCTGTTCTATGAAACTTGTGAAATAATTCCGATTAAGTCAAATAATTTTCATACGAAAAATATTTGACGGCATATACATATGAAACTATCAGCAGCTTACCCAATTCACTCATGAGAAATGACATTATTTTCTTCATATTTCCTCTCTGTGCTCTAATCCTACTTTGGGTCTTGCTCCAAGTATTCAACTCTAAGCAACATTTTCTCAGGAAAAACATTTTTCAGATTAGCTGAAAAAACTGATGAATTTCTTGGTAACGTCAGCTCCTGAAATACGGGTAAACAAATCTTTCAGAATTCCCATAAATCGTAAATTGGCAGACAAGAACAACAAGACGAAGTAGAAGAGCAAAAAGAGAACGAGTGGAAAATGGAGAGTGGAAAAAATACGTAATGCCAGTCAGTGGCAGGCGCATGGCATCCGCTTTGTGGTGCAGCGGCATTACAACAATGGCTCGGGCACAAATTGACAAAAGGCTGATCAACAAAAAAGCTGAAGAAGATTGGGCGGGGCTGGAGGGGCGAACGGCGAATAGCCACCGGAATGTCTGCCGATGGAAGGCCGGGCCCGTAGACTGGCAGCAATTGCTGCTAATGCTCTCGTTGCCAACATATGTTTTGGCCAAATGTTGTCATAAATTTTGAGTCGAGTCGAGCATGTGGACAACAAACAGTGGATGGGATGAAAGCTGAGACTGAGACAGAGACAGGCTGAGGCTGAGGCTGAGCCTTAGCACTCCAGCCAAAGTGCAAAGAAACAATATGCAGTGCCAAAACGTTCAGCTGCACAACAATGGAAATGAGTGCGGTTGTCTGGCAGCAGGACTACGGATGCCAGCCAGCATCAGCATTAGGACGAACCGAGGCTGGCCTGGTCTGGTCGGGTCTGGTCTGGGCTGGGCGAAAGTTGGCAAATGATCTGGCAGAAATCAGAGCCGCTTAAGAGCAGCACTAACCAAAGCCGACTTGCTGCATACTGACAAGCATAGACCCTACCGCCCTCGCCCCTCTGCCAGCTGCTGCCCTGCAAAGCGATTAGAGTCCGGAGGTCGACATAGAGCAGACGGGAGCAATCAGGCAAAGTGCCTGCTCCTGCTGCTCCTGCTCCTGCTCCTGCTGCTGCTGCTGTTGTTGCAGTTGTCCAGTGTGTTGGTCACGTTGCACCTGCCACACACACACACACACGCAGGCAGAGTGAAAAAATGAAAGAGACAGACACACACACACTCGCACACACGCACTCACACATACAAATACGCTCTTATATGGCTAAAAATAATTGCATAATTTGCATATTATTTTCTGCTAAACATGCAAAAAGCCTCGCGCAACGTGTGCAACATGCATTCCAAATTTATATGCATATGTATGTGTGTGTGCATGTGTGTGTGTGTGTGTACATTAAGTGCAAAGTGTAAATAACCAACTCAGCATAAATCGTGATTACAACATTTTGTGTGCGGATATTTGCGGGCTTGGTTTTGTGGTTTTAATTTAATTAATATTTTTTGTTTCAGCCACGACCTGGCTTTGGGGCCTCGAGCAGCCGTTCTCTATCTCGAAATGTGTATACCCACTGAATGGGACAAGTGAATGAGGAGTATATTGGCACTCGCATTAACTATGATCGGAGAGCAGTTACGTAGTTGTCAAATCTCTTATGCTAATCTCCTATGGAATGGCTCAGCAGTTGCCATCAGTCTTCATCTGGAATCAATATCAAAACCAATTACAGGGTATCTCATACATAAAAGATTTCGGTTACATACAGTCACTTCAGTTTGATTCGTATTACAGGGTATCTCATACATTGTAATACCACAAGTAAAGCACAGTTGAGTACTGAATTAAGGTATCTCGCAGTCAGTCACGAAGCAACTTATAGCAAGTGAAGCACATTAAACTCTTCTATGATTCATACACAGAGTACAGGGTATCTCATAGTCGGCGAACACTCTAACTTAATCAGAAAATCTATCTAATATATGTATATAATAGATCGAAGCAATCCAAATATCTCACAGTAACTGCAACTATTACAGGGTATCTCATAGTCAGGCTTAGTATGGCGCACATCATGCTCTGTGACCTCTAATATATGTAATATATAGAAGAAGAATTAAAGTAACTCACAGTTACTTCAACTTGATTTTCATTACAGGGTATCTCTTAGTACGGCGCACTAATACCACAATTAAGGTACTCAGTGACGTCTTATACACAGTAGATAGAAGCAGTTCAATGAAATTAGCTGATCACTGTAACTCAATATACATTACAGGGTATCTCATAGTGCGACATAATAATACCACAAGTAAGACACTCTGTGACGACTTATACACAGTAGATAGCAACACTTCAATGAGCTAATTAGCACTGTAACTCAATATACATTACAGGGTATCTCTTAGTACGGCACACTAATACCACAGTTACGTCACACCCTCTCTAGAATGTGTAATTCACATAGCTCGTTGTAACTTGATTTCCATTACAGGGTGTCTCTTCGTCAGACACTGTGCATCCGCTAACAACTGGAGCAAAATTTCGTAATTGAACTGAGACTCAATTCCCATTACAGGGCATCTCAATAGTCAGTCAGTCAGTCAAGCACTTGCAGCTGTATTTCTCTTTTTTGTTGCTATCGTCTTCTGCGTGTGCGTGTGTCTGTGTGTGCGTGTGTATGTTTGTGCTCACACTTTTTGCTCACTCACTCACACACAGCAACAACAACAACAACAACAACAACAACAACAACAACAAGAAGGCAAGGCAAACAACACTCGAAAACGCTTAAAGTGCTGCCACTGACTGTGTGGACTGAGCATCTCGATTCTTGGGTTCGGGTTTCCCTTGGGCCGCTCAAGAGCCACTTTTGTCAATTAGTCAAACAGTTTGAATGCAGCAGCTAATGAGGTGATAATTGAACAATGCATATTTGCATATTTGCCATGCATGCATACATACATACATACATACATAGATATAATATATATTTATATGCGCACACAAATTATGAGACTATTCTGGCTGCATTGCGTTCGATTTGCAGACAAATTTTGGAAAATTAATTGATTGAAGTTACTTTTCATTGCAATTGTCGCTGGCTGACAAGTATGTATGTATGTGTGTGTGTGTGTGTGTGTGTGTAACAAAACAGAATTTGATATCTAATCGGAGTCGAATTCGTTGCATTTTCCCGCTGCCCGTTGATTGTCAGCTGAAAAGCTTCTTAGTTTCAAATCGGCTTAATTAACGCATTTCATGTTTACCGAATTTTGAGTTTATCGACAACAATCTGTCAGTTGGCTAATATTCGCATTCAGTCAGTCAGTCAAGTCATTCAGCTCAATTAATCTTGAACAATAATTCACTTGAGGCCTTTGTAGTTGAAATAGAGCCACATAAGAGCAAATTAACTACAGCTCGATTTGAGCCAAGCCAAATTGTAATACATACGAGTATAATAATGATGGATTCTATGGTTACCATCAAGTATTTACATATTACATATATACATATATGTATGTAGATATTTATTTATGAATATGTATGTATGTTTTTATTTTGATTTATGCACTCCATATGTTTGCTATCGTTTTATGTGTTATCGATAGCTCTGATCTAGAATCGTGTGGCAGCGACACCTATTGGCAGTATTGAACTAACGATCGCCAGCAAGTGGCAACGCTGTTGCAGGGCAGCTTTGAGCACAAGCTTTGATATCGGCGCAAGTTGGGCAATCGGGATTTACGAGAAATGTAGATTAAAATAATAAATACAATTTGTGTGCAAAAAAACAACTAATAATATCGAACAAGTCTGTGCTATGAAAAGTTCCAAGGAGTATCACTGAGAATCTTACACCTGCATATGTATGTAGATAGCGACGTAGCTTATGTAGCATCTTGTTTATGCTGAGAGGCTAGTTGAGTCTCATGGGACTTAAGGACTGCTGGCACCATCGATTGGCGAATCCCAAGATTCCAACAAATATCATCGGCTATTTTCTCACTCAATGCATGATCGACTCTGCGATATGAATGCATTCTTTAGAGAATACAACAAGTAAGCCTCCCTTGGACAGTTTTATAGCGCAAAGTATTTGACTTGCTTTATCTGCAGATAAGCCCGACATTTGATGGCCCATGCTTTACATCTGGAAGCTCTATTAATTGTAAGTTAGAAGAAAAGCTCTTCTTTAATTCTCAATAGCTTTCATATTTCCTTTCTTTTCTTCCCTAGACTCAGAGCCCATGAAGCAGATCAAACGTCTATATCGTCGAAATATCTGACTGATCTATGGCTATACACATTAGTTTCATCTGAATTTGAATTGCTATGACTTAAATTTGTATCCGCATTTTGATCAATGCAGATAATTCTTGAATTTGTATCTATCTATCCTGGATTTTGTATCGCTATAGTTTATATTTAGCTGCTGTATTTCATGTAAGTTTGAAGCACACGACTTCCCTTCAAATTATAAGTCTTTCATTAATATTCCTCTCTTTTCATTAGTCTATTCAGGTATAAATACTTGTATTATGCCATCGCCTGCAGCTTACGCCTTACTCCTACGATCTCACATCTAACCAGTGCAGGGGAGGGTAGGTGGGGTGGGGCGTTCCACATAGAGGCCATTTTGGCCATTTGGGCAACAACTGTTTGCCCGCTCGCTCAGCGCTAATTGCTTTTGTTTATTATTATTTGTCGCCAATGCAAATTTGGGGCTGTTAACAAATGGCTAAATAAATGCAAATTATCGCATAATTTCGCGCAGTGCATACAAATGCAGTGCATTGGCTCATACTACTCCCCTCTACCAATCTACCTCTCCCTCTAGCTGCTGGCAACAATGCGGTTATGTAATACAGTGCAAATATTGCGTAAAACTCGGATAAATAAATTTTAGCTATGCATGCGAGCAAACGAGCCGCTCTATCTATGTAAGTGTGTGTGTGTGTGTGTGTTTTGGAAAATGCAAACGTGCAAAATCGCATTAAATGAGCATTAGCGCATTGTTGGTTTTTGTGCAGTGTGCCACGCCCACAGTGCAACGTGCCAAATTGATGGCTCATCAAAACCAAAAATCCAAAAAAAAAAAGGGAAAACTGTAAAATTTAAGGCTTGGCAATTTTACAATCATCTTCTCTCCCACTCTCCCTCTCTCTCCCACTCTCCCACTTTCTCTCTTTGATCTTCAAGCTGAGTGCACACGCTCGCTGCGGGTCAAAGTTCAGCGCGTTGCACTTCAATAAATTAATTTAAAGTTTAATTAAAAAATTGGTCTTTATTTTCAATTAGCGCTTGGCTGCCTTGACCCCAGCTCTCGCTGCTCGCCCTCCCCACCCCCCCCATTCTATACCCCAGCCCTTTGTCTAGTTTTTGCACTTAGAGTGCGCCGCGGCCCCTCCTGGCCAACGTCGCGCGCTTCTTCTTAATTAATTAAGCAAATTAAATTTATGCATGGGCCAACAACAACAGCAACAACAACAACAAGATGAATAAACGTAAGAAGCATGGCACAATAATTATCAATAAAGCTTCTACCTTTTTCCCTTCTTTACTTTACTTTTTTTACTTTTATTTCTATTTTTGTTTTCGTTTCTAGCTGCAGCCGAGGAGAGACAACAGCAATGGCTATTAACTTACATTGCCCAACAAGTGCGAGCAGGAGCAGCAGCAGACAATGAGCTAAGGGGCCAAGCGTAACACTGGAAAGCGGGAGCTAGGGCGTGAGGGGGGCTGGGCTGGTTGCTTACGTGCCGCCCACTCACGTAAAAGAAACATTAACGCGGCATCTCGGGCCGCTCGCCTGACCGCCAGCAAAACGCCTCACGCTCGCTTGCTCCCAGAGCTTGTTAGAGCCAGGAGCTGGCTGGCAGTCGGCACGTGACCTGGAACCGAGCACCGGCGCCTACTGCTACTGCTGCCAAACGTGTCGCCATTTTGACTTGCATGCAAAGTGCGACACCCCGACACTGGGCCGACGGCATGGCAAAAGCCAAAAGGTGAAACAGGTGAAAGCTCGACGCTCCGAGCTGTGACTCGCTTGCTCGTCTCTGGGGCTCATTCTATGGCGGTCCGACTTCAGCTCCAGGCACTTGCACAGCTTCCTTTGAGTTGGCCATGCGGGTCACATGCGCCCAGACAGCCAGACGGACAGCCAGCCAGCCAAGCCAGAGGCGTTGTGCAACAATGACTACGAGCAGAGGACAATCTGGGAGCTATTTCAGTGCTGATATCCATATGGCAGACTCTACTCACCCCCCTTTGCGCCGCCTCTGATAGCAGCTCTGATAGCTGCATACATCAGCTTGTAGCCAAGCTGAGCTTTGGCCTCTCCTGTCCATTAAGGTGTCTCAGGTAGCGCCAACTTAATTTCCGACTTGATTTCAATAGCAACAAACAAGAGCAACAGCAGTTCAAATAAATTTTAAAATATTCATAATTGGAGAGCAAAAAGCGTATCTCTCTCGCTCACTCTTACTCTGAGTCAGCTGAGTTCGTTGGGATTTTTGCAGCTATGTTGCACTAATTGCTGCTGCCACGCCCACACCTGGTGGGTGAAATCGATGGCAAAGGTTTGCCGAGCCCAACTCACACCAATCCTACGCTACAGCTGCATCGTGTCAGTTGTAATAAACGTTCAAGTCGCTATACACAATATAATCTCCCAGCCCTTTAACATAAACCCTAGACCCCGTCACCTGCCACCCGCCACCCGCCACTCTCCATGCACGTGCTCCACTGCCAGCAGAAACAACTGGCAGCAGCAATTAGAAAATGTTACCAACTTAGAAATGCGTGGCGTCTGACTAAATGGACGTTAATGGCCAGCTGGCAACCAACTAATAGCATCAGCAACAGCAACAGCAACAGCAGCAACAGCAACAGCAACAATAGCAATAACAACAACAAGGACAATAATAAAATTATCGCCATGGAAAGCATCCGCAAAACATGGCAGCGTGCGCATCCTTTTTCCGAATTGCTCATACGCCCAGGTGGCCGCGAGCCCACAATCAGCAACGGCAGCGGCAGCGAGGCCATTGGGATTGTCGAGGAGGTTAGGGCGAGCCCATCTAGGCACATTAAAATTAAATTGCAAATTAAACATCAAAGTAGTTCATGGGCAAAATAGTGAAATGAGTTCATAATCGGATTTGACGACTTGTGAAATGGTTTTAAATGACTGCCAGCGCGTGATGCGGGCAAATGGGCTGTGGGCGAGGGGGGCGGGGCACTTAACCAACATGAATGTTGGGGCAGGGGGCGCGTCAAACAGCAGAGAGCAAAAACTTGTAAACGGCGGACATGCAGGCAAAGAAACGAACTAGTTCAACACTTGGCAAAGAGATCGAAAAAAAAAAAAAAAAAATGTAAAAAGTAAAGGAGTTATAGAAACAGTCAAGTTGCCTCAAGTAACTCTCGAAGAGTTTGTTATCTCTTATCGGTCAGATGGCCTATCAGCAATCATTCCATTCAAATTTGGTCTCTTCCCAAACTCACTTTCACTTCAGTGCTCAGAATTTTCTCATATTTTGATTGAATTGAAGTTGATAAGTTGAGCAGGTTTTTGGCGCAGTGTAGGCGGACTTTTGCATTTGTATTTCGCACTTCGTTGCCTTCGATGAGTGGTTGGGCAATATAATTCAAAGTACGAGCGCCACATGCCCAGGGGGCGGCGACCGGGACGGGGGGAATAGAGTCGCCTACTCTTTTGACAGAGTGACACCTTCGCTTGGTTACACACTTTTCCCCCACTGATGTAGTTGTTGTTTTCGCTGGCTGCGGCTGCGTTTGCGATTCTCTAGTTGTTTTTGTGCCCGGCCCGGCCATGCCCTGCGGCCATTTCGTGTGTCGGGTATGTCAATAGAGAAGGTGAAAATGTTTCAAACCAATTGACTAATTGAAATTATCAGACTCATCATAGAGCCACTCAATCAATATAGAAATCAGTCGATTAATCGACTGTCAATCAATCCAATCGAATGAAACGTGAGAGGAATACAAACTAATCAATCATCGGGCTAATCAATCATGCAAGTAAGCAGTCAACCAATCATTCAGTCAGTCTTTATCAAACAACTTGTCACTGCATGCAAATAAACTAGTCAATCAATCTCAATCAACATATATGGATAGTTAGTAACAGTCCAAAATTCCATCAATCAACAGATGAACAGTCCATAAGGCAATAGTCAATCAGTCAAGCAATTAGTCAATCAACTGAATGCTGATCAGTCAATCAGTGAGTCAATCATTCGAGGGTGGATTTGCTGTGACACAGTTAGTCAATCATTTGAAAGTTTTTCTGTCAATTAGTGATTTATTTAATGAGTAAATGAATCAATCAGTGACTTAACCAACCAGTCAACCAGACTTAGTCAATCAGTGAGTAAAAACTTAAATGAGGATCTGCGGTGTGAGTGAATCAATGAAGAGTGAGTCAGTCACTGAAGAGTGCATGAATGTAGAGTGAGTGCATTAATGTAGAGTGAGTCAATCACTGAAGAGTGAGTCCATGAATGTAGAGTGAGGCGATCAATGAAGTGTGAGTCAATCTCTGAAGAGTGAGTCAACCTATCAATCAGCCTACTTTCGCTTCTATCTATCGTTCACTCATGCAGTGCTTTAAGCTCATTCTGACTGACTCTTGATTACAGGGTACTTAACAATTGTGCACGCGCATCAACATTGATGGCTCTCGTTGTTGTTGTTGTTGTTGTTGGGCTCGTCGCAGTGCCACCGCCAATAAACATTAAAAACAGAGGCATTTCGAGGCGGCCCATCATTGAGCGCTCTGCAACTAACAAATTCTTCAAAAATCAATACACACAACACTTTCAGCGTATGTGTGTGTGTATGTGTCTGTGTGCGGGTGTGTGTGTGGTGGGTTTCGGTGTTTGGCTTCGCTGATGTTGTCAGCTTTTCGGTGGCTACGGCGGTCACAGCGCACGTCGAGTCAGGCGAGAGATGCTCTGAAACTGTTGGCTGCGGCCTGTTCCAGCGGTTGACTGACGCGTATGCGTTATTAAATCTGCATGTGTGTGTGTGTGTGTGTGTGTGTGTGCCTCTGTCTATGTCGATGTCTATGTCTATGTCTATGTCTATGCGTGTGCTGACAGCAATTTGCGTATCAATATGGGCACATAATGCTTCGAAAATGATTTCCAAAATTTGCATTTAAATTAAAAATTATATTTGCAACACAAACAGACGGTCAGAGGTGGGCGGTGGTTGGGCTGGGGCGTGGCTATATGGCCAGGCCTGGCATTGCATAAAAACAACGTCAAAAAATGCAAATTTTACAAATTTTAGCTGAAATTTTATCCATTAGTTGTTGGCCCAAAAATGCGTTGCGCATACGCAACGTGTGCCCGCAAAAGCAGCCCATGACAAACCTAGCCTAAACTGGCACACACGCACACACACATATGCTGGTGTTCGTGCATATGTGCATATGCCAGCTGCTGTAGCTGCCGCCCCGCCCACCGCCTCTAGCGCAGCTGCCACCAACGCGTGTCACAGCTGCGGCTTCTGCTTTTGATTAGACAACCAGCAGCAGCAGCAGCAGCAGCAACCGTTGTGCCATGTTGCATGTTGCATGTTGCTCGTTGCTCGTTGCTCGTTGCACAGTTGCCAACAGGCTAAGCGTTACCTGCTGCAACTCACTTGCCGAATTCAAGTTTCAGGATGGTAGTGCTTCCATTTGCCAGGAGGAGTTGAACTATGGATCATACATAAACATATTCAGATGGTTTTCCCATAGATGTTTGCTCACTCACTCTCTGTCTCTTTCTCTCTCTCTCTCGCTGTAAGACCTAAGTCTACTTTTATCTACTCTCATCATTATCTCTTTATATATGTTTATCTATGATTTATTCATATTGAATTATCTATTGTTCCCTTTGTATGTTTCTTTATCTATCCTTTGCTCTCCCTCTTATTTCTTCTACTTCACTCTCTACGTGTTGCTTATCCTTCTTTCTCGCTCGATATCTCTCCCTCTCTCTCTCACTTCCTCTCTCTTCAGCTCTCGATCTCTCTTGTATTATATATCTTTCTATTATTTTTTCCCATCTATTTTCCTCTCTCTCCCTCTCTTTCTCCCCCTCTCTCATTCTCTCTGAATATCTTTCTACCCCTACTTCACTTCTCTTATATTATCTACCTTACGCCTTTTCCAGTTTTCCTCCTCTTGCTTCTCAGTTAAACTCGGATGACAAAGTGGACTTTGCCTTCAATTCTTCCTCATAATACCGAACCGGAGCATTTCTTAGTCTCTAATGATAGTTTATGCCCTTCTCTGTCTGTGGCTTGCTCCTTCCCTTTCTCTCCCATACCTGCACCGTTTATTCTTAATTGTTCGAATTTCATTATCGAAATTTTCTAGTCCAAATGACAGTCATTCGAACTCTGCGAACTGGGACTGCGGCTATTCGTTTGTCATTGTCTATTGCGGCAACACCTGCCACACACACCCCGCAAACTTCACACACACACGCACACACACACACACACGAGCATACACCACACAGCTGCCGCTCTTCATCCCCACTTGACTGTTTGTTCAGCGCTCGCCTGTCGTCTGCGGCTGTAAATGAAGTTGTGTTTTAATTAAAATTCCAGACTTTATTTCTGTAATTATATTAACTCGCTGTTCGAATTCGCTCGCTCGCTCGCTTGGCAGAAGCAGAAGCAGAGGTAGAGGCTCAGGCTCGGACTTGGACTTGGACTCGGACTCGGACTCGGACTCGATCGATCTATATGCGGTGGTGTGGAGGCTGGCGATGCTGCGTTTCAGCGGCAACAATAAGGAAAAGATAAAACCATTAACGGTAAAGTGAAGAAATGTGGAAAACGTGGCAAAGGCATGCGGCAGCCCGAACAGAACTCTCAACTTTAGCACCCGCTCCCCAGTCACCAGCTCCATCTCTGTTGTCCAGCATCCTGCTGTGTCCTCATTGGCATTGGCATCTTCTTGTGCTGCCTGCTGTCGTGCTGCCGCCTGCAAATGGTGTTAAAATTAATTTAATTGAATGTGAAATGAAATTTGTTTTGACACACACACACACCCGTACACCCACCCACGCACACACACAGCCAAAGGCAGACAGTCAGTTGTACAAGGACGCTTCGCCTGGATTGCTGTGCATTCCTTGGCTGCCTTCGGATGTGCCTTCTTATTGTTTCCCTATCGCCAGCATCGTCGAAACAATTCGCACAGCCTCACTGCAAAATGTCCTTTTTGCTATTCTTTTCTCTCACTTCCCACTCCCTCTCTGCCCGACTCTCTCTAGCTTTTTATATCACTATTTTTCTAGTATCGCTGCATTTGGGAGTGAGACCAGATTCCTGCTCATCGAGGCCTGTGCGGCGCATACTTTGAAATTTATCTCCAACTGCAGCTTGTTAATCGCACGACTAATGAACTAAGCACCTATACTACTCTCGATTACCATGGCCATTCTGCTACTACTATTTAATTACTGCCAGTCTACTGCTACAGCCACTAGAACTAGAATTCAATTACTAGTACTATTACCATACTACTACTCTTACTATTCTACTACTACTATTACTACTTTACTACTGCACTACCCCTATTAGTACTACTACTACTACCATTACTACTACTAATACTACTTTACTACTACTACTCTACTCCTACTAGTACTACTACTACTACCATTACTACTACTATTACTTTTTTACTACTTTACTACTGCACTACTCCTATTACTACTACTATTACTACTTTACTACTGTACTACTACTACTCTACTACGACTGCACTACTCCTATTACTACTACTACTACTACTATTACTACTTTACTACTGTACTACTGTACTACTACTACTCTACTACGACTGCAGTACTCCTATTACTACTACTACTACTACTATTACTACTTTACTACTGTACTACTACTACTCTACTACGACTGCACTACTCCTATTACTACTACTACTACTACCATTACTATTACTACTACTTTACTAATACTAACAATCTACATAATTAAACTACTACTATACTACTCTTCTACTACAACTTCTTTCGACTCTACCACTACTACCATTACTCTGATCTACTAATACTACGACTAGTAGTAACTACCACCACTACTATTCTTGTACTCTACTACTACCGCAACCACTCCTTTAGTCAATTTCTTGACTTCTTCTAGAACCACTTACTTCTATTGGTTTTCGCTTTGTTGTAAATGTAATTTTCCATTGGTTTTTCCTTTTTGCTGGGATCTCTTGCGTAACCTTTTTTATTTGCTCTCCTTCTCTCTCTCTCTCCCTTGCATCTGTCTACATATATAGTAAATATATTTTAATTTTTATTTTGTTGAGCTCTGCTTCTTCTTGCTTTTTTTTTATTCATTTCTTCCATGGGGAGTCCTTCGATAAGTAAATACAATTGTTTTCGCTGTTTCAATCGCATTTTAATTTTTGCGGCTTTATGTTAATTGAAAACCAATTTGACGGCAAACAAAATGCGACGAATCACTGCGCACAGTTCCAATTGTCTATATCCATTGCCGTCTCTTTCACTCTCACGCACAAACAGCCCATTCTCCATCTCTTTCCCATTGGCGCGTGGCCCATTCAATAGGCCTGAATAAACAGAACTCTGTGCATTTGAAATTGATAGATAAGCTATATTGAAATGTATAATATATATATATATCTATATGTAGTATATATATATATATATATATATAGAATATGTATATACCGATACATATATATATGTATATTCCTTTGTATATGGAGCTTGTTTATGGGTTTATATTCACTTTTATATTTATTTTTTTGCTATTGACTTTGGAATTTTCAATTAAAACACGTAATTGATGAACACTGACAAAATTGAAATTTTTATTTACATTTTATTATTGCCACAGGACAAATCTCCCCTCCTCGAGCCTAACTTTAATCATGCATTTCTCTCGCATTAAATATGTTGAATAGTTTTTAATCGGAATGATATGATTAATATGAATATCTGTTTCCAGTTTCAATTCATCATACTTTGAGTTTGAACCAAACCAAACCAAGACAAACTCCATGTGGCAATATAACTTACTCTCTCTTATTCTCTTTGGGCACGCTTGTTTCAAACACTCGATAAGCTCTTCCCGTTCTATGCATTCAATTAGGAATGATATCAAACTTCAGAGAGTTTTAGCTCTCTCTCTCTATATTTATTTCACTCTAGGTGTGTCTCTATGCTCCTATCTCCCTCTTTTTCTATATCCCTATTTCTCTCTCTCTCTCTCTCTCTCTCTCTCTGTCTCTCTATGCTTCTCTCTTTAGCTCTGTATATATCTTCTCTTCTTTGAGCTCTCTTTGCCTATTTATCTTATTTCTATTTGCAGTCTATCTCCCTCTCTCTCTCTCTGTCTCTGTCTCTTTCTCTCTCTCTATTCGAACACACCTCTCTGGGGTCATCTTAATTGCTTTAATTTCATTCAAAATTTGCATGAGTTGCATTTCAGCATTCAAATTGGCGTTTAAATTGTTTAATTTGGTTGATTTGTAATATTTACTCTCGATAAGCTTCATTATTAATGGGCGCACGCTGTGCCGGTGTGCGTGCATGTGCGGGTGTGTAATAATTTAAAAATTACATTCATAATTTATAAAAATGTAAACAAATAAATAACAAACAAACAAGCAGATCTCTCTCTGAGAAGCCGCTAGTTAAATGCCCTTCACCATGATGATAATGAGCTGCGAAATGCTGATAATCATGAGTTTAATATGAATATTTGAATGTCTTTCGTTACCATGTGGCATCTAGCCACACACTTCAGCTTGACTAAATGCAGCACCTGTGCGACAGACAGAGAAAGTGAGAGAGAGAGCGAGAGAGACAGAGTTTATCCCAATATTAACATGCCCTCTGCTAGAGTATATATAAAACAACAACTGTAATTGCTAGCAGCTGTAGAGTAATAGACGAAGGCGACAATGCCAAAGCACAGGATGTGTTCAATGCTGATGAGCATGAGGATAGAGGGAGAGAGCGACAGAGAGAGAGAGAGAGGGAGTGAGGACGAAACCTGGCCATGTCCAGTAATTCAACGTGTTGTTGCTTCGTGTGAGTGCAACAACATAATTGTTGTAGCTGTTGAACTTGTTGACCATTTGCCGCCCCATATTGAAGTCCCCAGTCCCCAGCCCCTAGCCCCTAGCCCTCCCCCGTCGACCGGGCGCAGTCCCAGTTCGAGTTGCAGTCTCGTTCAGATTTGCATAATAAATGAGATACAAAAGCCAAGCGGCTACTGTCACATAGCCACTGGCCGTGTGCCATCTATAATGATGATAATAATGATGCAGATATATGTTCAAACAAACATAGCCAGATAAAACCGAGAATGGCAGCCGAGCGGTGCGGGCAGCTGGGGGAACGGGCGCACAGACAGGTGCAAAAGGGCTGTTTTCGAGGGGAAATGTCACGGCATATGTATATGTATGTATGTATGTATGTATGTGGATGAATCAAGGTGTGAGTGAACACAAACACACACACGCGCACACACATTAAATGGGGTGCATATGCTACACACACACACACTCACGTTGCCTGGACAGGGCGTAGACGTATGACAAAACAATATGCAAATTTTGTTGCATACTTTTTGGAGACAGCGTGAAAATCATTTCAGCTAAGCAGACACCCAGCTACTGCTGCTGCTGCTGCTGCAGTCAGTCAGCCCAATCAAACAAATAAACAAGCGCAACAACAACAACAACAACAACAATAGCAACAGTCAGCACAGAGGAGCGGACAACGGCTACATAATGCCTTTCCGGTATCCAATAAACCGACTGCACTTGGACAGCCCGGATTTCCGCTTGAATCATTGATGAGCTATTAAAGTCATTTCTATTTTGCTGTTTGTTGTGCGGCTGCTACGGCTCGTCTAACAAGCAACAATCTCCACCTCTACCTCTGTCTCTACACTGGCAATTGCACTTTTGCCTCTCGGTTGCCGTTGCTTCGATTGTTGTTGCTGTTTCAGTCATCAACAACTTTTGTCACGTTCAAATTCCGTAGTTTATCACAACGCATTGGGGAATTCACTCTGCAAATTAAGCATGCGGCTGTTGTGGGTGTTGGACTGGAGGGGAAATTGCCAAAAAGCAGCTCAAGCCAGGTAGAGCTAACTGTTCATTTCAGGTATCGATTGTTATCGCTTTGAAGCGTATTACACTTTGAGTATCGATTAGCTAGTCAAGTCAAGTATCGTTAGTTATCGGCGTAAAGCTGTCTACACTTGAAATATCGATGAATCGCGCAGATAAGTCGATAATTTCAAGTGTCGATAATTATCGACTTGAACTATTTTCAATTCCAAGCAAGTCGACAGTCATCCATGCACAGTGCTAACATATTTCACATATATATAAGCTAGAAATCGATAATATATAGTCCTTCAATCCACATTTATTTCCTTGCACATGACACCCCTCATTCCCATTTGTATTATCGATAATTATCGACTCCAAGCATATGGAAATAACCTCACAGGTCATCCTTTATTCAGCCACCCATTCATTTATCGATCAATTATGAACTTAGATTCGGTCGTTTTTGTCCGATAATCAACTTGCCTGAATGTACATAATTTGATGCTAACAATTAGCGCAAAAGGAAAAGAAATTGATTTAAGCCGCTTTTAAGTGCCGCGCACAACGACAGAATGCGTCCATTGTTTACGTATGTCCTCTCGCGGCATTCTTAATGAAACTCGACATGGGACTCGAGCAGTCCCTGCGGGACGCGCAGGGCTGGACGGCATGTCCGATAGGCAAAAAGCTTAAGAGCCGGCAATTGAATCGTTGCTGCCCATTCGCCTGACTGCCCGCAGTTAATACATACCCTGTAGAGAGTTGCTTGCAGATGATGAGATGATTCATAAATGAAGCAATCGAATCAGTAAAAAATATATATCGATAATTATCAATTGGAATTTGTAGAGATGTCTGATGGAATTTGAGAGTTGAGAGGTAAAAATTTAATCATCATAATATCATATCATCATATCGATGACTTTCTGTTGAGCAAATGAAGAGATATAGTGCGATGCTAGTTTTTCATTCATGTGCAATTACAGGGTATTGTCTAGTCGAATAATTAGCAACGCGCAGCAGTTTCATTTGTTGCTGCTGTGGCCGTATGCGGGAGGACGTGGCAATTGCCACGACGACAGCGACGACGTTGACGGAAATGAAAAGATAATTTACCCGCATGTTTCAGCATCAGCATGCCATGCCACGCCCATGCACACGCACAGGCTGTAGTGGGCTGTGAGCGGATGGGATGTCCATGAAGATGAAGCTGACTCCCATGTAGGCGGGGATTGGGTCATCATCGTGCCGCTAATGCTAATGCTGGTTATCTGTCTATCCATCAGCTGGCCATGTTATGATGTAAATGCCGAGCCACTCGACTGCTGCCACTGATGATAATGGCCACCACAATCCGCCGGCACCGCCACCGTCTCCAGCTCCAAGTCCGGCCATGACTTTGGCTCTGGCTGCAGCTCTGGCTGCGACTCCTGTTCGAGGCAAATATGTCGCTGCCCGTCTTGTCATTGGGCTTTGCAGCCGGCAGACGAAGCTGCCAAACATTTAGTCTGTCTGCGGCGCACACACACACACACACTCGCACACTCACACACACATGCTCAGTCACAAATTTATTGTTCTTAAACATCTGAGCATGAATGAATGACTGTGCCAGCTAACTGGAACTTGCGTCTGGCCATTGCTATTGTTATCGAGAGTGGGTATCGGGCGCTGCGGCTGGAGCCCGGCCCTGGTTATATTTGAATGCCAAGTTGCCAGTTGTCACAAAGTGAGTGAAATATAGCCAAAATGTCAAATGTCAGCGAAAGACATTATTACTGGCTAGTTGATCCGACGTCTCCGTCGTCTACGTCGACGTCGCCGTAAACTCCAACTGCTGCTTCTGCTTGTTGCCTGCCTTCTTGTCATACGGCTCATCCTGGTACGGATTGTCTTCGTCTGCAATGGCGCAGATAATCGATACGCACACGCATTGCATGCCTTCTCTCTCTCTCGCTCTCTCTCTCTCCCTTTCACTCTGAAAACCGAGACCATGTCAGCCCATCAGCCAACATCATCAAGCGTGTGTTGCTCCTGCTACTACTCCTGCTACTCCTGCTGCTGCTGTCTGCTTTGTCCGGGCCTTTAAAAACTTCAGCTTGAACTTCAACAGCCTTGGCTTTTAATTTGCTCATCAGGCTCGAGTGGAAAAACTAATTTAAGCTTACAGCAAAAATTCATTTAATATCGTTTGATATTTTGCAAAATAAATCCAATCAATTATTTATTGAAATTAAAATGTTTAACATTATATAAAAGTTATTAAATTCCAAACACTTTGCAGCACTCCACATTCTGCTGCTACACGAGTTGTTCTCATAAGGTAAAGCAAGCTTAAATGGAGCTTAAAGCTGTGAGATTATAATTCCAAGTGCTCTTTGGAGCTTATGAGTTATTGCCGTGTCGTGTTGAGCTTTAGCTTTAATAGAGCTTTGCTTGAAATAAATGAATCATTATAATTCAATTATAAGTAGATTTCAGTATTCCTTCTGCTGCATCCTGTTTTGCTTGCTCACTTGAAGGAGCTTTCACAAAGCTTACATGAGCTTTCCAAGTTATATCTCAACCTGTTTGATGCTTCAACTAAAAAATAAGCTTTTCACTCATTCGAGCACAGCTTTCATGTGCTTTTCGAATCGAGCCGAAAGCTTTGCAGCTAAAGTCAAACTAAAACTTCAGCTCTAGTTAAAAAAAAAGTTTGTTTGTTAATCTCATTTACACACAACAGTCAACACACACATTCAAAGAATAGGAAAAGTGAAATTTTCGTGAGAGCTTTAAGCGAATAGCAGGGGACGGGCATCCACACGAAATGGAGACTCTGCGCAGAACCGAGGTACGCGAATACTTCGTGGGCGACTACAAACTGCTGGGGCAGTTCGACAAGGGCTGCTTCGGCGACGTCTACCTGGGCAAGTCCCTATACACTGGCGAGCGCGTGGCGATCAAGATGGAGAAGAAGGGCACGAAGCATCCGCAGCTGGCCTACGAGTATCGCGTGTACAAGACAATGCGTCCGGCTGTGGGGCTGCCGCGCGTGCACTACTTCTGCGAGGAGGATGACTATACCGCCCTGGTCATGGATCTGCTGGGCCCGTCGCTCTACTATTTGTTCGAGTTCTGCGGGCGCGCGTTCACCATGAAGACCGTGCTGATGCTGGCGGACGAGCTGCTGATGCGCCTGGAGCAGGTGCACGGCCGGGGCTTTGTGCATCGGGACATCAAGCCGGATAACCTGTTGATCGGCCATGATATTTACTGCAAGTGCGTGCATCTGATCGACTTTGGGCTGTCCAAGAAGTACTGGGATCCCATTAGCAACGTGCACATACCCTACCGGGAGGACTGCAGCATGACGGGCACGGCGCGCTTTGCATCCATCGGCGCCCACGAAGGCATTGAGCAATCGCGCCGCGATGATCTAGTCTCCGTGGGATATCTGCTCATCTATTTCCTGCGCGGCAACCTGCCCTGGCAGAACCTGCCGGCCCCTACAAAGCAAAAGAAATATGAGGCCATCTACAATATGAAGTGCTCCATCAGCAACGAGCAGCTCTGCAAGAACTTTCCCAGCGAGTTCGCCATGTACATGAACTACTGCTACAAGTTGGGCTTCACTAGCAAGCCGAACTACGCCATGCTGCGCAAGAGGTTCCGCCGGCTGTTCGACAAGCTGTACTTTAAGCGGGATCTAATCTACGACTGGGAGAAACTCACCTTGGAGTTTCATCGTGATCAGAAAAATCCTGGCGTTGGCACCGGATTCCTTCCCGGCAAATGTATTCCGGATGATGGACGCAGCGGCTATCCAATCATACGCAACGATAAAGAAGGGATCTGGTGCTAGCCAGATCGTGAATAAACTTGAACCAGTTCCGAATCGAGTGAACTAGCTCAAAGAAAGAAAAATCAAAAGAGTATGATCCATGATCAATGAGTCCAAATCGTAAATATATTGTAACCTATGCGATGCCCGTTTTCATTGTAGTTGAATGTTTCCGAAAGTATTTAAGCTCACCAAACTAGTTCCAACTACTAATTGCCAATAAACAGATAATAATAAGCTATATGAGCTAGTTCCAATGAAGAATGATTTCACCATAAATTAAGTAACGTTCAGATGCATAGATCTAATAATAGGCTAGGTGAACTAGTTCCAATTCCATTTCAGGCTGAGTGGTATGAAAAATAAATATAATTTTAGTAAGCTTTAAAACTTTTATTAAATTTGTTTTTCTTTTTTTTATTGAATAATATGTGAAAATTACATTTCCGTTCTTTTTTCTAGTTATCTAAAGAAAACAATTTCGAATTGGCCAACAATATCGAAAATAGGAAAAAGTTGGCTAACACTTTTTCGCAAAACCTCTTGAGAAATTCGGTCTAGGTAAACAGTTTGGAGAACAAGAAGTGCTTAGCAGGCGAGCGAACTGCATTCACCTGAATTCATTGTACCTGGAGCAACAAGCCGCAACAAAAATCTCCGCCCATTCACGCCCACTTGAGCTCTGGATGGGCGTATGGGAGAGATAGAAAGAAATCAGAAACACAATCAGATGTTGCCATAGTTGCAGCACACTCAACAAACAGATAAATATATATATGGGAGAGGAGTGAGATGGAGAGCGAGAGAGAGTGAGAGAGAGAGTGTGTGTGTGTGAAGGAGACAATGAGTGCCTGAGGGGCGTTTGTGGAATGGACAGCATCAACAGCCACGCTTCAGCGGCGACAGCTAATAAAAATTGTCCAGTTTTTCCAATTTGAGAGATGCCAACGCCAAGCGTCCCCCTCTCAAGAGAGAGATAGATAGTGAGTGGAAGAGAGAGAGAGAGAGAGGGAGAACGGCAAATAGAGCAATTTAAATTGGAACGTGATTATGCAAACGTTTGCGCAGCTTAACTCAAGTGTCGCTCCGTGCCGCTTGGCCAGTTGCCGCTGCTCCACACACACACACACACACACACGCACACACAGATACACAGGGGCTATATGGTCATGCATTACAAGACTTGAATCAATTGTTAAGGCCATGTGTGCAACAAATCCAAAGAAAGAACTACTACACACACACACACACACACACACACACATGCAGAGTGTGAGAAAAAAGACGGTGCAGAGTGTGGGCATTTGAGTTGACCATTAACCAGACTGAAAGCATTCAAAGCCCTTGAGTGCCCAACAGCCAACAGCAAGCGAAGCCATCAGCTAAGACCTGAGACTCTACTGCAGCCAGTCCAGCAGGCGCCGCATCCTGCGCCCGGCCAGGCACTCCAGCAGCAGCACCAGTCCGGCCAGGGCCATCAGCGTCGCGTAGCAGCGGTAGAGGCCGTGCAGCATGTCGTTGGTGATGCGTGTGACCAGCTCCACGTTGCTGCCGACGTCGCCGAACTGCGGCGTGGGCATGTAGCGGCGCTCGATGTGCGAGAGTACGCCGGAGCTGAGCAGCTGTTCGATCTTGCGGTCGATGCTGAACTTGAGAATCGTGTTGTTCGGAAAGTAGATCACCAGCTGGTACAGGTAGATGGGCTCGCGGATGTGGGTGAGCCGGCTGCTGTGCCGCTGCTTGCGCTGCCAGTGCGCTAGGTTGTTGTCCAGCGAGATGGTGACCAGGCGCGAGCCCCGGCGTGCCTGCAGCAGCAGCCGGTAGCGCTGCGAGAAGTTGCCCTCCGTCAGCTGGGTGAGCTGGCGCGGATAGAAGTCGTGGTAGCCGCTGCTGATCAGCGTGTAGTTCTGGCGCAGCAGCCCGGCCAGGCCGTGCGGCAGCGGCTGCTGCTTGGGTATGCGCAGCACGTCGAACAGCTTGGCCTGGTACGCGCAGCGCAGCACGAGCGTCAGCAGCAGCCAGTTGGCCAGCAGATGGCGCAGGAAGCTGCTCTGCGGCACACGGTGCGTCGGCACCGGATTGCCCGTGGTTGAAGCCAGCAGGTTCTCCACTGGATGCTGCACTCGCAGCCGTCGCCCCAGGCAGCGCACACAGATCAGCGCCGCGAGCAGCGTGGCCAGCAGGCAGAGCCAGACGTCCGGCTCAAAGGGACGTATCAGCTGGCCGAAGGGTCCCAGGTAGCGTTCCGCCCTTACCACAAAGATGAAGTAGCTCTGGTGGTACACGGACGAGGTGGAGAACATGTGGCGGCGTATATCCGACCCACTGAAGCCGCCAATGGCCATCTCTGCCTCGCCAGCTGCCAGCTGAGTGGGGTAGAACGAAAACGAAAAGTGATCTAGCTCAGCTGAATGAACCACCTCACCTGTGCGAAGCAGCCGCTGAGGCTGTCAGTGCTAAAGATCTCGCTCTTCTCCATGGGTATCTTGAGGTGGACGCGGAATCGCAGCGCCGTGGCCAGCAGGCGGAGCAGCTCGCCGCCGATGCCATGCAAGTCGTGCATGTCAATCAGAGCACCGTCCGCTGGCAGAGCAGCGCCACCTGGCGCACGGTACATGAAGTGCGGCGGCAACACATGCCCAGTCACATTGAAGGCGCAATTGCTCAGATTGGAGAAGCGCACGGGAAACAGCTCCGGATGCACCAAACTGCCGTCCGAACGAAACTGATTGCTCCGGTACGTGTGGATGCCCGGCGTGCAATGCTCCCGGAACAGTCTGTACGAATAGAGTCCGATCTGGTCATCGTCTGATCTCGTCATTGCCAGCACGACGACATTGATGATGCGCTTCAAGAGCGCCATATGACACATGCGACCCACGGAACGGTGCAGTTCGCTTTCCGGCAAGCGAGCCATGAGAACAATTAAAAAGTAGAACTCACGTTCCTGCAGAGGTTGCGTATAGTTCAAATTAAGTTGCCTGGTAGATAGAGAGAGGAGCAAAGAGAGAATGAGAGAGGGAGAGAAAGAGAGAGAGTGTGTGTAAGGTTAGAGCTAAGATTTGGCAGATGGGAAACATAGATAGAGGGGTAATAAGAGAGATTCCTGAAATGATGAATGAAATTAAGGTACAGAAAGATAGACAGCGGGAAGGAGAGTGTAAGATCATACTTAAGACATGGGAAGTAACTTTACAAGCGAAACAGAAAAGAGAGAGAGAGAGAGAGAGGAAAGATAATTTGAATGAAGTCAATGATAGAGAGAGAGGGTCTAAGACCAAAGCAAAGCCATGGAAGGTAACTTATCATGAGAATAGAGATCTCTCTCACTCTCTCAATCTCTCTCTCTCTCTCTCTCTCTCTCTCTCTCTATTTTTCTCTTATGAGTTAGAACATGCAGGGAGAAGCAATCGATCTACTCACTCAAAGGCCTTGGCCTCGTTGACCACGATGAGCGTATAGTCCCAGGGCTGCTGAAGGCAGGCGGTCGGCCGATAGAAGAGAATGGACATGTGGAGAGCGAGCTGCTGGAGCAGCTGATCAATCAGCAGTCGCTGCTGATGATCCACGAGTGCTGAGCAATTGTGGCAATGCTGTTGCACGAGCAGCGTGTTGATCCTGGTGGCTATGTAGCGACTTGCCACATGCAGCGTGGCCTCGCCCAATCGCTGCACATCCCGATCGACAGGCGGAAAGCCAAAGAGCTGCCCTGGCTGCAGGCCAAGCCAGAGCCAGAGCCAGCAGAGCAGCAAGAGGCCAACTGGTGGCCGCATGAGAACAGCGTTGCGGGCTGAATGGCGGACCAGGAGCCGCCGCAGGGCTCGGCAAACTGGCAGGCGCTAATGTAATTGCTGTTGATTGCGCTGATACGCCCTAATGGAATTGTGCTGATAATTTTGACTAATTGGAAGCAATTGCACTTGATGCTCACAACTTGGATTCGATTAACTTCGGCTCCGCTGGCTCAAATGGAATAATTAAAAATGCAGCTGGCAATGCGTTACGCTGGCTGCCTACGCTTACATAAGTCGATATGCTTGATTGAGTGAATCGCGTGTGCAGGGGAGTCAGCGGGTCGGTAGAGCTCGAATAGCAGATACCCTCAGCTCTGCAAATAGAATGCATATTAGCCTAGGCCTTAGCTAGTTGATAGACAAATGGCATGAAGGCAGGTATCTAAATATCGAATATATCGATTTTTATCGATTAAAGACAAATGAGACGGGTGTTCCAGCAAGGCAAACTAATAGACTAGCATTGCATTGGATATAGAAATATTTGTAAAAAAAATATTAAAAATATACCTAAATACCTACGAAGTCACATCAGACTCTACCGACTCGGGGCTTAGAGTAAATTATATGTGCTTAAGGGTAATTGGCAAAGCCAAAAGCAAAGCCAAAAGGACAATTCGTATTAATCGAATGAAGTTGCACATAAATGATTCAATCAAATTATGTCACAGAGTGAGATTGGGAACTTCTGATTGAGGTTAGATTGAATTTGAAATGTGGATTGCTTAAAAATATAGCAAATGCAGCTTTAAATTGCGCCTCTCGGTCTCCTTCTCCTTTCTGTCTCTCAATTTTTTCCTCGTCTTAGTGAAAATGCGGCCAAGTAGGCGGGGCAAAAGCAATAAGCGCCACAAAACGCGCACTCTTGGTAATTTAAGAAGCAGCACAGGGACAAAACTTGCAATGGCCTGGCCAGGAGTGGGCTCTGGTCCGGGGCTGGCCTTTAGGTTCACTTGATGTTATTTTACAAGGACACGCGCACAATTTATAATAACGCCGACTGCCGACTGCCGACTGCCGGCTGCCAGCTCGTCCTGGCTAGCGCAGCTAGCGGCCCGTGGACCACCAAATGACGCCTCACTGTGTGCGCGCGCCAATGTAAAGTACAGCAAAGTAAAGTAAAGTAAAGTAAAGCCAAGGCGAGCGACTTGAGCTGTGCAGAAAGGACACGCACACACACACACACACACACACACACACACATCTCATCTCTATTTGGTGTGTGTGTGTGTGTTTGCAAACGAGAAAAATGAAGCGAAACAATTCCAAGTAAGCAAACAAAACTGATGGAAGATAATCTACTTGAAGCATACTTTAAGGCGTATCTAATGGTCCTTTTAATGTTTAAACACGCTTTCGTCTGTCTTGTCCTTGGCGAATGCCCAGCCACCCAAGCCGCCCAGTCCCTCCCTCGCCACGTCCACTCGGTGCCCCAGCCAAACCGAAACCAATGTCCCATGTTTATTTTATCCACATCATCAGCCCCGAGAACCGAGTCCTCACAATAGCCAGGCCAATGTCACGTTCTTTTTTCTTATTATCCTCTCTCTCTCTCTCGCTCTTAGTTTGCTATCTCTTTCTCTTTGTATTATTCACGTAGTTTAGTGTTGCGCTGCGGCTGCTCTCCTGTGTTTATTTTATCACAATAATTCCACATTTTTGCTTTTATGCATTTTTAATTTGAACAGCGCACCGTCCTGTGGGCGGAGGGAGAGGGAGGGCGTGGTGCTGTAGCCTGTGCATGCTTAGGCTGCTGGGACAGACTCAAGAGGTTATACCTGCGCGGAAAATATTAAATAATGAGCTTGAAAATAAGAAAAATATCGATTACTGTAATCGATACGAGTCAAAGGAATAAAGTTATCGATAAATGCTGTGCGAAAATATTATTTATGATTATTTGCCAACTATGCTAAGTATATACATATAGTGATTACGAATTACAGGTTTTATATTGTTATCGATACTTTTTCGCTTATCGATACATTTATCGATAAATATGACGATAGCGTTTGTGTTTTTTAAGATTATGTTAAAAGCAGCATGAACATATTTATAAATTGATATCTATCTGATCTGAAATATTTATCGATAACTGTTCTAAGTAAATGCTATAAACGATTCATGTTTGCAGGCTCCATTTAAACATGGCTATTGTTTACCCAGTATTGATAGAATCCGAGCTATACACTCTCATTGAGTCGATAGACCGTTTTAGTTTATCGATAACACTTTTACTTCAAAGAACTCTTATTCTACTATCGTGTACCTATACTTATCTATGCATATACTTATATATTTACTTAGCTTCATGTCCATGCGCTCATTGTTAGCGCTTGTAGTGTGTAGAGTTGCCACCATGTTGCAATTGGCTGCAAATGGAACGCAAGCATCGGGCCAGCGCGGCTCATCCTGCAGCTCATCCTGCGGCTCATCCATGCCGGCTCCGTCCATGCCGGCTGTCGCTGGCTGCCATCGTTTTACGAAAAACGATTACGCACTAAGCCTATAACTTATGTTGATGTTTTCTTTTCGTCTTAACATTTGCAAATTTGTCATTTTTTTTCTTCCCCTCGTTCTTCTCTCTGTGTGTGTACGTGGGTGGGCGTGGGCTAAGTAGGTGGGGCTGATGGCAGCTTGCTTTAGCTAACCAATATTTTGCTTGTCCGTGTTCTTATGCCGGCTCAACGTTTCTTTTCTTTTCCTTCTTATGAGGTATTTTGTTGTTGTTGTTGTTGTTGTTGTTGTTGTAGACTTGGCTTTCATTTTGGTCCTTCGTTACGCTGCTAATAGTATTGTCCTTGTGTGCGTGTGTGTGTGTGTGTGTGTGTGTGTGTGAGCGTGTCTAAGTAGTCAACATTTTGTTGCGGCTTGGCCATTTTTAAGTACTGTTTGCCTATTTCAGCTGCCTTATCCACTGTGCCTCCAGTATCCCACTGTATGTATGTGTGTGTGTGTGTGTGTGTGTGCCTGTATCATATTAAACTAATCCTAAATGGTTTCTTCACGGCACATTTGCTGGCACTTGTTGGCTATCCACCTGGCCGCCAGCTGAATGCCAGCCTAAGCATATTTTACAGTCCACAGCGCATAGAGAAAATTAAAAATACATAGAATAAATATATATATTTTAGCTATTTAAACATGGATATGCTACATTGCATTCAAAGCAACATAGCCTATACTCTCCCTCTCTCCCACTCTCCCCCTCTCTCTCTCTCTCTCAAAGTCAGTAAAAGCCAAATGCGATTATAGAAATCACTTGAAGAGTTACGAGATTTCCAAAGCATGGCATTACCTGGTTTAGTATCATAGAGCGGCTCTGTTCGGCCAAATGCTATTCGAAAACTATCTGTGAATCATAAATAAAGTTTTATTGCATGCCTGCGGGCGCAAATGTGTGCGAATTGATGTATGTGTGTGTGTATATGCCATGGCGAACAAGCCGCTTTATATGCATCGATATCAAAGGAGGAAAAAAAAACATACATATGTATATGGAACTACCGATACGAAAGTTGTGCGTTTTTATGTGACAGGCACAAATATTTATAAAGTTGTTTCACTCTGGAGCTCAGTTCATAAATGCAGCATGAGCTTAGCTGCGGAATCAGTTCAAGTAAAGATTTATATGTATTAATCAAGTTTTTGATTGGAACTAGTTCAAAATTCATGAAAAACCTTGCCAAGTTCAATCAGCTAACTCATAAGTATGAAAACCTTATAGACTGTCATGCAGCTAGTTCATCTGCTCAAACGTGAACTAGTTCAGCTCAACACGGAATCAATTCAATTAAAACTCGCGCAAAACTGAATGAAATGAAATTGAAATCAAATTTTTAATTACAGAAAACCAAAAAAAAAAAAAGGGGGAATATAAAATGTCAAACTGAAACGTGAATGCAGGTGTGAGATAAATTCTCCTAATTTTTGATTGATTGCATTGAAATTGGTATTGAATGAGCGCCACTAATTGAACAACAAATTAAAATCAATCAATCGCTGCATCATACGCTAATGAGTCACACACCGCCCAGATTCTCGAGCCCCGGCTTTTCCACCTGGCTGCAGGTGAGAGAACAAATTGACTTTGCCATGGAATTATGACAAAATTACATTTTGCAAATGCAATTGAAATGCAAGCATTGACGATTACACTGCCCATTGTCTGTATAGCATATGTGTGAGTGTATATGCATGTGTGTGTGTGTGTGTGTGCAGTGCTCATTTATAAAGTTATTCGTTAATAAATAGTTAACAATCAACGATAAATTGGCAATAATCGCGTGGCTTGCTAAATTGAACCAGAGAACCTCTCACAGGGGCGTAGATACGAAGGGGGATACACAAGTTGTTCCATATGAGCAATAGAGGGCGTTATGGTATTAACAAATGGTATGAAGTTATATGTATGAATATGTATGTCTGTGGGAAAAGAGAGAGATAGGTTGAAAGAGAAAAAAACAAAAAACAGAGAGAGGGAGAGAGAGGGAAAGAGAGAAAAGAAATAAGAGAGCGAGAGATAAATACAGAAAATATATAGAGAGAACTGAGATATACAGATAGATAGACAAAGAAACGGATAGATAACGTGAGAGAAAGGGAGAAATACAGAGAGAGAGAGAGAGATTGAGGAGGAAAGATATAGAAAGTGAATGAGAAAATTAGAGAAATATATATGTAGATAGAAGGAAGGCAACAGATAGATCGAGAGAGAGAGATAAACAGAGAGATAAATGGAGAGATATAGAGATAGACAGAGAAACAGATGGAAAAATGTAGCAAAAATAAAAAAAAAAAATAACAATATATTTAGATCTCTCTGCTTGTGATTCAGCTTAACTAACGCCTTCTCTCTCTACAATTGGCTTTCTCACTCGATCAACCAACGTGATTGAAAGCTCAGTTGCCAATCGGTTGCCTTTCATTGTAAACAAGCGGACGCCACTGCGTTGAGCATAGGTCATATAGAAACAGATGCAAAACGATAATAATTACACGTATTATGTTTAATGCAGGCCATTGTGCGCTGCAGCTGACAGCGAGAGTGTGAGCAGGACAGCTAGAGTGCGGCTTAAGTGTGTGCGAAAGAGAAAGACAGACTGGAAGAGAGAGAGAGAGAGAGAGAGTGAGCGAATATGAGATGGAGCAGGTACGCGCTGCGCATATTTTGCCGCTGATTTCCACTTTTAATTTAAGGCCATTGTTCTAAGGCACACACACACGCAGACACACACACACATATACACACAGACACACACACACACACACACACACACACACACACACACACACACACACACACGCACACACACACACTTACACATACTCGAACAAAATAATTTTGTATTGAAAGGCATGCCAAATGGCCAGTCGATATTTTGAAACTATGTGACACAGAGAGTGAGAGAGAGAGAGAGAGAGATGGAGAGAGGAAGGAAGAGTGAAGCCATGCGAATCCGTGATAGTCCATGTAAATGATGGCCCATTGGCCAAACAATAGCCGTTAGTTAGTTTGCCCGGCTCGACTCCATATATTTTCAATTTTTTGTTGCAAATCGCTTAGCATATTTCTTGTTCGTTAAATATACCCTGTAAATGTATGAGCAGGCTGTACAAGGAAGTAAAGTGAGAGCCAATGAAATACATCTGATAGTCCCAACCAGTAGAAATTTATGCCTCCAGCAAGGACTTCCCTCTCATATGGTTAGCTTTACAGGGTATCTAAAGCACAATCATCGAAAATGACGCTTGATATTCATTCAACTCAGCCTGCCGTCGGGTATACCCTGCACAACCCTCCGGCTCGCTAATGAGTAGCGCACAGCAATCGAATATGCTCAGCCAGTTGGCCAATTGATTACCTGGACAATGGGCAACCGCCAACATATTTTGACCTCTGACATGCGACTCATGCTGGGCAATTAGACGAGCCTGGAGCAGAGGGCAGAGTGGAGCAGGAGTCGGGTTTTCGGGTCAATGGGGTCTTCGGCTTGTGGCCGGTTGAGCAGCTTATACGAATAAGCGACGGCGGCTTCATAAATAACTAATAACCAAATAATTGGGCTGACAACGTCACCAACGCTCTATGAATAAAGATTCCAAAGTGGCCCAGAGACCACCAGTTCACCGTTGACAGGGGCGGGGGGTGGGGGCTAAAGGGGTTCCGTCTGTGAGTGGCAAAAGTCATGGAATTCATTTGCTTGTTGGTTTTCTTGTCATCATTATTATTATTATCCCTTTTTATTTATTGATTACAGGTTTTGCATGACATGCCAAAAAATTCAATAAATCGCAGTGGGGTATGATAGACCAAGAGATACCCATGCAATATTATGTATGTAAATATGTACATGTTTATGTACATACGTATATATAATTTCACGCACATAGACACGCATGCAGACAGTACTTGAGTAAAAGTAAAAGCAAGGAGAGAAAAAGTGCAGAAGATCATTAAAGACGTCTATGTGTATGTAGCAGTTGTCATTTGGTACTTGTATTTAGGTAAAGCGAAGCTAGAATGCTCACAGCAGCAGAGAGCGCTCGAAGTGACCACACTTGAAGCTCGACTGCATCGAGCTCTACCTGCTGTCGGGGAGACACTGCTTGAGTAAAAGTGGCCCTATATAAAGGGCAGCAGCTGCAGCATTTCTTCAGTCAGTCTTCAGTCGTCCAGTGAAGTAGAGCGTGTGAATTATAAGCATTAAAGACGTAGAGGAATTACGTGAAGGAAATACGTAAAGAAAATACGTAAAGGAATTACGTAAAGGAAATACGTAAAGGAATTACTCGTCGTCACCATGATTAAGAATATATATATACATACATACTTTGTGGGGTCTGCCACGCCTTCTTCTGCCTGTTACATACATTAATAAAACCATTATACCCTGATTTGCCATTTTCAATGGATTCAGTGAATAAAAATTGATGACACTATTGTATTAGTAAACAAGTAAGAAAGTAATTTTTTTTTAATTTATCAAAAAATAATTATTATTTTTTAATTTTTTGCCATAAAAGTTATAATCGTCCCTCTTTTCTATAATATTATTTATCTTGTAACATAACCATTTTACTGTTTGCTTATGGAGGATAAGAGTTGAGCCCTGTTAAGATTAACATTTAGTACTGCTAACATACATATATTGATTGCCTAATAATAAAAGTAGCTTAACATAATTGCAAAGCTCAAGTTCTGTTAACTTGAAGAGCTTTCAATTTGAAATTCGATTTGAAACTGCTGCAAAGCGTATACTGTAGATGGCGCCAGCAAAGCTTTCGTGCTGGGAAATTTAAGTCAATTTATTACCCTTGTTATGGACAATTTCCAGAAACAGTGGGAATTCATATGCAAACCCAATATGAGAGGGAAGAAATTCTATATGGAATTGTCTTTATGTTATGGATAGCTGTAAAGGTGTGAGAGATGTTGGATTAGCTGTGCAATGCAAGTGGAAAACGAAGTACTAGAAGTTCTTGTGGCAGCTCTAGATCCCCATAAGCCAGTTATATAAGTATATTCAATATTCCATATCTAGCTCCGTCTAGGAATTTATTCCGTTTCTCACTCTGCACAGAAGAGGAATAAATGCGATGTCTCTTGGGGAATCACATTAAAGCAAAGGCAAAAATAGGTTTGTCATCCACACGCCCTAGTGGATGCATTTCCGGTCTATCATGCGAAATATTAATTACACTTACGGAAATCAAAACATGAGTAAACGAAGTAAGCGCGAGTTAAGCAGCGGACGACACGTGCTCAACGTCCAGTTGGGAAACTGCATCTGTATGTGTATACAGATTGACCAGATATACATACATCTATATATGTACATGTATGTATTGCAGTGGATAAGCCACATAACTGTAACGGTTTGGGTGGCTGGGTGGATTCGCTGGTATTTTGGCGGCTTCGCTTTGGGCTCTGCTGACCTGGCGCATTCGTTTAAGCGAGCCAAATTGTAAATTGTATTTAAATAATTACATTAAATGGCAGCTGATCGCCGCGTGAAACTCATTTATTTTTATTAGCGCATTGTAATTGCAACAGCACGTGCCACGCGCTGCAGCAGGACACCGCATGGAGGCTCAACGAGTGTGAGCGAGACAGGTAGAGGTAGAGAGACTAAGTGCTGCTGCAACAGTTGTCGAGTTCAATGGCCGGCAAATGCTTGGCAATTATTTAACCAAAAGGTATTAACCCAATTTTCATGGTTTCATAATTAATCCAATTTGTTAAGCGTATAAATTAAGCACAGATAGATACATACATGCACGCATAAGTATATATATGTATGTATGTATATAACTGTGCCGTGCATGCATGTGCACGGAGCTCGGCGACCGCAAACAGTCGACCGATCATAATTGGAAATTTATTATACACAATGGACTTGTCGTTGGCCTTGTTTACGCCATTGTCTCCTCTATTTATCGATGCTGCGTTGATAGTCGCCGGCTTTTACAGCAGCCGCAAAAGCCGAGCCAGACAGCCAGCAGGCCGTGCAATCAGCATTGCGACACGCTGGCGTATACGTAATCAACGGGCGTGCAGGCAATCAGGTTAAGACCTAACGCGATTGCATTAAGTAGAACAGCAATGCTTTCCCATTAACATTGCCAGCTTCAAATTGCCTCAAAATGGAAGCTCCATAAAATTTCCCCCTGAAAAATGTCCCAAATGTCCCTATTCAAAGAGCTTTTTGCTGTTGTCCCAAAAGACGAACTATTTACCATAAGTGAAAATGTAACACAAGCTTCTTTACGCTGTTACTTAGCAGCGTATTAACAGTGCTGTCAAATGAAACATTTCAGTTAGCTGTTACTTGCAGAGACATTGCAATTATGTTAATGTTAACAAAGCTTTCAATAGTGCTGTCAAGCAGAGTGTACTAAATTCTGAATCAATGTTGAAATGTTTATCTCAAGCAAAGCATTACATAAATCGAGTATTAATATTAACAGTTATGTAAATTCTCTGGTCTATTAGTATTACATTGTGAGTCGAATGCCATTTGTCAATGTGAGTGGAATTCCTAGTGAACCCAATAGAATCGGGGTTCCATCTTCATCTATGAAAGGCTAAGACTACAAGGGTTTATCAAATGTATAAAAAAAAAAAAAAAATACATTTATCTTGGAAAGCTGTTCAAGCATATGTCAAAATAGATTTAATAACACAAAAACCACGTATATATTTAATGAGATTTGATTTGAATGCATAGAGAGAATAGATAGAGGGTAGATGCTTAAGTGATGATTATTATATAAACTCATAATAATTGCAGTTCAAAGGAGAATTTTACAAAAAAAACACAAGTAACAGGAATAGTAAAAGAGATATACATAAGATGAAAATGGGATAGGCTATAGATTCATTAGCTCATCTTTTATCACTGAATTCAGTTTAAAGATTACAAGGTAATTTTTGCATTAAGATCCAATTGCTCTGGCGAATATCTAATTAATGATAGCTAATGATAGGTTGAACAGTTGAACAGGAATCCCGTTCAAAATTTTACCAGTGAAATGTAGTTCTTGGAAATAGATTAACTCGTATACTCGTCCTACTTAAATTATGATTTTAATATACATATACATACATATACATATATGTATTTCAGCAATTCACTGAAAAAGCTTAGAGTAAATTCATAGATCTCGAAATCACAAAAATCAACAAGCAAAATATTTTAAAATTATATGATAATAATTGAAGAAATTATCAATAATAATGACAAGCTCAAAAATAAATTATATATTTATATACATATATTTATAATTAACACAAAAAAAAAATTATGTTAAGCTAATAATTACAAAAGATTTTTTGTACAAAATGAAGAAGTTTGTAAATAGATTATAAATACCCTCCATAAATGCAACTCCGACTAAGGACTCCGAATTTGTGTTAGCATATGGATAACTATATATAAGAGCAAATATAAGAGAACATCAGAGTTTACAATGTAAATTGTAGAACACTTTCGTGCTCTTGCCTGCGCACGAGCTCCACTTTTTGGGGAGCTAGCAACAAAGAGATTCATGAATGAAACGCAATTCAATTTGATTGAATATTTGAGACCTGGCTAGTAAAGCGACCGTTACTTTTAGCCAAGTTTCAGCACCTGCTATAAATATAAGAGACAGTTAACGAGAAAGAGAGAAAGTGAGAGAGAGAGAGAGAATATGTGTAATGCGCGAGCGCATTGAGAGCGTCTGTTAACTAACATTTCGCACAGTTTGCAGCAGCTGTTAACTTTCAACAGAGCCGAGCAATGTTATTGTTATATATAGAGCAACTATTTATAATGCTCTCCGATCAGTTGGAATAAAGCTAATTGGCTTAGCTGGCACTTTCGGCTAATGCTCAGAGCTTTACTGCGCTTTAATCACAATTGACGGGGCCGGAGTTAAAGCAAATGGAGGAGGAGATTCATGGCGATGGTGTGCGGTAGGTGGTGTGTGGTGCGTGGTGGGCGGTGGGTGGTGTGTGGTGTGAGATTGTACTCGATTACTGTCCAGTTTTTGTGTCACATGCTTGTCCGTTGGCTTCTTCCGGCCGTAACGTCTTCATGGAATGCCAACAACAAAATGAACGTTTCGTCCATTTGCAGTCAGCACGTCGCGTAGTGCCCCCCCCCCCTCTCCGTCAACCCCTACTCAGACACTGTGGCAACTCCCCTCAGCACATTTTCGCCTTTTAATTTCGCACTTGGGTCATTTTGTTGTTTGGTGTGGATTATAAGACCACTTCATATTCATGCAACTAACAACCGGGCTCCGCACACACACACACACACACATACACAGAGAAAAAAGACGCCTCGACCCACAGCCCAAGCCAGAGCGAGAGCCAGACTTTTGCTACTTGCGGACTAGAGCAGCAACAACAACAACAACAACAATAACGTGGACAATAACAAGGAACAGGCACAAAAACCAGCCGCCTTTGTATTTAGCCACAAAAAGGAGCAGCAACAGCAGCAACAACAAAGAGAGAAACAAAAAATATACAAAAAAGAACTAAGAATAAAAATAAAAATATAAAAAAAAGAGGGCGGCACAGCAAAAAACATTTCTGACTGCGAGCTGGCCAAATGGGTGAGATGTGAGATGAGAGATGGCCGAGGAGAGACGCGAGCGAGACGCCAAGTGCAAGTTGACCAAAATGAAAGGCAAAAGGTTTCGCATAGGCAAGGGCACACAGAGGAGTGAAAAAACACTGGGACTGTCCACAGAGCCGACCACAGCCACTGCCACATCCACCGCCTTGGCCCGAGTCAAGCCCAAGCCAAGCCAATCCTTTCCAGCCCGCAGACGCGACCCAACAGCTCGCTCCGCTGCCAGGGCACCGGGACACCGAGACACCGGGTAGCAACAATATGTCCGTACGTACGCCTAAGTAGATATGTATTATAAATACATATATATGTATATATGAGCTGCAAGAGGAAGCCACAACAGACGGAGAACCCCTCGCAGCTACAATAACAACTTAATTTTTGCCGGCATTGCCTGACCTCCTGTCCATCCGCTGGCAACCTTTGTCAGGTCAAGTTTTTGACTTGGCAATTGAGTTCATTAGTCATAGGCATTGATAGCAGTATGTAACTGTTTATGCCTAGTAAAATATCTTATCTCTTATTGGATAAGCAGTTCATCTATTTGCAATCTGGTAGCTCCATAAACCCGTAAGTAACTCGAAAGCTGATTTTGAATGCAAATCATCTTACTTTGAGCCCATCTTCAGTTGTAGCTCCTCTTTCTGTCAATACATCATACGACAAATACTACACATATCACATTACAATCTGGCAACGCCTTTAATTACAACATTTTCATTAAGCAATAATTGGGCAATGCTTCGATATACTTCATTCTCTGCTTTAATTAGTTTAAAGCATACCCATGCTACTTTTTCTCAAGCAATCAAACATCTAAGCAAAAATCTCTCTTTGATCTGGCAACGTTTAAGCATGTTTCAAAGCATCTTTAGCATGTGCCAATTATATGCTTACACCTTAATTAGCAAACAGCTTACCTTAAGTGCAGCTCATCAGAATGCCATACGCAAATGCTATCAATCAGGCAACGATCTGGCAACGCTTCGGCATTTCTTCGAGTCTCACTTAATGGCATAATTAAGCCCGGACTCTGGCATAAACTTGGCAATATATGATTACACATTCTCTACAGTGCTTAACCCCATTATTTAGATGCCACGCCAGAGTCGATAGCAGCTGGTCAGCTCTGTTTTTAATATACTACGCTGGAATAAGTCGAACGGGTATATTGGTTTTTGTCTTGGAAGTCAATATAAAGAAGACTTGCAGATCTAAAAATCGAAATCTAAAAATCAAAACTCGATAAATGATCGATAACTTTAAGCACTTTGTAGTGGAGGGTAGTGCTGAGCTTTAGCTTAACATTGATTAAGAATTCCTGGCCAAATCGAACATCGATTAATGATAGAGGCACATACATATCTTAAACATCATAACGATAAACTTTTGCCATATCGATATTTTCACTTTTGATATCTTTTATGTATTGAGCGGGTATCGTGCAGTTGCTTACACCCAACTACCTCATTCAGGCCCTTCGCTGCTGACTCGTTTTTCATTTTAGCCATTTTGTAGGCCAGCTCTTTGGGGCGCGTTTCCGCTTCGCTTCGTTATTGTTGTTATTCTTATTGCCGTTGCTGCTGTTGTTGTTGTTGTTGTTGTTGCTTTGTCCGTTTGTCTATTTGTTTGTCTGTTTGTTGTTTGTTGTTTCTTTTGGCTTTGACTCTTTAGCTAAACGTCTGACCTCCGCGCCGGGCGTTGAAATTCACAGCTGTTCATTCGTAGCGCCCCCAATTGTTTTTCTCTCTGCCCTTTCTCTTCCTCTTGCCTCACGTTGGTTGCCTTTATTTTATTTTCATTTCTTTTTTTCTCGCACTTGTTTCACGTTTTACTTTTGGCCAACATCCGCGTTTGTTATTCTTTTCCCTTTGTCAGCGTCCTTTTACTCTTTTTTTCTCTCTCTCTGCTTTGCCGTTGGTATTTTTTGATAATTTGTTGACCGTCACATTTTCCGCACATTTTGTTGGCCGGCATAAGGAGCCGAAAATGTCTACATTTCTTAGCGGACTTTATGACCAGCACCGCGTCTTCATTCCGCACTGCACTTCATTTCATTTATAGCCATTCCATCCTCTCTCTCTCTCACACGTATCTTAACATTATTTATTTATAGGCGCACTCGCTCTAACTTGCGGTTTACACCATGCCCTAACTTGGCTAACAGTTACATGATGTTGGCCAACGGTTTGGTAACATAATTGTTTGTAAATTAAAGTTGAATCGAGCTAATTATTGTAATAAAAAAAATAAATAAATAAAAAAAAATATAAAAAATATATATATAAAAGAAAAATAAAAAAAATGTTGAAATCTGTATTTAAATAAACGTTTAGCAAGAATATAATCTTTGAGCATGGATACCTTTTACTCTATTCTTAATTTACTCAATTTAATTTTTACTCGATTAAATTTCAGTAAAAGAGTTTTCTATCTTTTCCCAGATTGTCTTTAATTAGCCAGCAAGGTTTTTCATGGCACACGCTCAATCGAAATTAATGAGATAGCGAACTAATTGCCGAACATCGTTTGGCGTTGCCACCTGGCACAACATTCAGAGCGTATTGCTCGAGAAGAGCCCAATGCTAGTATTCGTAAGCATATTCAAGTGTCGCTCTCCCGCTATTAGCTCAGCTTGGCTCAGCCTTGTTTTGTTTTAATTAAAACTGTTGGCCGCCCACATCCGACCCAAGCCCCTCCCACTAGAACCCACGAAATACGGATACGTATACGAATACGAATACAAATACGTATACGAATACGTATCGCTGGCCGAAACTTCAGCTGGAGCTTCTTTTTGGGGGCCCTGCCCCATCATCTGTGCCCTTTCGTCTTTTACTTTTGCGTTTGGAGTTTTTAGAGTTTCTGAACCTTTTTTTGCAGGCGCATGTCTGTGCATTAATGTGGCTTATAATAAGAAGAGAGCGCCCCGCTGGCCCCAATCTCTGGCGCGCAAAAAAAAACAAAAATTTGAAGAAGAGCAGAAAAGTTGCCCAGTTTGGGAATCCCAGTCGGCTGCTTTTGCTGTTGGGCAGCCACATCAAAGGCAAGGCCACAGTCCCTGACAGGCTACCCAGGCTACCCAGGCTACCCAGGCTACCCAGGCTACCCAGGCTACCCAGACTACTCCAACCACCCAGGCTATCCCGGCTACCCAGCTGCAGAAGAGGCCATCGATTGTGGTCGCATTTTTGTTTATGTTGGTTCCATTTCATTTTACTGAATGCCAGCAGCTCCGTTGCCCCTCTCAGACACCTATTTCGACGCTTGCCCTTTCCCATTATCACAACTACCAGCTCTTGGTTGGTTGGCATTGATATTGATATTTGAGGTTTAGTTCCGCCATCAGCATCAGCTATCGACGGCTCGTGCGCTGTGTTTATTTTTGATTGTGGCTGGTATGAATTTATTCAGCGCAACGTTTATTTATTGATCCGTTCCCATATCAAAAGTTCAAACGGACCAGCCTCTATCAAGAGGCCAAGCGACCTGCTTGACTGACACCTCCACTTCCAATTGATGTATATCTAAATAATCACTTGAGTCATTCAACGAGCTATTAGCCATTCGAATTCATTTCGTAGCTCCTCGTTATCCAAGACTTTAATAGATATCACTAACATATTGCCCTATAAACTGAAAAGCTTTTTTACTTGTTGCTCCACACAAGTCAAGCTGTAATCAGTTCAATTATAGATTAAGTGTCAAGGGATCACCCCTTCCGATATCCTTCATGAGCTTTCAAAGCTCATAGTCTCTCTTATGCTCTTTTTATTCCACACTCAGCTAAAGCTTCAGCTATATGTATATGGCTTTTTAAACTAAAACTTGTAAAAGCTTTTCTCGCCACACATTAATCAAAAGCTTATATGTGCTTGAACAGCTGCTTTAGTTTTTGACTAAAGCTTTAATGTGCTTTCACTGTTTCTCGGATAATAGCTAATCTTGGCAGCTTAAGTAATCGACTTTTGTGTGCTTGTAACACTTTTCCAGGATTAATCCTTTGATTGAGCTCTCTTCTGGCTCTGGCAGCGAAAATTAACGACATGCGCTTTTAGCGCTTTCATTTGTTTTCTAATTTAAATTTATGTTTATGAGTTATGACCGCTGCCCAAAGCACAAACGCCCGAGCTCCGAACCTGAGCCTATGCCCGCATCGTATATCCAGGCAGCATCATCCACCCCCAGCTCCAGCGCCAACCCCATGCGAAGCCCAAAAGCCGTGAAAGTGAGCCCCGTCCAGCCCAGCCATGCACTTGTACAAAGTATAATTATGAATTTCGGCTGCGCTCTTTGAGGTAAGCTATTAATTTTTAAGCGTATCGCGGCGAACAACACGCAAAATGCCACAAATTCATTACGAAAGTCTGAGATTAGTTTTCTCGACTAGAATAATTGCCAACTGTTCGGATGCGCAGCGTCAATTAGTTTTTGAAATATGCGCCAGGCCGAGATATTTGATAATCCACGCCGTCATAAATTGCGGCCGAGCACCAAAATGGATATGGATTCGCTTCAAAGAAACCGAAGATGTAGCCTCTATATATACATATAGTATAATAAATAAATGCAAGCGAGCTGGTCTTGAGAAAATTTTGCGAAAGGCAATTAAATATCAAAATATATTGACTTGACTTTGTGATAGGAGTTGGGCTTATAGATACCCAACCATTTATCTTTAATACTAACTTACTTAGGCTTGATGGGGCTTAAAAAAAGTGAGAATAGTTTTAGCTCGACTGGAAAATAATCTAAATGTCATATTTTATACTTAATAATGGATTTCAGGAATCGAACTTAATGTCACTTAATTACGATTTTAATCGATTTCATGGATATCGAAAATGATAACATGGTATTAATTATGTACCAATAATCCTAGCTCTTCCTAATTGTTATTCATTCCAAGATCTTTGTATCCCTTTGAGCACAAATAAAGACTGATGAACGGAAAGACACACGGATGGATAGAAGGACAAACGGTAGAACGAACGAGCGGAAGGGCTAACGGACGGAAAAATAGATGGAAAGGCGAACGAGCATGCGGACTCACGAAACGACTGAGAAGAAGGACGAAAGAACGAAAGTTAAAACGACGGATGAGTATATATCCGCATAACGTTGAACGGCAAGACAGACAAAGAGATAATAAATAAACCAAGTGGATTGTAACACCTGATCAAAAATATAGATACCCCTTAGGTTTCATCATCAATTTCAATGTGTTAAATATCCAGAGAAAAAAAAAACTATAAAATATGCTTGCAGAGAAAGAGAAAGAAAGGTCCACATAAAAGTTTAAACTCATTCATATGGTTAGTAGACCAAGAAAATATAATAAACTCTTAATTTGAAGCATATATCAAATGTTTCCCGCTTTCCATTGCACAGCTAATCAAAAATTCAAAATATGTCTGGAAACATACATAAATAAGTGAGTCGCTTATCAAATAATGTACGTTGAAATGTTTTCAATATTTTGATAGCAAGCATTTGCAAAGATTTCGAGAAATTCAAGTTGAATCACATCAGAACTTTTATGTTCTTGGGTTTTCTGCTGATGCAGGAATTTTGGTCGATGCCCAAGCCAAATGCCACTAAAACGAACGCCAAGAAGTGTCCTTTGCGGATGCCCCGAAACTGAACGAAAAAAAACTATGCGAGAGGCCGAAGTGCCAGGAGTAAGCCTCAACCTTAGTCTTAGCCTTAAAAAAAAAGAAAGAAACAAAATAAAAGGAAAACAAAAAATTCATTTATTATTAAAATCACTTTCGTTGCAATGAGGATTCCAAATGTGCCATCGTTTCGTTTCTTTTTATTGGTATGCGTGTGCGTCTCTATCTTCCTCTTTCTCTCCCACTCTCTCTCTCTCTCTCTCTATCAGACACACAAAGAGACACACTCGCTTTGCCTTTTGCTTAGCTAAATCCTGACAGGAATTGTCTTCAACTAGCGTAGACTTTATGTCCTTTACTGCATGGCAGGCAAGCATTGCTTCATGTTCTGCTCGTCATCGACTGCCTTCATTCACTTGTTGTTCTTGTTGTTGTTGTTGGATTAACAAGTGTCATATGTGGTCCACCTGCTCTTCTCTCATAGAGCACTGTGGACTCCGTGTGGTAATGGCAACAACTCTCGTCGCTTTGCGCTCCACTGGCCACACAGCCGCACCGTCTGAGGTCTGAGGCTCAGTGGAAGGCTGAGGCTTTATCCGCATCCGCATCCGCAGCCAGTTTGATGCTGCTCCTAATAGTCCTTGTCCTACCTTTTGCACACATATTCTACACATTTAAGTCAAGTGTGCTTTGGAGATTTTGTACTCGCTTTAAACACCTGGCCCCCCCCAACCCCACCCCGCCTACAGCTTGGTAACTTGTGTTGCGTGTATTTTGGGGCTGCGCAAATGTCAACGAAAGTGCAAATAAAATCTAATGTTGAAATCATTGCAAAAGTTGCCCTTTTCCACACACACACACACACGCACACACTCACTGTGTGTGTGTGTTTGCGCGTGTGCTTAATGTCCTTGTCATTTGGTTTGTCGCACCCGCGTGAATTTGTTTTTATATCAACATTGCATTTTATTGGTCGGTCGTCGGCAACTGCCGCAACGCATCTTTTTCCACGGCTCTCAATAGTAATTTACACACACACACACATGCACACACACACACTCGACAGAGCAAACAAATAGGCCCCGTTTGTCAGCATGTTCATGCCAAATTTAACAAGCACTTTGACAACCTGTTCAATTCTATTTGCTTTCATTTACTTTCAAGCACCAACTTCCAAATTATGCCCATGCATTGTATCTGCATTGTAAATATTTGACACGCACTTTATCTGGATGCTCAAATTTGACATACACTTTAACAGCATTCCAAATATTTAACTAGATTTATTATTGTCTGCCAACAATGTTCAGTATTACTGAATGGCATTGTAAAGCGAGGATAGCTCATATATGTATGTATATACGAGATATAGTCATTAATAACATATTCTGGATCAAAAGTATGCGAAAAGTCTTCTGAGTTCTGAGAGATGGCTTTCAAGTTCTCAAGATATTGCAGTTCCCATCCTCGATAACTTTCTGAAATCGATTTCACGCTTTATCATCATCTCTTTTGAGAGCCACATTTGACTGTTTCTTCACCAAGATGAATGTAATTTGATCCATGGTAACTTTTCATTGAAGTAGATCTTAAAGATAAGTGAATTTCATGAATTACCAATTCCGACAAACTTTTACAGACTATATACATTTTTATATATTTTTAATAAAATTTGTTTACATAATTGAAAAAAATCGTATTGGCTAAAGTTTTTTGTGGTTCTCTGCTTTGGGTCTGGCGGCCATGCTGAATATATGTATGTATAAGGTGGGGGCGTGGCTCGCTCCAATATCGAATAATGTCGATTGGCAATTGGCTGCACTTGCCGTGCTACAACTGAATATTGAATATGAAGCGATTGCTTGCGACGGCTTTCTGAACACGTTTATAAATATTTGATGTGCCACGCACACCCACACACACACACACACACACACACACACAGGCACACACAGAGTGCAGTGTGTAATTGCGCAGCCATATACATATGCATATATATGTATATATCTATATACATACACATACACATATCCATATCAAGTTTGCGCCATAACAATCCAAACGGGACAGATTTAATAAAGCGCCAGCAACGGCAAAAGGTATCGCCTAAATTCAGAAATTCATTGCCGGCTGCCTAGATGATTATCCAAGCGGGCAGCCAGGGAGCAGAGCCAGCAGTGAGCAGCAAGCGGCGAGTAGAGCGCAGCTTCAAGAGCAATTCGATCTAGAGATGACAGCGTGACACGATAGCTTAAAGAGCACAAATTTTGCATATCAAGTAAATTCGCAGTAAGAGTGAAGATAAAGCTAAGCATGACAATTCTCGGTTTTATATATAAATATATAATAACTGACTCAAATATTGCCTAAAAGTAGTGTAGTTTATTTATAATTTGCCTAAAGTGTATTATTTTCTTTTTCTCCTTTAAATCAATTTGATCATTTTTATTAAATTACATTAAAATATTCATACAAAATATTCACTTTTGGTATTTATAGAATATTTTTCATTTTCATTTATTTTTCATTATATTTATTTTCTTATTCATTTACTCTATATGATTACATAAAATATGTGTACAAATATATACATAATATTATTTAATTTATTATGTTTATTTATTTATTATATTGGAATACATATAAATTTTAGTTATTTATTTAATATTTTATCATTATTTTATTTATTTTTATTTTTATTTATTATTTTTATTTATTTTTTTTTACTATATATGAATACATAAAAAATATATAAGAATAATATTATTCAATATAATATTTTAACTTATTTATTATATTGGAATACTTATACATTTTAGTTATTTATTTAATATTTTTTTGTTTCATTAATTTCATTAAAGTTTTTGTTTATTTAATTTATCTGAATACATATAAATATTTAAATATATGTACAAAATATTATTTAATTTATTATTTTTATTTACTTACTGTGTATGAATGAATATAAATATATGATAAACATATTTCTATATATATTTATTTTTATTTTTTTTTTTTTCATTCATTTATTTTTTATTTTTATTTTTTTTAATTTAGATATCTTATTATCTTGCACCTCTTTTTTATTTATTTTTTTTATTTTATTTTTTTATTTTTTTTTTTATTAATTTATATATTATCTAAACATATTTATATATATTTACATGTATTTGCATATATACCCTCACGAGCTGCTCGCTCATCTCTAGCATTGTCGTAACAAAAGGCATCCGAGTCTTAGTTTTATTTTTTTCTTTGCTCCGCTACATCGCTACTTCGCTACTCCGCTGCTCCTTTTCTCCCCTCTCCGTTCACGCTGCGCGTTCCTTGCGCTCGTCCGAAGGGCTGAGCCCCCGTGTTGCCGGCACCCATGTTTTATTCAGTGGAGCCGCTTCGGTTATTGTATATCGGTGGCGTTGCCGCAAATAGTTTCATTTTGTAGTCATTGTATTTTCTCCGACTCAGCACAAAGCCAACCAAAATTGGCATAAATATTTGAGCACCTATTCCGCTGGCTGCCCCCGCCCCCGCCCCCTCTCTGTTCAATGAGCTGCTGCTGCTCCATGGCTGAATACAGTTATTGCTCTGATATTTCTTTTACTTTATCTTTGGCCGAATACAGCAATCGATACAATTGTATTCCTCTTTGCACTGATTCATTTTGTTATATTCAATTAATATCTCTCGAGGTGCAAAGAGAAACTTTTGCTCTTCCTTCTGGCTGGAGACCCATGTACATACAATATATCCCGAATTGAACTCCCAGCTCATATCAGATAGATAATCTAAAGCAGGAATCGTATAATCCAGTCGGACTCAATATTCAGAAAGAGTTGAAGAGTTTTTTGACGGAGTCAATTGAAATGAAATTAAATAAATAACTTTGACTGGATGTCAACGGACAAATTACATTCACACTAACTAGCTAGCAGCTGATGGATGAGGGGCGGCAGGCAGGTGGGGGGATTTATTTGTTAAGTACTTAAACAACAATTGAGCTGCATTTCGGATGCAACTCATTTTCGATGTTAAGCCGAAATGTAAGCAAAAATCATGATGGCTTTGTTGCAATTACAAGCGCAAAGCCCTCGCAATGGCGCACTCTCTGCCTGACCGACCGACCGGGGTCTGGCTGCCACGCCCCTTTTGGCCAGTGTGCATCAGTAAATGTATCTGCATCTGCATATGTAAATGCAATCAAATTTGCAACGGTCATTTGGCCAGCCAACCGTCCAGCCAATCTAACGGCTATAATGTGGCATGTGGCATGTGGCATGTGGTATATGGCATGTGGCATGGACGGCGCATTTATGTATTCATAAAGCAGCCGTTGCTCCTCCTGCTGCTCCAGCTGCTGCTGCTGCAACTGAATGATGTTTACCTCATAAATAAATAATTGTTAAGCACAAATATATGTACACATCCAGCTAAAGGCGGAGACGCCGGCACTGCACTCGCAACAGGCAGCAGACAACAAATTACCAGCAGTCGAAAAGTAGCCAAAAATTTCATTGCCAACCACCCAAAGCCACCCACACAAAACTGGAGCCCATTCCCTCGCCTCCCCCTCAAAAAAAAAAAGGACACAAATGTAAAGCTTGAAAACAAACACAAAATTCAACTGTCTACTCTACGTACTTTAAATGCTCTTTCACGCATACTTAAGTGGATCTGGGCATTATATATAGAAAATATATGCATAGAAAAATATTGAAATGACATGAATGAAAAATAGTTGAACGTAAAACTCAACATACCAATTGATTAATATGTACTTCCACCAATAGAGAAAGAGCAGTAGATAATCGGCATGATCGATAAACAGACGCTTAGCTATAGGTGTGATATCGATCGATAGACAGATATACTGATAGATAACTCAATAAAATAATCAATATATAGACCCGTGGACATATCGATAAAAGACCTTTTGATTTGGTAAACATAACAATAGATAGAACTATAGACAAACTGATAGACATAGATAGATCAATAGCTAAGCAGATAAATATACCGATAGACATAGCGACTGATTTAAATAGGTCGCCAAATATACTCACAGACAGATCGGCAGATAGATATGCCGGCAGATTCATAGTCAGATCAATAAACATACCGATAGATAGATAGTCTCAGAGATATATAACGATATCTATGAAAGCTTTATCGATCGATAAACATACCGATAGATAGATAGTCTCAGATATATATAACGATATCCACATATGTAGATGTTGAAGTTCTATATAAGTTGAGTGCTCACAGTGATATGTCATGCCAAAGCTTTTGACGAAACTTAAATACTTTGCTCTAAGCCCTAAGGCATAAATGAAAATGCAAATAAAAATGTTAAACAAATAAAAATACCCCTCTCTGTCTCTCTCGCTCTCTCACTCACACCATACTCGCTGCTTATGGGAGAGGATTATGCAAAAAGCCTATTAAAAGACGACTTCATATTTGGGGCGTTGGGCCCGTTGCACACTTTGAAGCTGCTGCAGCAGTTCGCTAATTGACAACAGTTGCATTAGGCAAACAAGAGTCCTGCTCCTCCTGCTCGATGCTCGATTCTCTGGCGCTCTGTCAGGCCGTCAGACATATGTATAAGCTGTCGTCTCATCGAGCTAGACAGCAGCCGCAAAGAAACTGCAGGGAGTCACTGGCAGAGGAGAGTTTCTAGCTGAAAGGTAAAGCTGCGGGCGGAGCAAACCAAATAAGTTCCATTCGAAAGCCGCAAAGTGTGAAGCGTCTCGCAGACGAAAGAGCATGGAGGATAGACGGCAGATGAAATGTCAGGTAGTATATCATTTTTTAGTGTCGGACAACCGCAGTCCAGCCGCAAAACGGAGGAGAGCAGCCGCACAGCCCAAGGATCATGGCCGAAAACATTCCCAACTAAACTCGAGACTTGACTCGAGTGCAGCTCTGGCAGATACCCTATAACTTCTAAGTGCTAATCTCTATTAATCATCTAAGCTGTATCGGAAGTTCCATAAGATATCACCATAATAATTCTTACTTGGTTTTTTTTTCTCAATTTTTTTTTGAGTTGTCTTTTTATTGAACTCATTTCATTTCATTCCTTGTTATTTTTCTCTAGATCTGATCTAAAGCTGATCTCTAATTAATGAAATAGAGTTCAGTAGAAATAGATTGATAGATAGATAGAGAGTACAAATTAGAGATTTCTCATACTTAGAGGGTATTCAAACCCAAAAAAAACCTTGAACTCGAGCCTCAAACCTCGTGTTGAGCTTTTTATACACGGGATTAGAATTAAACATCTTATGGTACATATTTTGTATGCTAGATGTGACAAGACGTTACATATGCTACACACACACACACACACATGTACATGTATGTATATACACCAAGCCACACGCACACACACACACACAAGCTCACACACAAATACACAAAAGCAAAGTGCAGAGACGCATGTGCTAAACCAATTTGTCTGGCTGCTTGTGGTACGTATCCTCTCTCTCGCTCTCTCACTCTCTCTCTCTCTCTCTCTCTCACACTCTCTCTCTCTTTCACTCGTTTTCTGTGTGTATTTGATTGTAAATATTGTTGCTGCCGCTGTTAAACAGCCAGGTGCAATCGAATAGTTGCCACACAACTTATCAATATTTTCTTATCAAATCAACATCAAACATCAAGGATAATTTCTGGAATTTCCACACACACACACACACACACACATTTCTGCTTCAGCGACTGTTGTGCACAGCAGCTCGAGCGTGCGGGGCACTCGGAGAACTGTTCGAGCTGCCCGCTCAGGGCCAAAGGTGAAGCCACATTACATCTGAGCAGCTGCTGCTGCTGCTGCGTCTTTACTGTTGCTTATTTGTCGTGAACGTTGGGGCAACATCGAACTGTTAACAAGTTGGCAAGGTACGGCTAACAATATGAGCATGAATGTATTCCTAAGTGAATGGAAGCCCAATGGCTCCGCTCTTTTCAGAGAGGCTAAGACAAAGGATCTCTTCGAGTAGATCGAAAAGAATCGAGAGGGAAATTTCAGTACCTCTGAATTGAAGTTGTATTTAATAACTCTGTCTCTCACCTTTTCTTTCTCTACTACTCTAGCTCTAACGCGCATTTTCTTCTTTTGCTTCTTATTGCAGTCCTCTATCTCTAAATCAAACCTGTGCTTTCTTCATACCTAACTATCCTGAATTCCGCCTTTCTACTTTCATATCTATTTTCTTCTTGCGTTCACTCACTCTTCGTATTCTTTCTCTATCACTTGCACTTTTCTTATTACCTTCTTCCTCCCTCTTTCATTTTCTAAAAGGTCTTCCTCTCCCCTCTTGCTCCTACTGTCTAGGTCTTACTATCTCGCTATCGCTATCCTTATCTCGATTTCGATATCCACCATATCTACATATATCTATCTGTATAATTTAGCCTGCATCTCTTTCTCTCTCTTTCTCCCTCCCTCTCTCTCTCTATCTCTCTCTTCTCTCTCTCTCTCTCTCTCTCTCTCTCCCTCATTATTCTCCTCTCTTTCAGTTCTTCCACATGCTTCTTCTCAAGAGTTCTTATAGAGTTCCATTCATAGTTCCTTAACGCCTCTATCGTATCCTCTACATCTCTCTCTACGGTTAGGGCATTTCCTCGTCGTCTTCCATTGAACAGTTGAGTTCGCTTCATGCTCATGTTAAAGGTGCGCTGTCGACGTCGCGTCTCGTCGGCACTTTCTTCGTTTTGCAGGCTCATAAGAAATTCATAAGTATTTCCGCTTCTGTGATTTTTGATTCGGTAATTAAAATGCAACTGAGATTGCGCTGTGTATGTGAGTGTGTGTGTGTAACACATTTGTGCAGAGTGGAAGCATTTTTCATTTGCCATGCTTATATTTGTTATTGTTGTTGTTGTTTGTGTTTTGGGTTTTGTTGATTTACTACACACACACACACACACACACACACACACACACAAACACACAGGCGTGTTACAAAAGGCGTCGGAACTGTTAGGAGCTGTTATGCCAGGTGTTCAACTACTTCAAATACTTGGGGTATATATATATAGAGTTCGGGGAATACAGCGATAGCTCTGTGCGTATTTGTGTGTGTGCGTGTGTGTGCGTGTGTATTTGAGCAATATTTTCATGTACTGGCAATGGGCGGGCTTCTGGAGCTGATTGCTTAAGCGCATTGTAGCCGAGCTTTGATTACTCGAATGGTTTCTAAGCACCTGGCGAACTGAAATGCAACAGTCGCAAAACGCATTATCTGCTTCACCTGTCAAGTGGACAAGAAGAAGAAGAAGTAGAAGAAGTAGGAAAGAAGATACCAAATCAAGATTGCGAGAAAAGTAGCGGGCGGCAGAGAGAAATGAGAATCTAGAAAAATATAACATTTTGCAATTTCATTTACAAAAGTTTAGCTACAAGTGCGCGATTGCAGAGAGTGTGGTGGGGGAGGGGAGTGAGAGAGATAGGGAGAGATGGTTAGGCTAGTGGATGGTTCCGGCAACAAGAAAGCGGCTCGGCCCCTGCCAGCGGATGGGCCAATGAGAGCAAAAAAGTAATGGCATCAAAGAAGAAAATCAAATATTGCTCGAGTGCCACTGGCAGCAGCAACAACCAAGCAGCCAAGCAGCCAAGCCGTCGAGCTGCCAAGCCGTCGAGCACCCAAACAGCCAAACAACAACATTCAGCGGTTTGCCGTGTAAGAAAACATGCAGATGGTGGTCCGTCAAGAGTTTTTGGCTGTTACTCGCGAATGATAAACCGCAGCGGAGTGGAGCCAAGGGGCGTCGGAGGGGAGAGGTATTTCGAGGCGAACGAGTTTATATGATTTTGATGAATTTCCGAGGCAACGACGCCAAAATGAAAATGAAAATGCTCAGCAGGAGGCGGGGGGCGGGGCGGGGTTCACAGAGGCAGAGGTCGCGACTCGATAAGTAGCAGTTAGGATTTTGCTGCTCAACATCCGCGGTTTAACTGTAATAGAGAGAGAGAGGGAGAGAGCGAGAGAGAGGTGAGTGGGTGTAGCCATCTCTGAGGGAGACGCAATACCTGCCTTGAGTTTAATATTAGAAATTGCAGTGAAAACGATAAAACTCATTGAAGGAACACAGTCGTCCATAGGGAATCCGCAAGGGGAGCGGCGAGAGGGCGAGAGGGCGGTGTGTGGCGGTTGCCGGGTTGGATTCACAACATGGACAAGTGAAGCCACTCGCACTGGCACTGGCGCTGGCAAAGTAATTTCCTGCAATTTGAACTTAAGAAAAATAAGGAAGCGTCTTTGATTTCCGTGTGAAATGATGTGCAACAAGAGAGCTGAAGCAGCTTCAATGGAAAAGGCCACCTGGGAGCGAAAGAGACAGCGAGACAGCGAGAGAGAGCGAGAGAACTCACAGAAGCAGAAGCAAAAGCAGAGCAATGAGCGCTGCTAAATTTAATGAAGAGTTTTGTTGATTTGATTTATCATTTGCCTTAGGCCTCGGCTCTTATTGCATTATTATTGCGTTCCCTGATTGGCAAACATTCGCAGTTGGAAATGCATTTGCAGTTATTGCACACGCACAGCCGAGCGAAGAATATTGCCAATTGGAATCGAGTTGAGTTTCTTATTAGTTTTTGCTTCGCTTGACTTCAGTCAACGAACGTAGCAACGCTTTGAATTGCTTAAGGACTACACAGAACAGCTGATAAATAGGCTAGATATCCAATTGGAATTCAAATAGGTCGCTTATGGGAGATCGATACTCCCAATTGGAATAGCTTCTAAACTTGTGTATAAATAAATATGATATATATGTAGTTCTTTATGAACAAATTCAAATGGAGTTCCATTTTATTGCATATGATCAACTAAAAACTTCAGTTGAAGAAGTTTATGTATTTATCACATATTGTAATTATTCCTTTAGTAAAATATATTTCCAATTGGAATCATTGGATTACTATTTACTTTTGGTACTCTTCAAAGAATAAAATAATATATCATATGTATATTTTTTATTTCTCATTATAAATATACACTATTTTCCAATAGATCTACTTGCAACAGAGAAAGAGATATCTTAAGAGCTGTCGCTATAAAATTGATATTCAATTACAATTATGTTATTCTTATTAGCATTTATTTATACTAGGTCAAAGCAAAACTGAGTTCACTTGGAATAATTTCTTTCTTAAAAGCATGGGTCATATTAACACTCCGTAAACCGGAGTTCTTATAAACCTTATCAAGTGCTGAGTGCCCAATTGGAGTTATCTATATTTTCACATGCGTTTATCTATGTATAACCTTAGTTTACTCTCAGTTCCAATCAGAATCTCTACACTGCTCTACATTGAACGTTCTTTGTCCAGGCCAGACAAACGCTTAACACATCATCATTATTCTGTCAGGCTTCTTCATTCATTTAACTATTTCTCTCTCTCTCTCTCTCTCTCTCTCTCTCTCTCTCTCTCTCTCTCTCTCTCTCTCTCTCTCTCTTTGTTTATGCAACTGGCTTGTAACTTTGCCATTAGGTATCTGAGTTGGCTCCACCTTTGAATGGCATTCGCTTCGGCAGTTGCATTTAACGGCATACCATTGCCAGTGAGCATCACGTTCCACTTTCCACTCCCCACTCCTCTCCCCCCCTCCGCACCGCTTCGACTGTAGTTTGTTAAATGCTTGTTATCTCGCGCGTTTTAGGAATATGTACGGCCCTTCACGACGGTCGCGCTGCCATTTAGTAGTGCATGACGCTAGTTTTTGAGCTGTTTTCTTTGTCATTTTTTCGTCCATTTTTTTTTTTTTTTTTTTCTGCTGCCAGAGACATTCATTCCAATCAGACACTGGCTACCGATATACCGTGTTTGGTAGGCTCGTTGCCAAAAAAAAAAAAAAAAACAGAAAACAGAAAAAATGTCATGTATCGCATCTTTTTCAGTCCGGCACTTTTTTATTTACCTTTTCGCTTTTTTTTTTTTTTTCTCCTTCTTTTTTTTTTGTCACATTTCGGAAATGTTTGCGCCCAGAGCGAAGCAACAGCAACAGCAGCTCGAGCTCCTTCTCCAGCTGGACGACCAAAATGAAATGCCTGAGGGCAGTAAATTTAAGCGGCTGGCAGGAACTGGAGCTGCAGCTGGAGCAGGAGCAGGAGACGGCAATGGCCACGTGGCGTGTAGAGTATTTACCGCCATGTGCATAGTTTGCAAGTCTGCGCGGCCGTCGCGACACCTGCAGGAATGACCAGAGCAGGAGCAGCAGCAACGGCAGCAGGAGGCGGAGCAGGAGCAGGAGCAGGAACAGCAACAGCAATAGTAGTGGCTGTAGCTGGAACTGTGGCTCCACGCCGACATGGCCACTAACAACATCAAAAAGTGCCAAGTGCCAAGTGTTTGCCTTGGTCAGCGCAGTCCAAGCCCAAGCGTCGACATTTAATTTCTTCTTTTTTTTTTGCGGGAATACTCTGCAATCTGAGCGAGTTATATGATGCCGAAGAGTTCTGTTGGCTCCCAAGCTATCAGCGTGCTATAGATCGAGTAGCTATATCATATAAAAATCAGAGATAATTGAGAGTTCCTTTTGAAGAGCTCTATATTTGTATCCCTACATAGTTAATGAAATCACCATATTATATAGATGATATATGAATCATATGATATATCATATTAAAATATTTAATATATCATCTTCTTCTACTTCTTAGCATATCAAAATGGATCAGCCCCTACCCAATGTAATCCTATCCCATCGTCTCTCAAGTGAAATCCTCTACTCTTTCTATAGAAACTCCATAGCTCATAGCTCTAGTCTTTATACATATTTACTAGATCTACAGCTACCCGATGTAATCCTATCCCATTCTCTCGCAAGTGAAATCTTCTACTGAAAAACTCTTTCATTAGAAACTCCATTGATCTATATCAAAATCAATTCGATATTTCAGTAATATTCTAAGTCAAGCTGGCTTTTGCCTTCCCCTTAGAGCATCTGTACGTCGGCGTGTCATAGCTGCTAGCTCTTACTTTATTTCTCGTCTATATATATAAATTTTTTTTCGTCACCATTTTTGGCGCTCTGACATTTTCTGGGCCCAGCCCACGCCCATGCCCATGCCCAACAGATCCAGACCGTGGCCTAATATGCTGGCCGTATAGTTGGAAGTATTTCGCTTACTTGTTTTTTTTCTGGTTTCCTTTTCTTTTTTTTTTGGTTCTGCACTTGTTGGCTACTCTTTTATGCACATCGATTTTCGCTCAGTGCTTTTTATTTGCCAGACAAAATGGACAACGGACAACGGACCGCGGACAGGCGGCACGGCACGACTGTTTGTTTGTATCCACGGTTTGTTTATGTGCCTTAACTGGACACGAGCAAGTTTTTAAAGCGACATTTAACAAAGCACCCAAACTTGACAAAAAACTGACCGCCCCCCAAGTGGCCCGAGTAGCAAATGTCCAGCTCTAAGTGCCGCTTGGCTGCATTTCAGTTCATTTGTCGAGATCCTCGACTCCTGATTAAATCGCAAATTACTTTGTTCGGGCTTTAGCTGACATTTGAGCAACAAGTGTTGCCTAATATTCTCTTTTTTTCGAAATATTAATAGGAATTGGGTTTATTGAGTGGTAGGTACTACAATTGAAAAAGATTCAGAGCGGCCATCAGGTGTTGCCCGTCAATTTAGTTTACTTTCATGCATTTAGTGTTAGAAAATACACTTCTATCTTCATAGCTGCATTTAACAACACTAGTTTTCAGTGCATTCAGAAGTTGTAGTTGACTTTTATCAGTTTTTGCCAACATTAAATTCTATACATCAGTATTTACCAGCTCTAGCTCACTTTAGGATTCAATCACAAGCTGTACTACACAATAAAGCGTTTACCAACACTTGCTGTTAGCATTTACCAGCACTGGTCATCGATTATCAAATGATGTGGGCAAACAAATGTGCTATAACTACATTAGGTATACGAAAAACCTATTTAAACCATTTCCAAAAATTGTGAATATATGTATATACATAAGTATATATATAAATCATCATAAATATACATATGTATATAAATATAAAAGAGCAAAGTTCTTCTTCTGCTTTGCAAATTTTCGTTTCACTCGAAAGTTTGCAGTAATAAATATTTTGCTGCACAGCTTCTCTGTATATGTATGTATGTGTGTGTGTGTGTGTGTGTGTATATATGTATATGTAAATATGTATATATGCATTACTCAACACTGGCTGCTTTGGCTGGCTTCACCAGGGCTCAATTAATAAAACTATTTTACTTGACTAACTCAGTTTGTGTCAAACTCTGCATATGGCAGATGTCCGCCCCTACCCTAGCCCCTACCCGTCCAGCACCGTCCCATTAGGTTGGCTTAGTTTGATTGTCGGCAGCTACTGCATTTGCGTTCATGCCACCAAATCGTGCAACAAAGTGAAATGCACTTAGGCCGTCCAAGTGCGTATGAGTATGTATGTATGCGTGTGTGTGTGTGTGTGTGTGTGTGTGAGTGAGTGTGTGTGTATGCATCGCATTCTGCAGTATTGCATATTGTAGAGGCGCACTTAAATTCAATTAAACTACAAAGGCAGTTAGGCAAAAGCCAAGGACCGCACGAGTTCGACCAACCCAAAGTGATGACAGCCACGATGCCGATGACGATGCCGATGACGATGACGATGGCGACGACGATGATGGTGAGCGTAAACTGAGTGCTCTTTATGGCCGGTCCCAGCCCGGCATTCGCTCCTTCATTCATGCACCAATTCGCTCAGGCATTCAATCGTATGGCTTTGCGGCACTCGATGGTCGGCTGGAAGAGGTTCGACTAATGAAGCCTTACTCAATTGGATACTTGATAGGTGGACCTGTGAAAGTGCTGGCCATAATTGCACTTAATTGGCTTGACGTTTGTCCGTTATCAAACACAATTGCAATTGAGAATACAATTATAAACGGTACAAATCAGGGCAGCTGCCACACTAATTGGAGATTTTTCTACGAGATGATTGAGTGTGAATCTATGTTTACTTTCTGATTTCCAGTTAGGGCATGCGCTAGTCGATGCTGCATGCGAAAACGGAAAAACCTCTGCGAATTGGTTTCTGTTTTTCTAATGTCGCCTGCGTGTTGGCTGTACAAACTGAAGGGATATGCGAGCTGTGCATGTATGCATGCATGCATGGATGTGGGTCTGCACTGGGCGGGGCTGTGGGTCTCGTGTGTGGGCGTTGGGGCGTGTCGTCCATGTAGCTGCTTTCTAATTTCATTTACACGCTTTTCAACACTGCTCAACATCAATCGAGCTGCATTCAAATGTTTTTCTAGCTGCACGCCCAATCGACTGACTGACCCGCTGGGGTCATGCGGGCAGGTAAATATAGAATGCCATAAACACACACACACACCCATACACATATGCATTCATCTGTGAGTGTATTTGTAACTGTATTTTGTTAGGTGTTTTACCCTTTCAGCTCTGCAGTAAAGCAGAAATGCGTCGCAGGATCTTTGTGTGTGGAGCGCAACGCTCGGCTGGCTACATCTGGAGATGATGTTGATGATGAAGCCCGATGGAACTGTTGCTGCTGCTGCTGGTGGTGCTGTTGGTGCTGCTGGTGCTGTTACTATGTACAACTAATTCCATTAAAGCAAGCTCTAAGTTGATTTTCAATTGACTCCTCATTTGTGCGGGCAAGGGGAGCGCGCCTGCAGAGGCGGAGTCTGCGCTGTCAGCAATCAACATGTTCAATTGAGCATATCCTGCCTGGGCAGGACACAGCGACAGAGCGACGCAATGTGATTACCCAACGCTATTTTGTACACACTCACACTCACACACACACACACACGCGAGCATCGAGCATCAGCACCAGGACACACAAGGACACATCTCTGCTGTCCTTGCGTCCGTCCAGTCCGTCCAGCGGACGAAACTCTGGTTGCCTTTTACATTTCATTGGATTTTATGCGTTTTACTTTATGCTGATGTTTTTATTATTAAATTTCCTTGAATTTTCATTTACATTTTTTCTCTCTCTCTCTCTCTCTCTCTCTGCTTCTATTTTTTGCGTGTTTCGCTTCAGTTCTGCTTAAGCTTGCAACACTGACCCGCCCAGGCCGCCGCCGCCGCCCACTCTTTTATCCTGTCGCTGATGACTCCTCTTCATTTTCACACTTTTCATTCAATTTATCGCATTTCGCAAATTGAGTGTCGCTTTCCTTAGATCTACCGTATACCACTGCTCACCCTCTCTCTCTCTCCATCTCTCTCTCTGTGTCTTGTCACCCAATTGTGCTATTAGCCGCCCCAGGGCTCGACTCACAGCCCACTTTATAATTAGCTATTTTCAGATCTGTGCTCTCGATTCTCTTATTCTTTAATGCAATAATTCAATGCGAGCATAAAGCATTTGAATGTATTATAGACCTGGAGCAGCATCTGCACTGATTGTCCTCGGCTTGAGCTGGGTCTCAGACACTACCGACTCACGGTGAAGTCAGACCGAGCTTAATAAATATTTCCCCAACACTCTCTTTTTTTTTTTAAATACCCATTTTAAGAGATATATATCTCTTGTCCTAATTAGGTGTACGTACGCCCATGCCAAAACGCTGCCAACGCTGCAGTTCCCTCAACGTGTGTCCCCTCTGTGTGTTTATAGATGCGTGTGTGTGTGTGTGTGTGTTTGGTAGCTCGCTATCAACACCTTCAACCAACTGACTCCAATCGCATGCTCTACCTCCCCTTCCCCCCGCCCTCCCATCCTTTCTAACCGCCATTCAACCCATTCGCGTTCCAATTCATTTTTCAAGCAGTCCCCCCCCCCCCCCCCGCAGCCTGCTCTACCCCCACACCAGCCTCGAGTCGTTGGCAGCGCCTTATGCACGCCTCATTTTTGGCAGCTCATGAATATTCATGGACATGAACGCGCAAAGGCTCGACTAGCTATCTACTGGCGTCAGCAGCTGGACTGTACTGGGAGCACAGAGCGGGTGCCAGGGACTGAGCAGAGCAGAGTGGTAGCGGAGGAGGGGGTAGAGGTGGCAGGAGGTGGGTGCCCTGGCATATTATGCAAGTCATATTTTTTGTCCGCTTGCCGCATTTACACAAATTGTTCACGCCCAACACTTGACCTCGCCCCACCCAGGGACCCACCCAGGTCGTACCCACACCCACACCATGTACGCTGGAGTAAATTTGCAGTCTGTTTATTATGGGGAAATCTGTCTAAAGTTCGCTACGGCTCGGGTTAACAGTAGCGGCATCACTGCCAGTTCCGCTGCTCAACGTTGTCTCCAGTTCCTGCTGGTCCTGTGCCCGGCTCTGATTCTGGTTCTGGGATACGTTCTGGTTTTCGTTCTGGTTCAGCTCAGTTGCTTCTTCCTGCTGCTCAGACATGGACAGCAGCGACAGTGGCTCCAGCACTTGATCCAACAGCTGAGCAGACGCCTGATCCGACAACTGAGCCGACGCCTGATCCGACAACTGATCCGACTTGTCCGGCTGCTGTGCTCCTGTGCTCGACTGCATTAGCTCCTGCTCGAACTTGGAGCTGGACTTGGTCTTGGGCATGGCGAAGCGCTTCGTCCAGTAGCGCGCTACCTTGTCGTGCTCCTTGCGATTGCACTTGTATTGGTCGGCAATGCCCATGACTAGCGGATCATTCGGATTGCACTCGCCAATCAGCACCCAAATGGACAGCAGCACCTTGGCGATATTCATCACCGGCGACCAGCGCTCGTTCAGCACATCCAGGCAGATTACGCCGCGACTGTCGACATTGCAGTGATAGATGCGCGTTATGAAACGGATCTGGGGCGGCCGGAAGGGATACGCGCCCGGAAAGCGTATGTCGAGCTTGAAGGTGCCACCCTCGTACGCCGTGCCGCTGGGCCCATTGATGACCGCCTTCCAATGGAACAGATCCTCCTTGTACATCTCGGCGCTGCAATTGGGCGGCGGGTTCTGCATGATCTCGTTCAGCTCCCGCTTGATGCGCATCACCGGACCGTTCAGCTGTGTCATGGGCGTTGCTGAGCCAATTCTGCTGCGGCTCTGGCTGTGGCTGTGGCTGCGACTGGCGTCGTTGTCATTGTTGTTGCTGCTGCTGCTACCACTGCTGCTGCTGGCAGCGCCCGCCTGACGCAGCTGCTGGCTATGGCGGCTGCTGCTGCTGTGATGGCTGCAGTGGTGCTGCCGTCCCTGGCTGGTGCTGGGCGCGTTCTCATCGCGGGCCGGCTCCTCGCCAGCAGGGGACGCCTTCGCTGCCATTGGGGACGACGACTCCAGCACGCTCTTCGCTTCAGATGTGCTGCCTTGGGCTTTACGCGACAGGTTCGACATGCTAACGGGTTTCTTCGCGGCTTCTCTCACACACTTTCTCTCTGTCTGACTCTCGCTCACTCGCTCTCGCTCTCGCTCTCGCTTTTGGCTCAAATTAAACGGTTGTGCAATTTGGAAAATTTTTTATTGGAAAAAAAAACTGTTATTGGAAATTTGCTTTTGTTCTCTTGCGTTGCTCACATGATTTTTGAACTTACATTTCTGGAGTTTCGATGTGAAACTAAACCAGATTGCTTAAATAATAATCGTAGAGCTACAAAAGCCTAGTTGATCAACTAACGATAGCATTCCAAAGTGTACAAAGTGTATGTGCCAAATGGGGGTAGTCGTTAATCGAAAATGAATTCCTCTTCCTCTAGATGGCTATTTATCGATATACATCGTTTGATGGTCTACTGATGATGCGATATATGGTATATTAGTATTACTATCTTATGTAGTGTATGTATATCAATGTTACTGCTGATGCGATACACTTTTTCATATAAATAGATCATTATTCTATGCATGTAGGATCTAAGTCCATATCATTTCATACAGAAATCGTTTCTTTTGATTACAATCTATCGCTTGCGCTTAGAGATGAGCCAATGCTGCTGCAGTATTCATATACGATATATCGCCAGTGTAAACTATCTCTATCTGAGGTCTATCAATGCAAGCTTTGCTCTAGCTTTCATTACAGACCATCTGACAAGCAACAAAATTGCGATATGTCCATATTTATATTGAATGCACTTTAAGTTTATTTCCTTGCATTGCATCTTCTCTCCCGGAATAGTCTTACGTGAGTGGGCGAAGGCAATATTCAGTTGACAGGGCCATCAAACGGAGTGGAAGTCCGAGACTGAGGGATTCGACCGCCCATTCGCTGTATCGCCATTTTCGCTTGCTTGAACAAGTCAAACGTTAATGAACTTAAAGAAATTAATTAAAGTGCCATCCCGCCAGCCAAGTCAGCCACATGTGTCTCATCTGGCGCTGGGGCTGGAGCTGGCTTTGGTTGTGCTGTGTGTTTGGCTTAACGCCTGCGACGCCTTTATTGAAAACGACATCCGGTCGGGCCATCAAGCGGCTTCATTGGCCGCTGGACGCAAAGTAAATGCAATAAAAGCAACACCGAAAGGGATTGGGCAGCCAAGGTGTATACATGTGGGCGTGGCAGCCACCCACCCATCCAGACGCAGGCAATATGGCAAAAGTGTTCAGAAAATCCAACAACTAGCAGATGCTCTCTCTCTCTCCCTTTCCCTATCTCCCTTTCTCTCTTTCTCATTTATAGTTTTTATTTTTATTTTATTTATTTATTTTTTTTTGCGCTCTTGGTTTATTTCCCCCCCAACAATTAACGAATTAAACGATTTAAACGATTTGAACGATTTTGAACGATTTGAACGGATTGAACGATTTACAACTTATAAACACGGCTCGATGCACAACAGCGACGTTGCTGGGCCCGCTGATTGGCCTCCAGTGCCTCCCAGTTGGGAAAACGCGACACAGTCTTGATACGCTTCCAGATGATGAACACAGAGCCGATCATCTCGAGCACTATGAAGGCGGTCCAGCTATTGTAGATGACGCGCATCCAGAGGCCGTGATCCTCATACAGATACCAGCTGACGCACATCATCGGCAAACAGGCGCCCAGGGCCAAGACGTACACCAGCTTGGAGCGCGGCCCCCTGGGGCTCAGATTGAGAATGTAGCCCATATAGATGCGCATGGCCTCGATAGTCACAGTCATCATATAGACCAGCACCATGGACAGTTTCAAACGATGCCATTCCTGCGGGAAGGAATCCGTATAGCTGGGATACTGGCTATGATAATGGTAATACTTACATAAACGAACATGTACACCAGGTAGCTGAAACTCCAGGTGATGGCCACATACAGATTGCCGTCCAACAGCATTTGCATGAGGAGGCTGGAGCACACCGGGTTCACGATATGAGGCATTTTCCAAAAAAATTTTTATTTTAATTTTGAAAATTTAATTTTCAGTAAAAAAATAGAAATAAAATGCTACAATGCTCGTCAGCATGAGACTGAATTTTTGAGGCAAACTCCGTCGGCATAAGCCTATCGCTCGATGCACAGCACTCTATGTTCTCCGAAAGTTTTACAACACTAAAACAGAGTGTAGTCTAAGGGCATGAGATTTAGTTTGAACTACAATCAGATTTATATGTGAAGGAAGGAAGGAATGAGGAAGAATCTCAATAGATGGAACAACCTAAATATCTACATATGGAACATATACATATATATGAAATGTCTTACAGAAATAATATAAAGGAAAGACGAAAGCGAGCAAGCAGCAATCCCAATCATCCGATGCAGCTGTCAAGGCTCTATCATAGCCGATGGACCACAATTTCTTATGTGTATCTCGGTTATACGATGTGTGTATTTCTTGCAGGGCATAAATTACGGCACATGTTGAATGTTGTGCGTCCATGTGCTGCGCGGACAACCACCTACGGATGGGCTGCTGAACGGTAACATTCAGCGATACTGCGACAAAATTAACAAATGAGCCTGACAAACGCCCGATGACTCCACGATGCAAGTCCACGGAAAAGGCCGTCGGTCGTTTGCATGCCAAACAGTTTGTGCACTCTCAGCTTTTATTGAATTCCATTACAGTATCATGTCAGTCAGGCGAACAGCGGAGCAGCGAGCCCTCGTAACGTCATCATAAAAGAACGACTCTACCAACATCAGCAGCCACAGCATCATCCTCAACCTCATTCCCATCCTGAAAATAATGAAAAAACATTGCAGTAGCCGAGTGCCTGAAATTGACGTTGTCGTCATTAATGGGAAATTGTTTTAGATGTCCTCACCATTAAGATGTCCATCCGGGTGGCCAGCCCAATTGCCATAGTCGTTCCATGTACTCTCCTGAGTACGTGTGTGTGCATAAGTGTTGTCAATCATGCTGTATGTGTGCACCTCCACAGATATAGACAATTGGCAAACATTTTCAGCTGCAGTCGAGACGAGGCAATCGAGTTTTGCATCTACTCATAGAGATTCGTATACTAAAAGAGACGATAGAAGCCTTATATGGGAGTCTGTCCCTGATCCCTGATCCGATTATTTAGCATCTATATCTATGGCAGATAATCTTATACTTATTTGGTTGTTTCATCAAATTTTCACAATATCTGAATTCTTAGCAGTATATATTCTTAATGGCCTTCGATTATTATCGATTGCAGCATATCGATACTTATCGATACACGCTGGTTTTCGAAGTATTGATACTTACTTATTGATTAGCATTGAAGCAATTACGAACTACAAATTTCAAAGTCCGCATGAAGCTATCGATAGTTGAACACGATTGATTATCGACTATTTTTGCCGGTTGGCGAACCGGCTTCAATTGCCTCGCCACTTATTTTGCGGTAAATTGTGAAAAATCCGAAATCCTTTTGACTAGCACTGAATTTCGGTGCGTTCATTGTTGGCGCTCAGACAGGGGAGTTAGGCACTTGTAGGAATGCGAGCCTTTCTTTGTTCTCACTGGAACTAGCCCTGTGCACCGAATGGGATTCGCATCTGTTGATGACAGCGACAACTCGGTTAACAAATTTTGCTGCTTTGAATGTTTATGGCCCAACATGCGGGCACAGTAGATTTTTGCTAGCGATTATGTCCGACCGCAAAGCAAAGCCCAAAAGCCGATTCTACTCCGATACGAGTGGGACTGTGTTTCCTGGACAGGCATCCGTCACAGAGACCCAGACACAGATGCTTATCGAAATTGGTTTGCGCAGCAGTTGGATTGGATCTGTGGAACCGTAAAAGCAATCCCAACCAAGCACTTCAAGTGGCTTTCAGCATTATTTTCCAAATGCAAATTTATATAAATTAGTTTAAATTGTAAAAACCTGAAAACTAAGGAAACTAAAAGACTTTACTTGTAATCGTAATAATATTGGAAGAACGGGAGAAATATTTGAAGCTTCCTATGAAATGGAAATGCTACTATCAACAATAATATAATTATCGATATACAGAAATCGAATGTCGATTAGAAATATTAATCGATAGAAGATTGAAGATGCTAGATACGAAGGTTATCGATGGCCATAATATCGATAGAAAACGTATCGGTTGCTGTGAGCATCATATTTATCGATTATATGCCGACCGATAACATGTGGATGAATAACATCGATCGAGTTGACAAGCAACATAAGTATTCATGCCGATAATATGAAGATCGATAACATGTAGGAAGCTAACCAGACTCCCAGCTCGATTGTAGTTGAATTTAGATGCTAGCTGCTCGACTTGTTGCCTATCGACTACGATCATAAATCAATAAAGCTCTTTTCAAATGCTCCGCGCGATTACAATAATGTAATGCAATTAGGAAAGCAGCTAATAATTGAAATCTAAGCGAAGACATAGAAATGCAAATGCTTTATTCAAACTTGGGACGGCAAAGCTGAGTGAAGGGGGGGGGCAAGCTGATGTCAAGAAGGCTGCAACTTAATTCCACCAACTATATGCTAGAGTGAGAGAGAGAGCGAGAGAGAGAGAGAGAGAGGAGAGAAAATTGTGAGGCTTCGGCAGTCAATCTGTGATGTGACAGAAACTACGGCAACTGGTTGCTGCCTGAGTTCATTCTTACTCTCTCACTCTCTATCTAGCATTTAGGGCTTGGAGGGCTCAGCCCGGCCAGACTCAATTAATTTAAGGGATTTTGGCAAAAACTAAAAGCAACATTGCTGCGGTGCAATCCGGACTGGCAACTAGCAACTAGCAACTGGCAACTGGCAACTGGCTTTGGCATTTGGCATTTGGCGGTCTTCTTGCTCAGATTTTCGGCCCTGGCAAAATTTAATTAAACTGCAAAATTTCGAAGAGCAGCGTAGAGGAGGGGGGAACGGGCTTAGCTACCAACTGCAGCCAGAAAGTTGGCATCTAAATATTATTTTACACGACGCTTTAACTGCAACTTTTGCATGCCTCATAATAATCATAATAATGCCGCGAGCAACAACTGTTTCATTAAAAGAAAAATAAAGCAAGTTAAATAGCGCAAAAGCGAGAGAGGCAGAGGGTAAGAGGGAGAAGAGGGACAGAGAGTGAGAGGGAGAGCGAGCGGGTGTTCTGTATTCAGATCATATGATGTCCTATCTGAGGGGGGGTGCGCAGGGAAAGGGTCTCTCGGTCTCGGCGTATGTTGTTTTATGCGTATGATATTTTGCCAAGCAAAAAGTTGTAAGGCAAAGGAGCAAGAAGAAGATGAAGAATATGAAAATGAAGAAGAAGAAAAGGCCGTAGATGCAGTTAAACTCAGTAACGAGTTCAGCTAGAAAATACCCTAGAAGAGGGAGAAAAACTGTGCAGGAATTGAGGAACCATCATATTAGAGATATGTTGGACTAGATTTTATCCTAATGTAGATTTCTACAGCACTAAAAATATATGCATACGGTATATAAATAGCTATAGAGATATAGAGATCTATAAAAGTATAAATAAATATTAGGTTTGGAGATATGTGACATTGGGAATGCAGACTCCTGTAATACTGTATACTGGTATATCATATACCAGATTCGTTGCTGTATTTTTGATATCAGGCAGCTCGCAAAGAAATCTTAAGAATAAGTTTAAATTTAATAAAATAAAGTGACTAAAAATCAGGCTTACCTTACCTGCTCATCCACTCCAAGGAACGAGACAGTGCGATCTCTCATATGAGTGCTCTATAGCGATCTATGATTTGATGATATAGTAGATTTCTACAGAAAGTTGATGTGCCCGAGAGCATCCCGTACAGCTCCGCTTAGTGGACGTTACATATGAATAGTTGATATGAAAATACCCATGGTTAGGGCAGCGAGAAGGATAATTTCTTTCGTAGTCCCCCTTTAATCTTGATGCTCCTATTGTTGTTGCTGTTGTTGTTGTTGTTGCTAGCAGCGCTTTTGGCGTGGGAAGCAAGGACTTGCTCTTTTAGTTAAATGTTTGAAAAGAAAAATTAAAAACTTTTTACAACAGCATGCGCGAGCTGCTGCTGCTTCTGCTGCTGCTTCATCTTCATAATATGCTGCCTGATGTGGGATTGAGTGGAGGGTGGCGGGGCAGGAAGTGGGGTGTGTTGCAAGTGCAAGTGAAAGAAGTTAAACGGCCAAAGCAGCCCAAAGACAACTCACACACACACACACACACACGCGCAGAGAGTGAGAGGAGGTGTGTGAGAGGGAGAGGGCGAGGGAGACACACGTTCCACATGCGACTTAATCTTAACACACAACAACAACAACAACGGCAACAACGACAACAGCAACAATGGAATGAAATGAAAAGAAAAGAAAGGAACATTCGCTCCTGGACTCTGCTGCATGTGGCACATGCCACAGCCGCAACAACACAAAAGAGCTGCATGTTTATGCTTCAGGTGCGCCAAGATAAGTTGACAACTTCCTCCACTGATGAACATTTCAAACTAAAGATTAACAATCTTCAAACCACAAACAGCTGTGCCACATTCAGCGCTCGTCACTTCAATACTAACCCCGGCCTTGTCTTCAATTATCACGTATACGCCTGGTCATTCGTCCCGTGTAAAGTATGTCAAATGGATTTTCTTTTCTTTATTCTTTTTTTTTTTGGCTCTGTTAGACAAATTCTATTGAAGGCAATAAATGAGCTAGGGCTTTGCAGGGGCATAAAAAAAAATTATTTTATATTTTATTGGAAGCCTTAAAGTATGCTATACAAAATATCATATCATAGTAAGTACAATATATCTATAAATTTATATAAGGTATCATATCATAGTATCATATCATGATATCAGAACTTAGAGGCATATTTGATAGACCATTTTCTGCTTTCTATTCCCCTCTAGATTATTTAGGTTCATCAGAATCCCCTGTGGTCCAGCCTTAACCTCTACCTTTAAATGTGTCAATTCGCATGTCTGTGATTTATCTCTCAAAAAGTGCTCAAAGCCAGTTTAGCAGCTCATCAGGCAGTTGAGCTCGAAACCAGCTGAGATTTTTTATCAATTTGTGGCGCGCCTTTAAGGCTTTTCCACTCCATAAAAGATCGTTACATTTCCAAATGGACCTAATTGAATTTGTATCACAAATATTTGCCAGTTGGCCACGGCGGCTCTCTGACTCGCCTCGAGTTGTTGACAAGTTTCTGGCCGCAATTGTTGATCCATTGCAATGATTTATTTATGCCAACATTTGTACCAGCGACATTTTCTTCAGCTTAGAGACGCTTTAAGGCTGGCACGCCTCCAGTGCCATAGAGGTAAACAGCGAGCGGGGAGCGCCTTTTTGGCAAAATGGAAATAAACAAGAAAAATTAGTGGAAAAAGACAGAGCAAAGACAGAGAGAGAGAGAGAGAGAGGGAGAGAAATAATATGGAAAGAAAAGAAAGTAAACTTGTACGAACTTTTTTTTTTTTTTTTTTTTTGTTAGACATTTGTGCAGAGTTGACTGCCATGTCTTGTCCTTGTCTCGGCATCTGTACATACGCCAAGCGGATCCCCTTCCCCCCCCCCCTCTCCTCACTCTCTGCCTCTCCCTCTTGCTCGTTCCGGTAACTTTTGCTAGTGCGGCGACATCTGCCAATGTTTTGAACATTGCAATACACACAGCGATGAGTGAGAGCGAGAGAGAGAGAGCGGGAAAGAGGGAGGGAGACAGGGAGAGTGATGGTCCTGAGATATGGGAACATGCGAGCCAAGTGTCTTTGCCGAGTGTGTCGCACACGCAAAAGGACAAACTCCTTGGCAAAATAATGAAAAAGTAACTGAAAGTCGTATTTGTATTTTGCTTCAGCATCACAATCTCCCTCTCTCTCTCTCTCTCTGTCTCACTCAGCCGTATGTCTATTCAGTTGGCACAGCTCAAAGTCGAACTCTTCCATCATGTAAGGCGATGCGAAAGTCGAAGGCAGCCTGTGGAAATTGGTGCGAGTAATTGGTTTGTTAGAACAAAACTTATAGCAACGCAAATGGCAAACGCCCTCCGAGCGCCGTCCCGCCTCGTCCAGCTGGACATGGGCAAAGTTTTTTTGGGGGCTTCGTCGGGCAGAGCTCACCTGAAAGAGCAACGGCAGCAGCAGAGGGGCAACAACCTAATAATAATCTGCATGTGCATGCCAGCCGAAAACTTAAAAGCATGTCACAGAGTTTTCAGCTTACAGATTTCGATGCTGCACAACTTTGCTTGGCATCCCAACCGCACGCATACACTGTGTGTGAGAGAGAGAGGGGGAGAGGGGGAGAGAGAGAGAGGTAGTGCTGCTGCTGCTGGACGAGGCAGCGCCCAGGCCAAAGAGATACACGTGTAGCATGTCAGTGACATGTAGAAGCTGCTACGGCTACGTCCATGGCTACGACTACGGTTACGGCTACGGCTACGGCTACGGCTTTAGATACAACTTCCACAGCCAAGGCACAAAGGTTAAAAAGCAATTTTTCGAAATGTCAGCGCACAAAATTTCATTACAAATTTTTATTTGCCTTTTGCGTTTTTGCGCACTTGTTTTTTTTTTTGCACACTAGTGTGTGTGTGTGTGTGTGTGTTTGTCATTGTTGTTATTTCTTTGTTTGTGCACAATAACAACAACAACAACAAAGTTGAACAGGAGGCAGCAACAGCTGCTGTTGTTGTTCTTGTTGCTGCTGCTCAATTTCTATTTCCGTTTCAACTTTGGTCCAAAAGTTTCGCTCGTTCAGTGCTGATAAACGTCAGTTGGCAAAACAGTGTTGTGCAACAACTAAACACTAAACGCCTGGCAAATTGATAATAAATGCTAACTACAGAAACAACTTTAGCTCTTTAATCAACATGCTGCAATTTTTTGTTCACTTTGTCTCCCTTTTTATGCATTTTCATTTATTTTTAATGCTTCAATCAGTTTCAATCATCGCCCACATTGTTGACGCAATAATTATTTATCCGCTGTTAATGCAATTTAAGGCTTTTAGCTCGGGCCTGCATGAAATTAACGACATTTGTTGGCGAGAAAAAAAAGTGCAAAAAGTAAACAGAAATTCAATTTGTTAATAATCAAAAGGGCTCAAGGGCTCTCTCTCTCTCTCTTTCTCTTTCTCTCTCTTTCTCTCTCACTCTCTCTCTTTCTCTCTCTCTTCTCTAAAAGTATATATGAATCTTATAGACAAGTTATCGATAATATAAAACATATAACTTGCCAGGTGTAGAAGCCCATTGGAAGACTATCAAATTATTCAAAATGTGAGTTTTTTATTACAATCTACAATCAACACATTTTTATCGATAGTTATTATCGATAAGGGAAGCCGCTGAACCGCATTACTAACTCCACATTTTTATCGATAAGCGCAGGGTTCAGCTAGTAGCTGCAATCTGAACTTTGGGATAGACTAACAATCGGCACAGTCAATAAACGTTTACCAACACTGCCAGTCTAAAGTTCACATCTAATTGGAGCAACCATAATACAATAGATAGTTGTAGTAACAACTCCAATAAGCTCTTACATGTCGGTAGCTGTCGGACAAGCGCTCTTTTGGCAAAACTTCCGAATCAATTGTTGAATAATCATGTTTGAACTTGACTCGAGGAGTCGCCGTTCGTGGGAAATGAGACGCAAAATGTGCGGCTCATGCTCGTGCGCATGCAGGGCATCCATCTAATTTATTATTATTAATAACAATAATACGCATATGCATATGCAAAGCACTCGACGGAGGGCAGAGGACCGTGATTTGGCCGAGGACCAAGACCAGAGCCAGCACCAGGACCAGGACCAGGACCAGAAGCAGAAGCAGAAGCTGAAGCTGAGGCAACGCTGACTGCAGTCGAAATCAACGTTTAAAAAGGATTTGCCATGCTAAATATTTTGAAAAGCCTTAAGCTATTCAAAAATTACATCACTCGAGTAAATATGAAAGACTTGGCGAAGGACGACGCCGCACAGCCAGCCATGGACACATCAGGGCAGCTGCAAGGCGGCCCTCGTGAAGATGCCCACTGCCAACTGGGCAGCCGTAGCCGCAGCCCCACGATTAATGGCAACCGAGAATGTAATGTAGCGAATATGCGAGTTGCCGTACTGATTTCAAATGCTCTCTCTCTCCCACACACACTCTGCTTATGTGTGTGTGTGTGTGGGCGGCAAACAAAACAAAAGCCCCAAGTTGTTATCCGCCAGCAGAAGCAAAAACAACAAAAAGCGGAGAGCGGTTCAATGGTCGAGCGCTTGCTTGATTTAACCATGCATTGGGCCAGGCCAAGACCAAAAGCCCGCAGCTGTATATGGAGGCAGGAAGTGGAAACTGAAGGAATTGGGGTAAAGCTGCGGTCCGTCCAGCCGTCTCCCTCTTCTCTGCCCTCGCCCACAACGGTCCTCGACATCATCGAGAAATGAAAACAACTCAAGCGAAAATACAATCATATTTTTATTGCCGGCTGGTTGGCTGCATGTCGACGAGAAGGAGCAGTGAGCGAGAGAGAGAGAGAGAGCGAGTGAGAGACCGGAGAAGGGTCGTCAACCAATTCTCGTTTGCTCGCTCGTTTAGTCGATTATTCTTGGAGGCGTTTTTCTTAATAGCAACAAGAACAAACGACAGCAACAATGGCAGCAATAACAGTCGCTGGCGCCGCCAACTGAAATGAATTAAAACTGAATCAAAACATCTGGACGCACGACCATGAGACAACATAAACACAGCAACTGGACCACCAAAGGGCCAAGGACCTACAACAACAACAACAACAACAACACAGCTAGGACAACAAGCTGGCAATGATACTTGAAATGTTTTACGTCTTGGCTCAACCACTGTGCACAGTGTGACATGACAATTGCATTTAAGTTCAATTCGACTGTTGATTCAATGATTAATGAATATATGAAATATATGTATCTATGTATATCCACATACATGTATTGTACATATTTCCACCAACCCCTAGATGATGATTATCCAGAAACCAGCTGGACTGTTAATATTTGTAAACAGAAACTAATTAGTCCGCGGCAGACAATTGCAGTTTATCTTTATGACAGACGCGATAATTGCACAGCACCATAATGGATCCGATGATTAACCCAAAACAATTGACAGTTACTTGACTGAATTGAATATTGTCCAGTGAGATCCTTAGCTGCATCCTTAAGTGGCTAATGGGGTTTGTTTGGCAAGTATTATATATAGATATGTATACATTAATCCAAATCTCATCATCCACTCAAGCATAATAAATATTTCTTCCACAAGAGTCTTAGCCAAGGAAAAGCTAGCTGAAAGCAGACTCTTCTCTGAAAGATTACTCACATATATTTTATATAGATTTGGATAGACTTTAGAGTTCCCAGCGAATTCCTTTCAGACAGACCTATAGCACTCACTTAGAATATTTCTACTATAGGATCTGTCGGTATTCTATATTGGCTGCTAGCTAGACAAACCATTAGACAAGATAAGATGATAATCTAAACCTAGATCAAACAGACCTCTAACAATACATTAAAATTATTCCACTCTAGGATCTATTGGGATTCTTTAGCCTCAATTCCGCGCCATCCAGAACCGACCTGGGACAGATCTCTCTTAGATCTGTCCTTTAAGTACGCCAGGCTTCTATTACCTTCCAGTTAGGGACTTGGATCAGAACTATTCAGTAAAACTTTGCAAATTGTTGTTTGGAACAGGCAAAGAACCAGTTCATGCACTAGGGAACTTGTTAAACATTATGAGCTTTGCTTGGGGAGCTAATAGACAAATACTTAAGACATCTGCTTACATGCAGTCATGTCGAATATAAAGTTTACAAATAGATATACATACATACATATGTATGTATATGCATTCCAACAATAAAACTATCAACGCGGCTGGACGCACTTCAGCAACAACAGCATCTGTTGCCTCTGCGCCCAAACCAGTCTGCAGTAGGAAGAAGCAAACTACAAGGGAAAAAATTAGGAAATTGAATATGGGAGACTAAGCCGAAGACTAAATACACTTGAGAGATACGAGCTGAAAAGTAAGAATTGAGGGAAATAAAAGAGATTTTCCCTAGATGAGATAGGAGACAATGATATGTGCCTTTCTCTAAAATGATATATGATATATAAAACTTATAGATGATATATGATATATTACCTAAGATGTATATTTAAGATCTACTTGAGATACGTGTGAAGACGACATAAGTTGCCTGGGTAGGGTAGGGTTAGATCTTCACAGTTGTGCAAGACTCTGGACGACTTTCCTTAGATAGTCAGCTAGTAGGGCTCTTCAATTAGGGTATATCTGGAAGAAAATATAGGAAAAACAAAAGACATAAAGGATATGCAAGCCAAGCAATTTGCATTTGCACACCGCAAACGGTGAAGCAAAACTTGAAACACGACAGACGACAACAACAACAACAGCAGCCACAACAAATGCTTTAGAAATATGCTAAATTACCAAAAGACAAAAAAAGAAGGAAAATAATATAAACACACTCACAGACACACATTGTGGATAAGTATTGGTGCATAGCAAGTCTATGGGGGGGGGGGGGGCTAAAGTACTTTCAAGAAGTTGCCGAAAGTCGAGAACAAGCAAAGACAAAAACCAGTGCTGTGTAATGGCAGAAGAGCGAGAAGAAGAAGAAGACCAAGAAGAAGAAGCCAGTCATAGAATATAGGGAATGGGGCCTGGCGCACCTGTGCAAGAGGTTGGCAAACCTGGTCATAGCCCCCTCTATAACTTGGGTCATGTCGGAGAAGCCCTAGGTAGAGCAGCAGCAGGACGCGGGAGACGGGCGGGGGAATTAGCTGAACGTGAAGCACGCCCAACGTTGTTGTTATGTGCTGTTATTGAAAATAGTTATACAATTTATAGAGTGCCCACTGTGGTCCTGCACAAAGGTCAGAATCAGATTCAAATTCAAGGAGAGATAAGGCATAAGATAGATGGAAAAAGCAAGAGAGAGAGAGAGCGAGAGGGAGAGAGAGAGGACAGCTCTTTGCATAACAAAGGCAAGCAGCGTGTCCAGTCCTTCAAATTGTCAGTTGAAATGTCTGCTCAAGATGCTCTATCCGCAACAACAACAACAACAACAACAGCAATAAGGTAAGCAGCTTTGTCGGCTTAGAAGCATTTGCTTACATTTCCACAGCCACAAACAAATCACAGATAAAATTTGGTCAAAGGTGAATTTCGTCTAACGTTCGTTGTCTCTCAGCATTCTGTGTGCAATCAAATGAATAAGCAGATAATATGCCGTTATGCTAATTCATAATTATACTTGAAATAACAAAATACATGCATGCATGCATACATATATGTATACCCAAATATAAATAAGACTTGGCTGATTGCCTTGAGTCATGGCTAAGCCAAGCAGACATTAATTTGACGTGCAGTTAGCATCGGCTCAGTGCTGTCCATTTGGATTTGTCTGTAAAGCAGTGTTGGCTACTGAACAAAGCTAGTGTTGTATAGGGTCAACTGGGTATACCAGACAGAAATAATATTTACTTATTTACACAAAATCTTATGTGATTTATATAATTCATTTAGACATAGCTGACAGTATATGTCAAAAAGTAAATCTCAAGAGTCAAGTTCCGATTCCTGGACCAATCCCATGTCTGAGCGTTAAATCTCCAATCTCTGATCTGAAGTCTTCAATCTTAAGTCTGTACTATGAATTCTGCAAAGTGATATGTCCAATCTGAGGTCTCCAATTCGAAGTCCTCAGTGCGAAATGGCTGATCTGAAGTCTTCAATCTTAAGTCTGAATCTCTCTCTCTTGTCTCCACTCTCAAGTATCAAAACTGACGTCTAGCTCAATCCTATAACCTCTGAAGTATCAGATCTCATAATCATGTTCAACTAAAACCAAGTCCAAACATAAATCTCGACTCCTCAGGCTCTAGTCTCAAGTCAAAACTTACCGCTCACGAGCCAAGCTCAAGTCCTCAATCTGAAGTGCCAGGTTCCACGTCTCAATTCACCTTCAAGTCTAAGTGAGACTCTAACTGCATCTCCAATGTGTCTAGTGCCAAAAGAGTTCAATAACTAATAAACTCGAATTGTCTTAATATCAAACAACTAAACAAACATTGCTCATATTTTTGACTCCGACCACAGCCCACTCGAAAATCGAATAAAAAAAGGTAAAAAACAGTAAACCGCATGCATTCGTAATGAAAACTACTGTCAGTTCGTATTACACAACTCTCCATCAATTTCACACACACACACAGGAAGGGAGATAGAACACAACTAGTAAAAGGAAAATATTCGCGTTGAAGGAAAATGGAGGGACTTAAGGACTCGGCTTGAGTTGGGTGCACGCTGGCGTCTACTAAATCCAATGGGGATATTTTCGCATGCATTCCACATGGACTACATATAAATATAGATATTTCATATAAAGTTATGTACGTCTGTCTGCCTGTCTGTCGGTTCGTATAGGTGTATTCTATTTTGCGATTGAGCTGTCCAAATGCGCCTTTTAATGTAATCTCTTACGGATTTGTTTTGACAAGCGACACACTCCCACCTCTCGTCCACAATAGTAGTATGTATGTATGTATGTATGTGTGGTTTTCTTGGGTACAGCGTGTAGTTATGTTTTATGGGGATGCTTGGTCATCCATATATGTATATACATATGTATGTATATATGCTCGGTTGCTATTCATGTCCCATCATAAATATTCGATTACTCAGGCGCATCTAATTTGCTATATTATATTTGCTAAAAAAGTTCTTTGTTTTTTATATACATATATTCTTATGAAACGTAGCTTAGAATGAGTTGGGTGAAATGAGCTTGTCAAGCTCTTCAATTGCTGCCTCAAATCTTTTAAGCATCAATATGAAATTAATAAAAAAGAAAGTAGCAGACATATGTTCTATTAGGAAACACTTAACATTAATCTTACATACTATTTTTTTTTTTTGTTTTTAATTATACTCAAAATATTCTTAAGACTAACTTTTTACTGTGTACTTACTTTCTTCAAAAAAATATATCTTAACATAATACTTAACATATGTTATATAACATATTCATAATACATATACATATGTAATTTATAAGTACTTATTTCTACAGATATCTCAGAGATAAGTGTAGGTACATAAAACTTTCCCATTTCTAGACCTTCTTCTACATATAATATATAACATATGTTATATGAATGTTATGTATATAAGTGAATAGGCTTGAGTGTTTAACGCAACACGTCGCATTTACTTGGCACGTACTTCCACTCTCTTTTCTCACACTCTCTCTGTCTCTCTCTCTCCCTCTCTATCTGCGTGTGTGTTTCTCACACCAATTCATTTGTGGAGCCAACTATGATATGTAAATATTGGGGTAGCGTCAAGTGGATTTTTCCCATAGGAAAATAACTGAACGTTTCGCCATACGGAGGCGCTGATGCGAATGTGAATGTGGATGTGGTATAACACTGCGGACAGGGGAGAGGAGTACATAGAGGAGGATAGCTGAGGACGGAGAATGGAGAATGGAAGTGAAGCGCTGTTGAGGTGGACCTGCGGTTGCAGTTGCAACTGGGAAGCCTGCTGACTCTGAGCAAATTCCACTTTGGCACTGGCAATGCGATTTACATATTACTAGGAGAGTCTGCTTTGAATAAACTCGCTTGCACGGCCCCAGTACTCGGCTTTATCTCTGCCCCGCACCCTCCCACCGTCCCCCCATCTCTGTCACACTCCTTCTAACTATGCATTTGCCGTCTCTTTCGCTTTCTATGTGTCTGTGCGTGCGTGTGTGTGTGTGTGTGCAGTTTTTAAATTTGCAAACATGAGCATGTAAATTTGCAATGAATAAATTAACCAGAATCTGTAGCGCTCATCCTTATGTGCTCGGCTAAAATCCAAGAGCAACTGTCATGCGAGGCGTGTGCGTTGCTTTGCGCCGTTGCTCAACACTTTCGCTATTTATTTAAAACAAATTGGCAGCACTGCTCGAGTGAGGTTAGGACAGACGGCTTTAAGTCAAATTGCGCTCAGTTTTAATCACTTTTTATTACGCCTGTCCTTGGGACGTTCAAAGTAGAAGAAATCACTCAGCCTCAGGCGGTCCGCAGTCTGACAGCCTATCTGCCTCTCTCTCTCTCTCTCTCTCTCTCCCAGTCGCACACTCGGTGTCTGTCTGTCTGGCTATCTCTCTCTTATTGTGGCGAAAAACAATCACGTGGCAGCAGATAGACAGGCCTCGCAGGCTGAAAACAACTCTTTTTGTTTTTGTTTTTGCAACATCAACAATAAAAAAAGAATATACAGCTGGAGACAGATCCAGATGGGGAAAAAAGCGTCAGCGGCAGCCACGGCGACAGCTTCACTGCCACGACGACTTAACATAGAGACAGACAGTGAGAGAGAGAGAGAGAGAGAGAGAGAGCGCGAGAGGATGCTGGATAAAGTTCCTAGCCAGCCGCAACGACAGCCAGCGCCAGAGATGTCGACGAGCGGTGAACAGGACGACGACAACAGGACAAAAACAAGTGCAAAACAAAAAATGAAGTAGGGAAAAAGAAACGAACACAACGAGCCGAGAAAACTCAATTAAACTTTTGTAATTACAGCTAAAACGGAAGAAGATATTTATCCAGTATAATTGCATTGAAGGCAAATGAAATAAAAGTATAAAAAAAGAGAAGATAGGATAGCGAAGAGCGAAGAGAAAACAAGAAATGGCTGGGCAACCAAAACCCGGGCAAGAAAATAAATAAATAAAGGATGCCGGGAGACAAAAACACGACAACTCTGGTCGCCAGGTGAAACGCCGGCTTCATCATCCCAGCATCCCAGCATCGCAGCATCCCAATAACCAGTCGTAAGCCGGTGCACGCCTGGTCTCCGGTCAAGCGACGCCGCAAGTGCCACTTGACACATCTGCAACGGGAAAGGAAGAGTGCAAAATATCATCATCCTCGTCTTTGTTACGTCTCCTCGTCCTTGTCATCGTCGTGCACCAGTTCACATCCTAACGCCCGGAATTGTGCTGATTCCACTTGTATAGTCTCTCTCTCTCTCTCTCTCTCTCACTCAGTCTTACTTTTTCCGCTCTCCCTCTCTCTAGCTATACTTCTCGTGGCTGTATTTCAAGAACAATGCATCAAATCTGATGCAACAGATCGTTGCAACAGATGAGAATATCTCCAGAGAGACAGGGAGAGAGGTGGGGCGGGGGAGTGGGAAAGAGCAAGAGAAACAATGAAACCGAGAAAGTTTAGCGCAACGCAACAAATCTTTTAGCTAACATTCTAGCTTATCGCGTTTCACATTTGTTTCATTTCGCTCTTGGAAAATTCTTAGAAATAGGAATTAAAAAAGTTTATGTTTCATTCCATTTGTTACAGGGTTTGTTGATTGATTTATAGGCACATGCATTGTTGCGTTTGCTCGAATACAAGTGCTTCTAGTTTTATTTAAATGACCAACATAAATTTAACTAATGTCTGTTACATATCAGTGTTCCATTTGTTGTCTTCTCCCATCTCTATACGCATTTCACAAAAATATTGTATATACCCAATTGAGGAACAATAATACAAGTTTCATTCATTCCTAGTGCTCCAGGACGAATTATCATCGCAAACTTTCAAAGGTAAGAGAATCGCATTAATTAAAAGAGTAAAAAGTGTAAAATGTTTCATCCTATCCCATGTTTCATCCAATCCATTTCATTTAAAAACTTCCATACTAAATTTGCTGTACTAAAAACTTCGCTTCGTATACCCTGAACTTCTCATTAATTGTAAGAAAGATTTGTTTCATTCAATCCGTGTTGTATTTCATTTCAATCGTTCCCATCAAGCTGATCTATGCCTGTTCCCCCTGTTTCACGTCTAACGTTTCCTGAATTGTATGGTAAAAATGAGGAAATCTGCCGTCTCCATTTGGATTGTATTGTAAGCTGCTGTTTCATTCCAGTCATTCCTATAAAAGAAGATCTGCTTTGCGAATTCAGCTGATATTTGAAAGGCAATGTTTCATTCCATCTGTTTCACACCTAACTTACCGTGAATTGTAAAAGAAATGTTTCATCCCATCCGCCTGAATTGCATTGTGAATTGTGCAGTGTTTCATTTCAACCGTTCCATAGCAAACGGTAGCGACCCAACTGGTATTTTAAAGATATTTGGCAATGATCTCCTCATCTATACGATACATCCCATAGTCCTCGACAACTGCAACCTCAAACTGATCGGCGGTTAAGCCCGTTGGGGCCTTCAGCAATAAGGCCTTCATTGCTAGAGATACTCCGTCTTCGGCATCCATGCGCTCGCGGTACTTCTTTTCCAAAAGGATGGTGCGCTCGTGCATATGCTTGCCGACGGCGCAGGCCTTGTAAGCTAAACTTGAGCCAGCGGCATCCAGGAAGTAGAGCTTGCCACCCTTCTCAGTCCAGCCGGCGAGCAGCAGCGATAAGCCGAAGGGACGCACTCCAGTCGTCTGGGTTAGCTCCTGCATGGTACCGGCCACGGATCTCATTAGATAGTGCACTGGCATTGGGTCCTCGTGAATGAGTTTGTACTTGGCAACCATCTTGTGGAACACCCTTGTGATGATGCGAAAGTCGGCGAACAGGCCGGAGAAGGTCATACCCATGGTGGAGCCGATTTCTTGCACCTTCTCCACCGAATCACCGATGGCATATTTCATATTCAGCCTCTTCTGGGTGGCCAGCACGACGCCGTCTAGGGTCACAATGCCCACGGCCGGCTCAGCCTTCATGGCACAGTTGTTGGCATAGTCCACCTGCTTTATCTCCCCGAACGGATTGAATGTGCACACCGGGTAGCAATATGGGTTGGGTTCCTCAGTATCCGAAGAATCCATTATGTGCGATTACTACAAAATATATGTTTTTTTTTATGATTTCCGAGAGTACTCGAATCGTTTCGTATACTTGAATGAGTCTATCGAATATTATTTTTTAACATATACCTATGTGAAAAGCAAGGCACGCCTACTTGACCTAGGCTACATTTTTCTATTATGTTGAATTATTTATTTTTTCATTTTTTTATTAGAGATTGGAGTAAAAATTTGTATCTATCGTTACTTTGATACACGATAGAAATATCTACATTTCCTGAAGAAAACTCCTCTGGATAAGAGTAATCCCTTATCGCTGTATTCAAGCTCAAGTTAAGTTAAATAAGTTAAATTCAAGTTTCAGCTAAATTTCAGTTACTCAAGTTAAGTTAGTCAAGCTCAAGTTCAGTTTAACTTAAATGAAGTTCAAGTTATGTTGAAGCTCAACTAAGTTTTAAGTTAAGTTCGAGCTAAGTTCAATCTGAGTTTAAGCTTAAGTTAGGCAAGGTCAAGTTTAAGTTGAATTCAAGTGAAGTTCAAGTTGAGCTCAAGTTAAGTTGGTTAAGTTCATGTTAAGCTAACATTATGTTAAAGTTAACTTCAAGTTAAGTTACTACTAATTTCAAGCTAAGTGCTAGTTAGCTTTGGCAAATAATTGTCATTTATAGGTTCTACATATGACTTTATAGAAAAGTCGAGGAAAAGAGAGAAATCAGTCTTAAGTCAAATATTTCAATTTCCCATTGAGCTTTGATTTCAGTGCTCAGTAAACCACAGAGCAAAACAACTTGAGGTAGGCAAAAAGAACCTTAGCTAAATAGAAAACTTTCCAGTTCCGAATCCTTTCATCTGTCAATCAGCCTCAATCAGCCCCAACAGCAATCGCGACGGAGCTTCTCGTATCATAGCTAGAACTCAACTTGATTAGTGATGTTGAAGAGCTTGCAGATAAAATACTGCAAAATGACCTGAAAATGTTGCCAGCCAGAGTCAGATCCTTCTCTCTCTCCCCTGTCTCCCCCCTCTATCCCTCTCACTCTCTCCATTCCCTCTCCCTCGCAATAGTTGAACTGTTTTGGTGACCTTTGTCGCTCGTATACAAATTGTCACCTCTGTTTGTCCGTTGATGAAGACATTAATTTGATGCAAATCGCGTCAGCCCGACACACAATCGAAGTGCTAATTGCGCTTCTTTCAATACAGAGCACAAGTGGCACTCCGCTTCCATTTCCACCTCCATTTCCACCTGCACTCTCCGCTCCACTCTCTAAGCCCTATTCAAACAGTCAGCCAATCGCCAGCTGCAGCCCCAAAAATGGCAGCAACAGTAGCTTCATTATCTACAGCAGCAGCAGCAGCATCATCATCATCATCATTGGCATCGTCATTAGGCAGACGAGGCGGAACAGGAACTGCTGCAGGTAAATGCAACAGGCGTGGCAGCAGGAGCAGGGGAGCAAAGGGGAGCCAGTCACATTGCTAGAGAACTCTGGTTCGGGTCCACTTCATTATGTATGCGCGACACAGACAATGGGCCACTGATGGACGTGCTGCAATTGCTGCAGCAGCAGCAGGAGCAGGAGCAGGAGCCGTGGCATCAACAGTCGTCCCTGGGCACCGCAAACATAGAAGGCAACATCTAGCGGAATCTGAGCTGCAACTGGCGACCCTCGCCCTCAATGTATAAAATGTTTTGTAAATCTGAAACGCTTGTCTCTGCCATGCACCTGTGTATGTGTGTGTGTGTGTGTGTGTGCCTTAACCAACACCTGGCACATAAGCTGATGTGCAATGGAGTCAAATTGCGGAGCATGTGACGCCAGTTTATCTATTTGGCCGCCTGACCAGCTTGTTAAGTTTTTGCACAGCACACGCACACAGCTGGCACACCTGACTCACCTGACACACCTGACGCACAGCTGACACACCTGCTGGCACACCTGCTGGCAGTTGGCTTTCAAGAGCTGCTCCGACCACAAATCGAAACCCGGTCTGTGCAAATGAATGCCTGCAGCAGCAGCAGCAGCAGCTACTGCCCCAGCCAGCCTCAAGTGCTCCGAAAGATGCTGCCCAAATTACAGCTGCTCGGCTTTCAGCAGGTCCAAGTCCTTTCAGGCCCTTCCAGCCAGTCGGCGTTCTCCATTGACAAAGCAGGCCGTGCAGCCTGTAATCCAATGTGGTCCTCGGACCATAAACGCCCATCTCTCCACTCATTTATCGGCGCTAGCAACTGGCAACTGGGAGCTGGCAACTGGAACTGGCAGATTGGATTTGTGAACGCAATTTTGCGTTAACATAGCATTAATTTAATGCAATTTTCCTATCTTGCTTTTAGGCTGGACCTTGATCGCTGTACTAGCTGCAGCCTCTCCATTTGTAGTTAATCAATCCTGTTGATTAACTAAAAGCTTCAATGACAGCCCCATTATTAAATTTCGTATCTTTGATTATAAAATGCATGCACCCTACAGATTTATTGAGTTTTAGTGAATGGGCAAGATTCTGTGCTAAGAGCATTGATTTTTGCTGTAACTGGCTTAGCTTTGCTTTAGCTTGAAAGTTACGAATCTTGAGTATATCTACATATCTATATATGCACATCTTCCATTGAAGACTATGAGAGATATTCCGAAGTAAAACAAAGCTTTACTCATCTACTTCCAGCTTAAAAACTTATCAGAACTTTTTAGCTACTGTTCTAAACTCATTCTGATAATGAGATCATTAGCTTATCAATTTATCCATAACGATCGATCTCCCACTGTCAGCTTCATTCACTCGCAAAGCTCTAGCAGGCATTTCGTAAAATAGGTCCACCCTAACACACGCCACGGCCCTTATAATTTATACTATGCAATATTTTATGCATTCTTATATTATAGATTTAAGTGCACACGCATTAAGGCCGTTAGGAGAGCATTATGAAAGTGCGGCTCTATTAAAATGCGTTGTTTTCTTCTTCTTCTTCGTTTTTGTTGCTATTTGTGCCATAAGCTTTATGCATTGCGCAAGCGAAACAAAATGGCGGCCCCAAGTGCCAATGTTTAATGCGAATTCAAACTTAACGATCCCGCCAAATGTTTTCATAAACGACCAGACGCGATTTATGTACTACATATATACAAACACACATATACATATATATATGTATATATCTATATACTCCATATATATCGCCACGCGAGCTGGCAACTCATTAAGTTGCTGTTCACTGTCTCTGCTGGCCATCAAAGTCGATTACCTAGAAAATGCCCTAAAATGCCGCACTGCCAATCGATTGAGTTGAGTTGAGTTGAGTTGAGAGCCCTGAACTCTGAACTCCGCACACATGGATACGCCGGACTGCCCGGAAGGTCGAAAAGTCGCTAGCTCCTCTGGTACAGTCTGATTTTAGACGTAACGATTCATTGTCAAATTACATTAACAGCCGGGGCACATTGGGTGTCTGTATTTTGACAGCTGCTTTTGGCTATTGACATTCGCTTCTTGGCACACACACAGACAGAGAGAGTGAGAGAGAGAGAGAGAGAGGGAGAGAGAGAGACTTGGACACACACACACGCTGAGTCAATGTAAGCACACAATGCAACGTTATGGTCAGCTCTATGACAGCTACGGCGCAGTACTTAGTCCATCTTCCTTTTACGGCAGAGGCGACCATCTCCTATCCCTATCCCGGCCGGACTGGCGTGGGCTTGTCTATGCTCATAAACGGCATGTTTAGTAGCCAATGAGCTGCGTTTTTATGCCATTCACACCCACAGAGACAGAGGCAGAGAGAAAAGGCAGGGGCGAGGCCTTTGGCTATTCGAGTGTGTGTCAAAGTTAATTTTCGGCACAGTCTTTATGAAGTGCTACACATTTTGCGTATGGGACAGCTGTTGAGTGCTACTGCTGTTGTTGTTGCTGTTGTTGTTGCTGATGTGGCTTGTAGCAACTGACAGCACTGCCACAAAGTAGTTGAACACATCGGACTATAGTCGTCTATCCGAAACTATAAATAGTTGCTTATCAAAAATCTTGCTAAGTATTCTCTACATTTTTCGAAAGTGCTATCGATTCGCACTTTGATACTACATCTTCTAAAGTAAAGCATTTTCGTACTCCTTTCGGCTTTCTAACATTAATCAAGACAACATAATAATATTAGCTCATTGAGCAAATTCTGTGCTTATCTTTCATATCGACCTGGACAAATAAGAGACTCAAATCTATTCCGAAATCCAAAATTTTCTAGCTTGGCTTATCTTTACTAGAAAGAGAATAAAATCTTGTCACGTAAATTCCTAGAATTCCGCTTCTGCTAAGAAATTGATCAACATTGAATCGAGAGATCTTTAGACTTTTTCGTCATATGATATCAAGAAGTAAATATAGCAACGGAACAGTTGACAATAGAATTTTAGCAGAAATCTAAAAAGCTTTGAATTTTTCGAACTTCTATGAATTTATAATTTACGATAAACATATTAAACTGGAATCCGAGAAGCTACGCAACAATAATCGAACAAACTCCAAACTCAGCTATTCGAATTTCCAATTGCCGATAATTTGAGTGAATGATATACGAAAAGGTGTCGAATTGGTTGTCGACGCACATATAAAATAATCAGAACTAGGTAAACAAATTCCGAGAGCTACAGCTGGGAAATATAATCTGAGATATACAATAAAATATATGTAAATATGTCAACAGCTTCTAATTGATTATAATTTGGTCTCATAATGTCGAACCCAGTGAATCTTCGTAGACAAATTCCAAGAGTTTACGCTAAAAATCTATTCAAATCTAATCTATATTGAACTGAAAAATATTTAAATTTCTGGTTTATAGTTAAATATAAATTATTCAAATCATGCCTGATGCTAAAAGAGTTTTTACCTTGCCCAACTCATTTTAGGCCCAACTAAGAAACCTTTTCTGCGCCGATGCTCTTCCATTTGATGCTCTTACCCACAGTCGAACATCCAGGTATGCCCCCACTTTAGGCAATATAACGATTTAAGCTCTTTAACTTGGCATCTTTTAACTGTTTCGGCTAATACAAAAGCCAATAGAAAAGCCTAGGCAATATTTTCATTTGCAAGAGCTGAGGCTGGAATCGCCACGCTCTGGACATTCCTTCGAGTGTCTCGGCTGCCTTTTTTGGGCTGCAATACAATAAGAAAAGTGTGTGCTGCAGCCATTTAATGGCCATTGGCTGAACGCAGAAGCCACACGAAATGTCCGACAAAAGGCCAGAAATGTCGACAATGTCCTCTGACCCCATTACAGTTATTCCAATTGATATACCTGTGTGTCTGTGTCTGTGTCTGTGTGTGTGCTCACCCTTACAGTGCTCTCTGCTGTATCCTGTAGCCTTTGTGTCACCATCGTCGTCGTCGTCGTCCTCATCATCGACAATGCTCCTTGTCCGAGTTCACGTTGTACGCTCCAATAATAAAAATCACTTTTATTGCTCAATATATTCTAATTACGGTAATTCTCTCACATAAACGTAACAAACTTGACTAATTTCCAAGCCACAGCAGGGACAGCCGGCAAAACTATCGAAACAGGAAACAGACAGCGCCCGCCGCCTCCTGCCCCAGGACCTTGGGGGGCCTTGAGGGCCCAGCTTCATTTTGGTGTTAATTCATGAACTGCGCCGTCTTGATAAAGTGTAATTATTCCATGAATATCGAAAAAGTGTGTACATTGCGGTCAGGTGGCAACCCTGGCAGCGACAAATGGCAACGCGGACAGGCCCGCAAGGCACGAACTCAACTAACGGTCTATGTGATTTTATGGTAATTTGACTGTAATGAAAACTAATAGCAATTGATTGTACGACGTGAATATAGCCCTTTCTATGCTGCTCAGCTCGTATCTTGGCTCTTACCCGCAGCCACCCTCACCCCCTCCTTGACCATCCCTTCCCACTCACTGCCCTGTCAAGTCAGACAAAGTGCTTGACCCTCAATATCATAAGCCCAGCCCCGTCTGCCTTTATACAAGTTGAGCTGAGCCCAATGCCAATTGGAATCTGTCGATGTCTTCGTAAACACGCAAGCCGGACACCTGATAATGGGTATACACACATACATATACAGATAAAGATATCTCTATGTATGTACGTATATGGATAATGTATACATTGTATCTGTTTGTGCCAGTTGTATGCTACGTTCTCCAATTATATTTCAAGAATTGTTTTGTTCTAGTTTTTAAGCATAAATAAATATAATATTTCTGTGAACATATGTAGCGCAGCTCAGAGTCGCTTACAACTGCTATCAATGCCAATAATCGAAAATCGATAAGCACTAATTAGAATAACTTTTAGCAAATTCGAAAACAAAAACATTTTCTTATTGTTTACAGTTATATAAATACTTTTAGATATATGAAAACTGAGAGAGTCTATAGATCTATAGATATGTATATAACTTGTATCAAATCTTCATCCAATGGCCACATGTTTAAACCCTTTATGTTTTTCAGGTCTTAGACAGAGCGAGTACTTCAAGCAACAAATGCAGCTACCACAATCAATGTCTTCTGTATAGAGGAGAGAGAGAGAGAGAGAGTGGACGGGAGATTGCGGCAGTGCTCTGCATCATCCACAAATGTATATGGCAAGTGCATTTATTAGTTAAATGTATCTGAGGCGCTTGTGTTGGCTGCATGCAATCGTCGAAGCCAACAGCTGGTCGAGCTTCATGCGGTTCCCAGGAGTAGCTCCAAGCGATGGCCGCATGCGATGGCCGGTTACATGGGGAGGAGCTTACTTATAAGCACAGCGCACGCGACTATCTGTTATGGTTGTGTGTGTGTGGGCCAAAGATACAAATGTATCTTTAAGATTGAAGGCAAGGAAAATCGAATTGAAGCGCAAAACTCTTTAACTGGCCAAGAGCTTGACCAGATTCCTGCACGCAAATGCCCAGCTAAACAACAACTAACTGAAAGTCGTCCTTCAACCAAGAGGGCGGGTACGGGGGCGTGGCGAGGGTTGTGCCACGAAAGCGAAAACTTGAATAATTTTTGCTTGATTAAGTTTTCGGGATTGCATATCAATAATATAATCTAATAAAATATACATACATACACACACACACACACAGAGAAGTGGAGGCAATGTGTTTATGCTCTCGCAAAAGGGGAATTTTCATTCTGTGCTCAAGATAAAATTTATTTTACTTTTCTCTAGACTTCTTAGAGACTTTAGAATGGGATTTTCTTGAATAACTGAGCTTTGTCATTTCCAGGGTATTTCAAGTGCATCATTTCGCTGCGCAGCGTCATATTCTACTGTTATTGTTATTGTCTCCCATTGCTGATTAATGGCGCTCAAATCGCATTCGCTCGCCCCCACAAATTATGTCAATAAATCAGCAACTGATACCCCAAAGAAACTGGAACATTCCAGCAAGAAAGTAGTTCAAGGGATTCAAATTCAACTTGAATTGGCAAATGAAGCGAGTATATGGTGTGAAACAAGTAATAACGTCGGCTACCGACGGCATAATACCCATTATCGGTACAAGTTGGAGCAATAGCCTTATCCGATTTGAGAATAGAGCGGCCAATCATTATTCATCTTTATCCTTATCCTTATCCAAACCATTCAAGCTGTGGAAAAGGACGTAAAAACTATTTTCAATATCAACATCAATCAGAGATATATAGATATATATTCGGTATATTTTATTTTATAATGAACAATATAATTTAATAATTGAATACAATAACATATACAAATAATTAGGTGTATGTTCTCTATTAAGGTTCTCTATCTATGTGTTGGACTAAGCGAATACCTTCAGCTAGTGAGCTTTAGATCTGTCTATACCTGAAGGCATATCTTGAAAGTTGAAGGGAGGCCAGAAACTTGAAAATTATTAAATGAATAATTAAGCTCATCTTAACAGAAACTACAAAAAATTCAATCGGAAACTACAAAATATCTTTAATTAAAATGAATAAATTTTTAGAAAAAAATAACGTAAATATAAAATTTGTCATTTAAAGCCAAAGTTACAAATGCAGTTGAACTACCAGAACAGTCACCCATATATAGGTATATGTATATCCAGTTATATATGTATATATATGTGTATATGATATTTGTATATATTATGTTACTTCTTCTAGAAAACCTTAGCAACAGGGCTGCTCAGCTGTTGTTAGCCTGAATTTCTAAGTGAAAAGAAGAAGACAGTCGCAAAATATGAATACAAACACTAAATTTTCCAACACCCATGTAACAGAACAAAAAAAAAGAAACTAATAAGAAACCAGAAAAAAAAAATAGAAAATGGAGAATGTTTCCAGCTAAACTGCTCATATGTCAGTAAAATGGAACTGCTACTCTTCAGCTGCCAGCTGTGCCTCGCATGCAACAGATTCGGCCTCGTTGTTGGTCTCATCCACGCCAAGCTGTTGCCCGTGTGATCCAACTGCTGCGCCACCAGATTCCAGCTGCTCATTGAAGCGCCCATTGTCGTCATCCTGACCAGGCTGGCCAGCTTGGCCACCTTCGGCACCTTGGGCACCTTCGCCTCCCTGAGCACCATCGCCTCCTTGGGCACCTTCGCCTCCTTGGGCACCTTCAGCGCCTTGGGTACCTTCGGCACCTTGGGCACCTTCGCCTCCCTGAGCACCTTCGCCTCCCTGAGCACCTTCAGCACCTTGGGTCCCTTCAGCACCTTCAGCACCTTGAGCACCTTGAGCACCTTGAGCACCTCCGCCTCCTTGAGCACCTGCGCCTCCCTGGGCACCTCCGCCTCCTTGAGCACCTGCGCCTCCCTGGGCACCTCCGCCACCTTGAGCACCTCTGTCTCTTCGAAAAGCTCTGCGTACTAGAACACGTGCGCTTCCTCGACTACCTCCAGCTCCTTGGGCACCATCGCTTCCTTGACTACCTTCGCTGCTTGGACCTTCTAAGCGACCATGACCACGTCTGTCTCCCCCAACACTTAGACGACGACCGAATTGAAGCAACGACCTGTGCTGCAACTGCAGCGGCGGCAGAGTCACGCTTGGAGCAATCGCATAGCGCAGCGTCCAGTCGATCGCGTTGCTCATGTACTGCCTGCGATTGTCCCGATAGAGGGCCGCCATCATCTCGTCGCAGGGATCGTCGGTGTTGGGCTCGCGCATCAGAGCGCACACGGCATGCAATATGGTTGAGACGTTGATCAAAGCTGTCCACCTGGTGCTAAGAAGGTCCCAGCAAATATATCCATCATAGTCGATATTGCAATGGTATATCTTTGTCAGGAAGTGTACACGAGGAGCCACAAACGGATAGTTTCGAGTGAATTGCAGACGTAGCGAAAAAACGCCCAAGTAGTAGGGCGTGTCCCGGACGCCCAAAATGGTTGCCTCCCAGAGCATCAAATCGCCGGTGACGGGCCACACACAACAGTTGCGTGGCTGTTGCTTGTACAGCTCATTCAGTTCCCTTCTCAAGCGACGCTCGGCCATGTCTGGATGAATTGTTGCGAATTACTGAAGAATTGTGCTAGCTGAATGCAAGTTGACTGTCTCCGAGTTTTTCTTGATGTGAAAAGTGTCAAACTTCGATTGTCGCTTGTCAAATTTATGGCACTGTTTCGATATCTCCTACTACGATTTCGATTGTCGCCCAAATTCTGACAGAAGCTCCACTGCTTGCTAACTTGACTCTCTGTTATTGCAAACACTCCGCAAAGCAATGCAGTATGTCAATAAATACATTCGGAATGCTTATAGGTGGATATATGTATGTATGTATATGCTCGTATTAATATATACACCTCTAGTTATTTGAATCCAGCAGCTATCGCAAGTCAGTGTTAACAGTGCTGGCATACTGTTAGTAGCATCAGCTATCGATAATTGCCGACTCGCTCACTCAATAGCTGTGCCTATCGATAAATTCTATGACGCACATAAGGTAAACGTGTTCTTTTAAGCTTTGACCAATTAGTTTTTGTCTTGCATTAAATTGATCGAGTCACTAATTGAGACTTAATCTGTGCTAGAGTAAGTACATCATTAATTTGGCTTGCAAGAAGTTCCCATTCACTTTTCATATGACTGCCCACAGCTCTACAGAGACCAGCTGTATTTAAGCACAGCCTTAGTCACTGAGCAGAGTCAGAGCAATTACAGCAAATCGCTTAAGTGGATGCTGGGACTGCATCATCATCATCAGCCATCATTACGACATCGAACGCACCCAATGTGCACCCAGCGCAGCAGATCTCCAGCCTAGGGAACTCAGTCGACTTCGGGCCCAATCGATACGACGAACGCATCAAACAAGACTCTATAAACGCCCAACGATCTGCAATCGAACAAATTCCATTTGATGCCCCACTAAAGGGCGTATTGTTTGTTTGTTTGTATTCTTATATTCTTTGCTTCATCAACTATTGCGCACTCTCTCTCTCTCACTCTCTGTCTCTCTCTCAATTCTTGCTCTCGCTTGGAAATTTAAAAATATACACAATGAAATATTTAAAGAAGCGCGAGGGCGCGTGCCTATAAAAGCTGCAAAGCGTTTGCGTTCAGCCACAGACGATTGATGAATGCTCTACGTGAAACGTTTTCTTACGGCGGAATTCTTGTATATGTCAGTTTTTGAAAAGACCAAACAACTAAAAAGAAAAGTTTGAATAGTTTGAACTAAATAGTTTGAGTAGTGCATTTATTAAAATATATAAAAATAACAAAAGTTAATAATTAAAAAAAAAAATAATAATAATATTTTTTTTAAATAAAGGTAAATATGTGGATATTTCTATTATTAATATTAATATTATTATTATTATTATTATTGGTTATAATAGAGTATATATCAATTTTCTATGTGAATTTAAAATTGCATAAGTTTTTCAATAATATAACAAATAAAACATATTATTAAGATGACATAACGATTTTATTTTTTAAATATATTAAATAATATATTAAATATATTCCTTTTTTCAATTTTTTATTAGGAAGTCTATTTAAGAAGACTATTTTTTTAAATATGAAAAATTCTTATATGTATAGATATTTATTATTATTAAACTATAAAACAAAATTTTTATTATATATCATATTTTATACATATGGATATTATATAGTAAATTGCAGGGTATTTCAAATAGTTTAGATGGATTCATGTTAAACTGAAGGACTTGCAAACCAGATGTTAGTGTGATGGCATGCTCCTGTACTCTCGCTCTCTCGATCTCTCGATCTCCATCTCTTGCTTTGCCCACCAACTCTCTTTCTCTCTCTCTCTCTCTCTCTCTCTATCTACTCTCAATAGTTCACTCTCTGCTTCAACTTGATCTCCATACAAATGTGAAGAGCAAATCATATTTAGTTCATAACTCGGAACTTTATGCATATTTAAAGATAGCAAGAGAGTGTCAGATAGAAAGAGCGAGTGACTGAGAGAGAGAGAGAGACACACACCACGAAATAGAGAAAGAGAGAGAGGGAGAGAGGGAGAGCGATCGAGGTAATACACATACACACAACTAGACACAACAACTGACTGACTATATATCACTTTCAGATACGGATTCAGTGCGCTGCCCGTTGTCGAACGGCGGATTTTTCACTTCTTCATATATTTGTATATATACAAACATATATTACATATACAAAATTTTGTTGTTTTGTGTGCCGCGATCGAACACAGAGCGTAAGATTCGCCTTTTCGCCTTGCATTTGCGGAACAGAACAAATATATATATATTTTTTTTCTTTTTTTTTTTCCTCCCATATATACATATACAATTCTATATATTTCTGTTCTTCCAAAATATTGTATTCTTCAGTTGTCCGCACGTTCGTTTGTGCGCTCGTCTTCACGTTTGTTGTGTGGCCGAACGAGCGCAGAGACTCGATAAATACAGAAGAAAAAAAAAAAAAAGCGGAATGGAAAATATATCAAATACAAAATAAAAAGAGGCTCAGCTAACAATAAACAAAAATAAGAAAAATACAAAAAAACAAATTGCAAGTCTATCAAATCCAAAGGCAAAGTGACAAATCTTGCAGCGTACAACGCGGCGTATACGTGTTGCAATTACTCCGTGCAAAGTGAAAAGTGCCAAAAAAAAAATTCAAGTTTTTTTTTCAATTTTTTTTTCCAACTCAAATCATTTGCGTGAAAGTTAGAAAACAAGAATTGTACTAAAGTGAAGCCGGACTACGTGAGAGGCTCTGATGACGTCACACATACTCAGTCCATATATGTATGTATATATATATAGCAATATAGATACATACATATTTAAATGACTGCCAGAGCCGCCGCAACGGCCGCACAATCATCCAGTCAATTTGCGCTGTGTTTTGCGGGGCATTAAAACAAAAGCATTTCACTACGAAATATTTATTGTTGTGTCTACATACGCCTCTCTGGCTGTATCTCTGTGTGTGTGTGTGTGTGTGTCTGTGTGTTTTGTACCAATGCGGAATGTGTTTATAGTAGCTCACGCTGTTGCCATCGAAGTTGCCGCCAACCCAGCCGGATTGCAATTCTGATTCCGATTTCGATTCCGATTCAGTTTCAATCCCAGTCTCCACATCTCTACTGCTGCTCCATATCTACATACATGCATATATCTGGTAATGTTCATTTATTTATTTACTAAATTGTTTTCTTGATTAGAATTTCGTATTATTCACTAAGCTTGTTCGTTCCTTAGTAACTCTTGACTAGGAGATTTATTACTATATTTGGAATTGATCTGTTTAGTCGAATGATTCAAATTGTATATCTTGGGAAAAATGTTGCAAAATTCTATAAAATTGTTTGTCTGGCCTTAATCGCCCTTTTGCCTCTTTATTAATAGCCAAAGTCAGTAAAGAAATCGTTTTTTGGTATAAAAACCTATCATATTATTTTTAGTCAATCTATCCATTCAAAATATTTCCTGTCCACTTTTTAAAGATGTCGAAGAAACTTTATTAAAATTAAATATATTTATATATTAGCAGAAGCAGAGATTCGCTCGAAACAGTTTTTATAATGATATAAACTAGGCATTAGATTATAAATAAATATACAGTTCTGGTCAGTCATCATCAATTTTTATTTATTTCAAAGTACAGCATGTGTGAAAATAATCAAATAGTCCGAATCTATACAACTTGAGTCGATGATAAAGACATGAACTCTTTTCAGTTGCGGTCAAATAAAATTCGAGCATTCACACTCCCTATAAATCAGTATTTCACTTGATTACTAATAAATAAATACTTAAATGAAATTTAAATAATATAAATATTCATTTTATGAATACTTAATCAAAATTTGGAAATACCAACTACATAAAACTTCACAAGATTCCGTTAGATATTTCTATTGTGGGATAACCTTGAGACACTTATAGATTGTAATAAAACAAAAAAAAATGTGTTAAAAAGTAATGCCAATGCCAAGCAAAAGATGCGAGAAAAGACAACAACAACAACAACAACAGAAACCAATAAAAAATGTGTTTAAGTATTCAGCTTAGAGCTGACCAAATGTTTTTTAGCTATATACAGTTGGTCATAATAAAGAATAGCATTTAATGACTGTATGCAGATGTATATATATAGCATACGTATTATATTGTATATATAGAAGAAGAAGCAGAAGAAGAAGGTCTCTTGATCATCTTTCTTTTAAGGCACTCCATTTGCCTCGACTCAACTGCCAGCTCATGCGCCACAAGCTATGCAACAAATTGAGCGAGTGCAATGCCTCCATCTCTCTCTCTCCGACTCATGCGCTCTCGCTCCGTTAAGTGTTTCACTAAAAAGCCGAGCATACGCATAGTTTTCGCACTATTTTTTATTATTTTGTTGTTGTTGTTGTTGTTGTTGTTGTTGTTTTTGGTTTTAATCATATCCGGCAATCAATTGGCACGCAATCTCACACAAATCGCCACTTAATTCTATTTATATTGGGCAGAGGCAGCGGTAGAGGCAGCAACAATTTCGTATGAATCGCAAACTTATTTTTGGTGGCACGAACAAAAATCAAAAATAAATGAATATAAAAAATAAACAACAACAACAACAGCAACAGCAACATTCATAGATTTAAGCGACGACGACGACGACGACGACTCATCAGGGGCCCACAACATGAGCTGGTGGAATCCCTAAAACAAATGCAACAACAACCAAAGAGAGAAAGAGTGTGCGTGTGTGTGTGAATGCCCTTCAAGGCAAAAGCGTGCAAATACATTTTGGTATATAAATATATACATACACATATATATATTGTATATAAATGAGCATTCAAGCAAAAACAAAATGCCGTCAAATATCGCAACTTAAATTTTTTGTTTGTTTTCTTTTTAATTTGATTTTCATTTGATTTTCTTGTTGCTCTTGTGCAATTTCTCAAATGAACTTCCCCCGAAATTGGACAGCCAGCAGCATTTAATTAGAATCGAGCACATAAACAATAACATTTGATACAAGCACTCGAACAACAACAACAACAACAACAACAACAACAACAACTGACTGTTGAGTCAATTGTTTATCGAATGATCCATCCCATTCAAGACATAGCTCAGATTGAATAGTTTACACATAGAGTACACATATATATATGTATGTATGCATAGCATGTGAGCATGTATGTGCATCAATCACAGCCCGATCGAATCAGTCTATCGATCATTATTGGAATACGTGACAAAGTGCCCTTACTATTTGAAGGCCTTGCCCACAGACACTTTGTAAACACACACATTTATCAGAGATATGTATACATGCCATATATATAGAGAGTGAGAGAGACAGAGAGAGAGAGATTGGGCATTTCCTGCCTCTAGGCACGATCCCATTTGCCGCATAAGCAAGCACGATGTTTTCCACATTTTCTATTCACAGGAAACTCATCGACTTGAGCAAATTTCCAGATTTATTTAGGTTACGCTAATTTATTGAGTTCCCTCTCAAAGGAAGTTCGAATGTAATAATTTATATACTTTATTATTAGCCGTTTTGTTGATACAAAAAAGCGCCATCAACCTAGCGGTACTGCATAACTTGAAGCAGCTAACTTGACTACATAATTCGAATGACCAGGCGCAGCCAACTTAATGCAGTTACAGCTAATTTCACTTCAATTTGTGAGTTGACTTGACTCTATGCATATTATACATCATATCAAGCTAGATTTAGCTAGAAAGGAATAGAAAGAGAAACACTAAATGCTGAAAAAAAAATTGTTTCTTTCTTTAATTTATGAAAAGCTAAAACTCCCGTTTTCCTCTGTTTTCGAACTATTCAAACCAACGAGATCTGTCGGGAAAAAAGCTGAAGCTGTCAGCTAATATATTTTTTTGCGCGCAAGCGCAGCTGACTTAACTTAAATACAAAGTTTGACGGGAGTAACCTAACTTGAGTAGCTGCATATTCGTCTAGTCAAATGAAGTCACCCCAAACTCAACACAGATCTTGCTCTAAGGCAATACGAAGTGCAGAGTCTAGAAATACATTCAAGTATAGATTATCTATTAAGAGACTTTCCTAAATAATTACGAATATCTAAGTTTCATTCTCATTCTATTTCAGATATCCATCAGCGGCGCTTTAAAGTCGCTTACAGTTGAACTGAAAGGAAGGCCAGTATAACAACAACAATATCGGATCATCGCTGATCATCTTATTTAATATAAATACTTACAAGAAATACGCTTCGTTCTCGCCTTTCGTATCGTTAAGCACATAACACAAAGCAGAAACAGCAGCCGGACAGCAGCCCCTGCGGCCTGCACTGCCTCAACTCGCACATACACAGATAGAGCTGTATATATATGTGCATTGGTATGTATGCGCGTGCGGATCGCATACGAAATTGAGGCATTCGACGTAGTCTTCCAGTTACCGTCGCGTGGAGCTTTTGTTGAACGCAAACGTGAATACGAAACTGAATCTTAAACTGAAACTGAATCTGAATGTGGATGTGAATGTGGCTGGGAACGCTCCTTTACCGTTCTGCCCACCAAGATGATGTTCACCCGCGCCCAGGTGCGCAAGCAGAAGACAAACAGCGCCAGCAGCAGCCAGCGAGCGCGCAGCTCTGGCGGCTCATCGCGTCTCCAGGGTCATGATGTAAGTGCAAGGCAAATCTGATTGGAAATCCTCTAAGTACTTACACCGATCTAGATCAGGATTCCAAATCCCCATTATCTGAGCTCTAATTGTTTCAAGTTTTTTTTTTGTAGAATGAGAGAAGATGAGATAGGACCAACATCCAATAATATTGTAATATGTATATCTCTGCGACGATTGTTAGTATTACACTAATATTATAGGTATTATAATGAAGTAGTTACAGTTCTCTAAGTTCAATGCGATTAGTATAAAACAAGTGAGAAAGCTCTAGTCGAGTCTGCTCGACTAGGAAATCCCCTGAATCCATCGGAGAACTGATATTTCAATAATTCTTTGCGTCTTTCTGCTTACGAAAGAAACACACACACACACGCAAACACACACACATAGGCATGCACGCATAAACAGGCATGTGCTCAGCATTTGACAGAGACAGTACTTGAGTAAAAGTAAAAGCAAGGAGAGAAAAAGTGCAAAAGATCATTAGATTTGCCTATGTGTAGGCAGCAGTTCTCTTTTGGTACATATGTGTATGTGTAAAACGAAGCTAGAATGCTCGCAGCAGCAGAGAGCGCTCGAAGTGACCACACTTGAAGCTCGACTGCAACGAGCGCTACCTGCTGTGACCATATATAAAGGGCAGCAGCTGCAGCACTTCTTCAGTCGTCCAGGCCGGCTGGGGAGAGTCGTACAGCGCAGTGAACTGAAGCAGAGTGTGTGATCGATCAGCTCAGCATTAAAGACGTAGAGGAACTACGTAGAGGAATTACGTAAAGTCAATACGTAGAGGAATTACGCAAAGGAAATACGTAGAAGGAAATACTTAGTGGAAATACTTGGAAGAAATAGACAGACGAATACTGCTAAATCGACTCAGCTCGTCAGCCTGATCAAGAATATACATATGTACATACTTTGTGGGGTCTACCACGCCTCCTTCTGCCTGTTACATACATTTCAACAAAACCATTATACCCTGAAATCCCATTTTTAATGGGTTCAGAGCATAAATATAAGTCATAATCTCGCTCTCTAGATAAATAATATCCAATCATATGCTTACATATCTAAGAGATATAAGGGTTGTTAGTATTTCAAAATGTTGTGTAGTAATAAAATCTTATGTATGTAGATGCTTAAAAAATGAATTAGTTTCTCATCTCGTTCCTGTCTAGCTGCACCTAGAGAAAATTTTATGTTATATCTTTGGGGTTGGGGAAGCATAAAAGCAATTCGAATTATCTTAATTTAATTGAAGAATCGAAATAAATTGAATTTATCATTCCTATTAAAATGAGAAATGAGGAGAAACCCCATTGAAAACTACGAGTTGGTTAATATCGTAAGCTAAACTTGAATAAATTGATGGTTTATTAATTATACGAGTAACGATATCTCAATTCTCTCTCTCTCTCTCTCTCTCTCTCTCTCTCTCTCTCTCTCTCTCTCTCTTTCAGCTGCGCTATAAGCCGAGCTCATCCAGCAGCAGTGGCGCCGGAAGCGGCCTTAGTGGCTCCAGTGCAAGCGCGGCACGGCGTGATCGTGACCGTGAACGGGATCGTGACTGTGATGATCACTATAACAATCACTATCATTATGGCAAGCAGCATTCCTTTGAGCTACCTCGCCAGCACTCCAAGGAGGATGCATACACCCGAGACAGAGACAGAGACAGAGACAGGGATAGAGACAGAGACAGAGATAGTGGTGTGGGTGGAGGCATTGGTGGTGCTGTCAGCGGTGGTTATGTGGATCGTCGCACGCGGCCGCGCAGCATTACGAATCGTCGCGGCGCCATCAAACACCAGAAGTAAGTATGCCGAGTCCTATCAAAACTTCTGTTTATCGATATTGTAATACTTACAGAACCCACGATATCAATGGCCATCGCTTTGTGGCGAAATTCTTTCGTCAGCCCACGTTCTGTGCGTTCTGCAATTTGTTTTTGTGGGGCTTTGGCAAGCAGGGCTACCAGTGCATCAGTGAGTATTCGCATGGGGCCGCACTAATCGTCCATCGATAATTAATCGATTTGTATTCCACAGTCTGCCAAACCGTTGTGCACAAGAAATGCCATGAGAAGCTGCTCGGCAAGTGTTCCGGCTCCGTCTTCAACTCCGCCAGCACAATTGTAGGTGGCCCACTCGTAACTCATGACGCGGAATACCCCTATTTATTTGTTTTCAATCTATGCCAATTGCAGCTGCTGCGCGAACGCTTCAAGATCGATATGCCGCACAGATTCAAGCCGCACACGTTTATGTCGCCGACTTTCTGTGATCATTGCGGCTCCTTGATGGGCGGCTTCTTCATACAGGGCCTGAAGTGCGAAGGTGAGTCCAAAAGCTCCACCACAAAAGCCCACTTAGTCTATAGAGCTTTTACGTTTGCATTGCGATTTATTGGCGCACGCCAGATGGCGCTTAGCGTTCAAGTTATGCGAAAGCTCTGGCATTAGCCAATGCAACAACCCAAAAGTTCTGCACAATTAGTTGGGAAATTTAGCTAGCAAAATGTAACGGTCAAAAGCGAAAACTGGGAATCATGAAGAATAGTGGTTGGTTGATGCGATGAGCTGAAGTAGACGAAAACTCTAGAAATGGTATTGGTATTACTAAGAGTTTTTATGGAATTATCGGTAATTTGACGTTACCTCTTATGGAAGACTTAACATTTAGCTTTTATAATTGACTCTGAAATGTTGGGAAAGAGTAGAGCTTCTAACTGAAACAGTTTAGCTCGCTTTTCTTAAAGTCTCTAGTCTATATATCTATCTATAGCATTCTTCAATATCTCTAATAATTCAAAAATCTATTAAATAATACTGCGGAAAAGATCTATAAATAATGCTAAAGATATAATATAAATTTTATATAAATTATAAATATTATTTGTGAGAACCTTAATAAATCCGAAAGATTCATTGTGCAGTACTTTATGTAAAATGAACAATTAATATAGATTTATAAATAAATTATGATGCTAGTTCCTATGATGATAGAAGAGATTCTTCAATGTATTTCAATATTCCCAATAATCCCAGTTGCAATTTCTATTATATTAAACACTTATCTCATCTAATGCTTGTGTACTATAAACTGTCTTTCACTCTTACCACAATTTGGCTATGGTTTTTCAATTGCAGATGACAATAGCTAAAAGTTGTTCTCTATCTATGTAGCCAAGCAAACACTTTATAATAAGATCTTTATATAGTATAATACAAAATGTTCTATCATCTATCTATTAAAATGTAGTAAACAAGAAAAGTTCTTATCATATGACGTCGCACAGTATATGAAATATGTATGTGTATATTCATATACAAATATACATACATGTAGTTTATATATAGAGCCATACATAATTAGCTCATTTTGTATTGATATATGTACATATGTACGTACATATATTTCGTACGTATTTTAAATGCCGTCGTTTGTTTTTGTGGGACTCGTTCAGCCTTGTGCAATTTTTTGTACACTTTTGGTTAAATGTCTTCCTGTTGTTACAATTTCGAGAACATTTATTTTAATCGCTCAGCGTGCAAATGGCATATTTTTACCCTACATACAAATGCATTTAATATACATCTCTAGATGTTACATATGTTTGCTATGCACCAAGAAATGGAACGAAATGGACCTCTATAAAGGCATTCTTTGTTACTTTTCGCCATAAATTGTGCGTATGCGAATATACGTATTTAGGTATATGTAATTAGTGATATTTTTAGAGCTATATTCTATAGGGTTACATGTCAGGCCTTGCAAATATGAACTTTGAACAGTCACAAAGTGAAAAATCGAATTAAGAATGATTATTTTTATGTAGTAAATAAAATAATATTTCGAGATATCATAATATATTTATGGGATATAAATATAGATGTACAGATAGTATCATTTTTCCAGTATATAGTCCTATAATTTCTAGGTACAGCATTTCATATCAACAAAATAGCTCTTAGAAAACAGTAAAGCTCAATTCCAGATTAGGGATTCCTTTCACTCATTCTCTCGATCTCTCTTCCTCTCGCTCTCAATATATATCTCCTTCTCTCTTTTTTCTCTCGCTCTATCACTGACAGATAAAAGTACTGTTCACTTTGTTCGAGCAGCGATTAAAATTGCACAAAATGCATAATAAAAGTTCAGACCGAAATGAAAATACATTTAACAAAAAGAGTGCAGAAACAGAAAAATACATTACACTTATCTATATACATATGTACATATATATGTAGGTATATGTATAGGTATACCACTTATTCAGTTTTATATTTATTACATTCTGTATTTTTATGTCGCAGCGAAATGAGCGCACCGTCTCCTGATATACACTCGTCCGACTGCAATTACATGCATGTCGAATATACATATAGCTGGGAAATATTTATTTTGCAGTTAAAAGAGAGAGTATGCGATGAGATGCATAAATAATCTTAACAAGCTTGCACTTCTGTGGACAATGTCGTTACTGTGAATACCCTGTAAAATAGTGGAAAATATATGTGATATAAGAGATGCCTTCTGAATAGCTTAAGGTATAATCTTATTGATTTTGCTAATGATGATGACGTAGGTACTCTCTAACAATATGAGACATATTTGGGAAGTACTAATTATTTATTATCTTAGTTACAACTGTGATGTTTCTTAAGATACACTCTAATATAGACAAATGAAATGGGATCTATGGGAATACCCTTTGATATGTTTTACCTAAGTTACTAACAAATAGTCAGATAGATAGACATATGATAGAACTAAAAAACACTCTAAATGATATCTTTTATATCTTCTATATAAAAAGTATGTAGCTTCTACAGATACCCTGTAATGAATAGCTGGATATTATAGCTTGGTTAATATCTGTACTCTGCTTTTGTCTGATGCTACTATACATATTGTAGTTCTACCCACTGTACCTTAAGGTTAGCTTCAGCTTGACCTTGAATCCTTTCACCTCTGGCAACTTATTGGATATGACGGAAATGCTCGTTATGTTTAATCCCAATTAAGAAACCGATTCGCATTTCATGCATATATAACCGTAATATTGATGCAGACAGCCAAGACAGTCGGTATTAGAAATCAATTTATTGCGCGTTTGCCAGCAACGAACAGCGAGCCAAAGCAGCTACCAAAAATAACAGAACGCACAGTGATTATGATCGACTATGAAATACCCTTTAACTTAGTCATTATATGAGGAAACTGTAAGGTAAAAATTTGAAATAATTTCTAGTTTTCAGCCCCAATTACTGAAAGACTAAAATGTTTAGATCATAATACTGCAAAGAAAAACACTTAAAAGTGCGATAGTTACTAGATAAGTACTATCATAAAAAACACTACAAATAGTAGCAGAAGAATTGTAGAAAATCTGACTTTACTTAAGAGTATATATATATTTAGTTATAATATTTATAAAATGATATATTGCAACAATTGAAACATTTTCCATTAAAATGTTGATTCCTTTGCTCAAAGTTTCTTACGGATGCGCAACAACATGACATGAAAGGAATGCAAGCAAAGTATGCAAAAATTACACAAAAAATACTAAAAATACATGAATTTTTATATATATATATATGTGTGTGTGTATGCCCGCAATACAGAGACACTATAGATGCGACAAGCAAAACGTTAAAAATAATGGAAAGCCGGCCTGGCTATAAATCGCAAAGATTAAGTACTCGCCCGACGAATGCCTCCTCGTACATGTTGCAGTTCTATTTCTAGTTGTTTGGCGCTACCCCTCTCTCACTCTCACTCGCTCTCGCTCTCTCGCTCTCTCTCGCTCTCACCTTTGGCCGGCTATAAATGCATTTTGCGGAACCGAAAAGCGTCACCAAACGTCGCAGCGCAGCGCGTCGTGTGGCAAAAATACCAAAAATACAACAACAAAAAACAACAACAACAACAAAATAGAAATGAAATGAAATGAAAAAAAAAATACCTCTGGCATTTGGTGTTTCCTTCCCTTGGGTAAGGCGAACATATTCGAAAGCTGCGCAAAAACATTTCGGCTAGCAGGTGTACGAATCAATCAGCTTCCAAATTGAGCATTATTTACCAGCCACGATAGATATATAGCCATATATATATATATATATAGTACAATCCCATATAGTATATAATCTCTTACACGAATTGGCGAATATTGTTTGTTGACAACAAACATAATTGGATCTCTAATAAGATTTATTTTTAGAGTTCACTTAATATTAAAAAAACAGAAAAAGAGAGAGAAACTAGAAATGATCAGTTTGGGCATCTGCACAGCATCCATTGGGCTTTGGCGCACACGTGCCAGATAAGTGTCAAAATATTTGCTTAATGGCCAAAGAAATATTTATAATTCATATATTTCTGCTAAACCGAAATCATCTGCAAAATCATCTGCAAAATTGCTTTGCGTACTAAATAAAAAATAATAATAAAAAAACAAAACAAAACAAAAATGAAATTAAAAATAAAAAATGTATTAAAAAACGAGCAGATAAACGCTAAACAGGTGTGAGTTTTCCTTACTCATCTGTTGAGTTCTTGGATGAAGTCTGCGGGCTCTTATGCTCATTCAAGCAAATCTAAGAAGGGTATATAGATTTTGAATCTTATTGCAGCTAGAGACTTGAAATTTTTAATATATACTCGTGATAATGTAATCCTATTTACCTATTAGGGGTGTGGCAAATAGTCAAATGAAGCTGGCACTGCTTAGGCCGTGAATGAGTATCCTGTAGTCGGTAACGCCCGAGAGCAACGTTT
>JAWNOM010000484.1:8920000-9192500 GCA_035045965.1 Drosophila aldrichi
GAGTACACCATCCCAACCGGCTGAGGTAGACATCTGCTCGTTTAGCGTATGCGCGAAATGCAACCGATAGATCGATAGATCGACAGATCGACAGTTAGATTGATCGATTTAGATCGATCGAGCATCGATAAACGATATGTGTTTGTTTTGTTTGTTTGGTTAATTTTTTGTTGTTGTTGCATTCGGTAGCGGCATGAAACGCATTTGTGGACGGCAGAGTTGAGCGGTTGGATGGTGTTTTTTTTTTTTGAGTATTTTTTTTTGGTATTTTTTGTATATGTTGATCGTTCATTGTTTTTGTTTGTTGTAGTGGGTCGATCGTAAATGGTCGATCGTGTCAGAATTGTAGTACGTATATGTGTATGTGTGTGTGTGTGTGTGTGGGCAGTGAAAGAAAAGTTTAAGACAGAAGATACAATAACAAGAAGAGTCATTAGTCAAACGTTAGGTTAATGGATCACTTGGTTAAGCAAATCTAAGTAGTTGTTAGGTATGTTGGGCATATGGTTGTAGTTGTAGTAGTTGTAGTTAGTAGTAGTTGTTGTTGTAGTAGTTGTGGTGTTGGTAGTGGTAGTGGTAGTGTTGAAGGTGGTTGACAAACGATATAAACAGTTTGCTTGAATGCGGTTAACTGAGTTAACTGAGGCTTGCAATTCGGGCCATATTGAAGTAGGCCACACATAGATATACACAGAATGCATATATGTGTCTGTGTATGTGTGTGTGAGAGTGTGGCGGCCATTCTTGAGTCGCATAACGGTTTGATGGCCAAACAATGTAACGGTAAATGCAAGCGGGAGCTTTGTTCGAACGTTTGAATTGGTTTGCGAACAGAGCAAATCGAAAGCTCAAAGAGTTGTAAACAGTTAACATAGACAGAGAGAGAGGGAGAGAGAGAGAGAGACAGAGTGAGAGAGAGGGTTATAGAGAGACAGTGTGTGTGTGTAAGTGACATAGATAGACAGAGACAGAGATAGAGACAGAGATAGAGTTAGAGGGGAAGAGAGCGTAGCGTAGTTTTTGTATTTCTTTTGGCGTTGGAAAACGCGCGAAAGTTTTGTTTATTTTCTTTTTGCATTGTGTCATGAGGAAATTCCAAAATTTCATTTGGCATTTGTTGATAGAGCTGAATTAGATTTGTTTTTTTTTTTATATATGAATGAATAACTAAATGTATGAATTAATTATACTATAATAAACAAACAAAATATATATGCTTTAAGGATTTACGATCTTTGAGCTGAGAGCAACTCGAAGCTCAGTTGTTTGAAAAGTTGCTGAAAGCTCAAAGATGAAAAGCTTAAAAGCTGCTAATATGCATGGCATATGGAAGAGATGTATAACCGAAGAGTAACGTGATTAAATTGTGAATGAGAAAAAAAACTTGCTCTAATTTAGCTTTTACCAACAACTACCGCAGCTTGAATCAACATTGTGATGTTGCCACTAAAACAAAATGGCGCACACGGCAAGTGGCAACATTAGTGGAGACGATCAGCATCGATAGACCGATAGATAGATCGATCGCATGATGGCCGATCGTCTGCGTGTCTGTGTGTGCTTAAGCGCGGACAGAAACGTTGCCAGAGGCTGTGCGGCGCCAGGTGCCAGACCTGCCAGACCGCTCGCATTGCACTGGGCGGTTATGCTGGGTGGTTGGTGGTGGTGGTTCTGTTTGGTTCGGTGTGTTTAGTGTGGGGGCGTGGCAACATCACCCAACGACAACAACAATAGACAACATAAACCGTTAACGGAATTGTGGCAGAAACGCTTACCTGAAACAGCAATATCATGCTCTGGCCAAACGTCTTGAAGTTGTAGACATCGTTGATGCCGCTCTTCTCCTTCACGTGCATGAAGAACGACATGCCGAAGATGGCAAAGATGAACATCACCAGGAAGAGCAGCAGACAGATGTTGAACAGCGCCGGCAGCGACATCGCCAGCGCGAATAGCAGAGTTCGTATGCCCTTGGCGCCCTTCACCAGCCGGAGGACTCGGCCCACTTTGGCCACGCGCACCACACGCAGCAGCGTGGGCGACACGAAGTATTTCTCGATAATATCGCTAAGTACAAGACCTGCAGAGCGCGAGCGTCGATTGAGAAATTGAGTGTTTAGAATTATTGATGGCAGTTAGCTAGAATGGGGCTCAGTACTGAATGGGGAGCTCAGATGGGGATTGGGGGTGATTCAGGGGCTCAGCACTAAACAAAGAAACACAGATTAAATTGAGTAGGGGGCGCTGGGAGGGCGGGGTAGCGCAATATTAACAATTTACATAGCTGAAATATTGAAAGCGTTAGGACAATACACAAAGAGACACAGTTGTTCGCTTGATTTACCCAAGATTCGTACACAAACAACAAATCAAACAAATACAAATACAAATACAGATACAGTTACAAATACAGTTACAAATACAGATAGATATATGGATAGAGGATATACATATAGTATGTACAATTGTCTGATGAAATGATAATTGAATTTCCCATTAAGTTGCAAAATCTTTCTGAGAAGACAACAAATTTGGAGTCTTCAAACAATGTGGCAACGCTGCCATAAGAGAGGACAGTTAGAGCTGCTCTTAGAGCGAAGAAAAGAGAGAGCGGAATTTGAAATTGCTTGCAATTTAATCGAAATTCAAAGCAAACATTTAGCATATAAGGTTCCATAGACTATACATAACGATCGTCGGATGCTTTTGAAATCACCGATCTCTATGCATAGTATATCCACTTTCATAATGCTAAGCATAGTTATTATCATTTCACTTGAATACAATCATAGGATATACATACATATATACACAATATCTGAGTTAGTAGTCGATACCGTTACGTTACGAAACATAAAACAAAAGAAAAAGTCAAAGGAAAACATCAACATAAGATACACACAGATATTTATACAGGTATACGTATTCTTAAGTACGGTGTCATACAACTTACATACATACATACATACATACATACATAGTACACATGAGTATGTTGAGTAAAAAAAAGAAAGAGAGAGAGAGAGAAAAATCAAAGGAAAAATGAAAATTGTAAAAGTAAGTTTTAACTGTAACTTGAAGAGCAACGGTAAGCAGCAACACTTAGTAGAGGATATCCATTTTTTTAAAAAGTATTTTGTTTAGTTTTAGTTTTTAGTTTTTTTTTTTTTTTTTTTGCTAGCGCAAAGGCGTTGAAAGCAGCAGCAGGCGTATGCGCAGGTGTAGGCGAGGGCGTAGGCGTAGGCTTTGGGCGTTGGGCGTTGGGCGTTGGGCGTTGGGCGTTGGCATCGAAAATCATCTCGTGGCGCATGTCTTTAGAGATGTCTTCATACAGTTGACTTAAGAGCTTTGAGTCGTTGCTGTTTTGCTTGTTTAGCTTTGTTGTTCATTATTTGGTTCCGGTTAACAGATATACATACATATATTTTGTTGATATACATACATATATATATGTATATGCATATGTAGTAGTGGTATGTGTGAGCGTCATTAACTTTTAGCGATAATCCGAAGCATATTTTAAGAGTGCCAAACATCAGCAAAAAGTTCGTTTGTTGCCCAATTGCGCTCTGAGAGCACGAGAGAATGAGAGAGCAAGATAGAGGGGAGTGGAAGCGAGAGCAGCTCAACAGCTGCATACAATAATTTTGCAACAATATGTTCATTGGCATCTCATTCTCTAGTTGATACGAAATGCGCACTAGTGTGAGCGAGAGGGAAATGGGGGGCACTACACACAACTGATAGCTGGGCAGTGGTCACTAAACACAACTCAACTGAAAGCTGGCTGAACAAACGAACTGTTGCGATTGGTTGAAATTGTAAAATGGAGTCGAGTAAGAAGAAGAGCATAGCGAGCAGTATTGAATGCCTATGCGTTATGCCAAATGACAGGCTAATTAACGAGAAAAAAAAAGAGTAGTAACGGGAGCGAATTTACGAAAAAGAGAAAGAGAGCGGAAGAGCGAGAGAGAGAGATAGAGTGGAGTGAATGTGAAAACCAAACAGAAGAATATATAAATTGTTTTTTTTTTTTTTTTTTTTTTTACACATATTAAGTCAAATGATAAGCACTAAAACTAGTTAAAACTAATGAGATTTTTCATAAATATATTGATTATAATTTTCTCTTTGCCCACTTTGGTTCGATGCGGGAGTTGCTGAAGTTGCGTCGGGCTATTTACCAGGTAAATATGTAGATCTATCTAAATATATATAGTATGCGTTTTACTACGTTCATAGTAAAGTACATAATCTCCATTGCAGATTGGACCAAAACCATTAAGAAGATTCAGGCTAGTGCCACGGTATTTGCTTGAGTATCGAGTTGGGTGGATTTTCAACATTGTTGCCAATGGGACGCATAACATATAAGGCGGAGTTAAATCATAAACGGGTAACGTTATCCAACCAGTTATGCTACACACTATAAATTGGAAGTTGCGGCCAGGTGTTTGCGGCCAAGGCAGCAGTCGTACGCGCATGTGTGCTAAACAGTGCGCACGGCCATTGCATTGGCTGGCCGGGCGAATGGGGTTTGACAATCGTCAAAATTTGTATACCGGGCAGTAGCTGACAGAGTTATGCAACCGACAATCGCACAGATCGGTAGAGAGTTGTGGAATGCCTGTTGACACCTAACTCTGATTGAATCTTATCGTCGTCTTTATCAATAGCTTTTCATTTTTGTTTTTTTTTTCTTTGCGTTCTGTGCAAGCCATTTTGTGTGTGTGTGTGTGTTGGTGTGTGTGTGTGTGTGTAGATATAGTTTAGCATTTTTTTTTCTTTTTATTATTTATTTAAGTAAATCGCTGTTATTTGCTGTTTGCTTATTTGTTACGTTTTTTTTTATCAAAAGTTTTTCTCTTTTTTTTTCATTTTGCATTTACAAAGCGTAGTTTTTTTAGTTTTTCTTTTTTTTGTACGTTTGTTTTGTCTTAGTCTTGTTTTAAAAGCGTGTATTAATATATTCGTCTATAAGGATATCACTTGGCGTATTGCATTGGGGTCGAACAGTCGAAGCCAAAGAATGAAGCATACTTTAAGGCGTTTGAAAAAATTTCAAGCATTTGCTTTAGAGTTTGGCATTAAAATTGATATTGAAAGTTTTTTTGTTTTTTGTTTTTAAAAATACTTGATATTGAAAGTGCGCTTGAGAAACGTTTGACGCGTGTGTCACATAAAGAAGCAAAGCATTAGAACAGTAAAGGAAAAAAAAAAAAACAACCTTAGCCTTGGACTTCCCTTAGCCAGGTTACTTAGGAGTAGATTGAAGCGAGTTTCACATATGAAATCATAATCCGTAAAAGAAAACAGTTATATACGTATAGTAATTGGAGGGGCATCGCCTATCTGAGAGTCATACTTCGAGCAAAAGGGTTTCATATTTCAGCAGCAGAGATACGGGGCGAGGAAAGTGGCGCGGAATTTGTCGTTGGTCAGGCAGCAGCAGAAATGATAACAGCATCCCTTTTATGTACATGGAGTAGTATAAAATGGAAGCTTTCTGTTGCAATAATTAATGTAGTAAAGCATATTTTAAGCCATCTTTTGTACAGTTTTGGTTTGGATGTTTGGTCCACACACATAGAGCCATAGCCATATAAGATCTTATCTATCGAGTTGCTTATCCAAAAACGAACCAAAATTTATTGAAAAGTAGATGAAGTAGAAGGAGTAGTAAAAAGTAAATTCGAAAATTCGGATTGAACTATACACATTTTGAGGTATTCCCAATTTGTTGGCCCGCACTGTTGTCATATATTGTTATTTTCATTTCGCTTTCGATTCGATTCGATTCGATTCGATTCGATTTGATTCGATTCGATTGTGTGTGCTTACGTATGCGCGATTGTTAAGCTGTGGCAATAAAAATGGCTCGACTCTGATCGAGGCTGGCGGTAAAAAGTTGTAAAATAAAACTTAAGGAATATTGTAATTGATTAAACAATAATTGTAATGTAATTTGTTAATATGTTGTTAATCATAATATTTACGAATCGATATTTCAATATGGTTTTTACGACAGTTACAACAACAATTTAATTACATATATGGACACCAATACAGGAATTAAGTTCAACAATTGAATCTTTGCACATTTAAATTTCGATTAAATAAATACAATAAATACAATTAATTTACTATGTAATTTTCAACAAACGAACAACATTTATAAAAGGCGAACGGAAATCAAAGAGGTATTGCTCTGGTATAACAGTTAAAAGCAGTGGTATAACAGCTGACAACTGTTATACACTGTTAGCAAAGCCAACATGAAAATTAAAAACAAGCTTTGAAATCATAAGGAATGGAACCTTGCCAAGGTATAACAGTTAACATCACTAGTAGAACAACTGTTGACTGTTATACACTCTCAGCAAAGTCAACGTTTAACTAAAAACAACAAGCTAACAAATCATTTGGAATACGTTAAGCACAACGACATTAGTTTGTTTCACATAATATCCAGCCCCATTGCCAATCAACATAGACTGATTATTTTTGCCACGACTGTACAGAGAGTCTGGTCTATGTGGGAATTGGCAACGAGCTGAAATCATTATGTGAACAAGCAACAACAAATAAATTAGATTACGATTTTCTTTAGTTAATTTTACGATTTTTTGTTTTTGTTTTGAAACAGAACAACAACAATAAGAATTACGATAACGAATTACGAATCAACATTTAAATGAATACTTGTTGGGAAATTGCATTTTACGTTTAACAACGACAGCAAAGTTAGTAACAATTATAAGAAAGTTATATATATATATATATATGGATAAAGGAATAAGGAGAACGTTCTGTGTCACAAAATAATACAGAGAGTCAGACAGAAAGAGAGAGAGAGAGAGAGAGAGAGAGAAACATACACACATACAGCAAGAGCGTACGGTTATGTGGAGTTTTTAAGGGATATTCGTACATTTTGGAACTTGGATTTATTTATTTTTTTCTTGGGCCTATTTAAGCTTTATGGCTTATTTGGTATTTTTTGGTAATTGATAAGTTTTTGGCATTTTTACTTACCTAAGATGGATAAAATGACAACTACTACATCAAATAAATTCCATGGCTCAATAAAATAGTGATATCGTAAAGCGAATATTTTTAATAGACATTCGGAACTGAAAATAACTACGAATATCGCATTCAGATAGTCAAGGACCGCGTTGTACGTGTCCGACGCATCGTAACGATCGAGTGTCATGGTGAACATGTTTAGACCAATGAATAACATAATGATTATATCGAATTTCTTATCGGTTACTATTTCAAAGACTATTGCTTGTGGACGCCACTGTAAATGAGAGAGAGAGAGAGAGAGAAAGAGAGGAATCGAAAATAAAGAAAAATAAAAAATATAAAATAAAATTGTTTTGTTTTTTTTTGGTTTTGTTGGTTTTGTTTTTTGGATGACGTCGTGGATACCCAAAGTAGAGAGAAGAGAGATAAGAAAAAAAAGAAAATAGAAGAGTTTGGTATAAGTACTTGTTTGAGGTTAAGCACGATCGCAATTGCTTATGTGTATGTATATGGTTATGTACATATACACTAACACATACATACGCATGTGCTTGTAGTTAGTTAACAATACCATGTATGTACATAGACATAGGCTGTACTTATGTAACTTATGTTAATACGAAGAGTAGTCCAACTCCACACTTAGTTGGTATTTCATATAAATATTTTGGTTTTCTCTTTATATTAGATTTAGTATTAGTATTAGTTATATGTTGTTATTATAGATTTGCTTTGATTTTATCGTTTATCGTTGCCTAAATGCTTTTTGCGTTGTAGATCTGTGCCAATAGCAATCTTTTTTCCATGATCAGCGCGCGCCCACCTGTATGTACAGTAGAGTATGCGTAAATTGGACAACATTTGAGTATGTGTGAATAGATATTAATAGTTAGATAGAGCAACAGATTAGAGTTGAGTTAGTGTAACAGTGAGACGGTGCGCTTTGATTATCATTGAGTAATTGTTACATAATATGAGAGCAGACATTTTCATTCACACTACTTCTTAAGGACAGACAGCATTCGCAATTGATTATTGATTAATTGGTTAGTTGATTGGTTAATCGATTATTTAGGTATGTTTTCTTTTTTTTGTGTCGAGTACAGTTTCGAGTATTTAGTATAAAACGTGCTGCTACAGTCGTGGTCTGATTGTTTTAATGTATGTTCGTTGGGCCGCAAGAGGAGGGGGATTTAGTTGAAGTCTTGAATTTTGGATCGTTTCATTGATCGGAACATGCCTCGTAGCTGTGTCTAACATAACTTGATTTGTGTCTTCTAACGCTACACAACATGCCCAAACATGATTCAGATTCACGTGCCATTTAATTCAAAATTTAGTCAATAAAAAGAAATGAAGAAACATGCACTTAGATTGCCTTTATAAAGAGAGAGAGTGTATATTGAGAAATATATATATATATTTATAAATATATAAAGAGAAATAGAAAGAGAGAGAGAGAGCATATATACATAAATTGATTGTTTTTTTGTTTTTATTTATTTTTTTACACAGAATTTTGGAATTGTTTTTTGAATTTTGGCATAAATTTCATGTTGGTCTAGGTTACAAATGGCAGACATAAAAATGTTTAAGTACAGACAACCAAACGGACACAATACTTAAATATTGTTATTGAAATGAAGTATTAAGTATTATTATTTAAGAAACAAACAGTAGTATGTCGAGAGCATAGTATATACTTCAAGGAGTCTGCTCAATGGCAGCGGTAGCGTGCCCTCATCAATATCGATCCGATGCACAAGATGTTTCACATGCACCTATAAACACATATGCATATGTATATATATCAGAGGAGATTTATATATACATATGTGCATGTATGTAGTTTGTGCCCTTAACAGGTTGTGCATACCACACACTACGGCAGCTATTCCAGCGACTCGACTTTGCGCTTGTTTTAAGATCCATTTATTCAACTTGAACAAAATATTGCTAGAGAACAGGGCCTTTTTTTTTAGATTTAAGATTTGAATTTGAGATTGGATTGTTAACAGATTTGCAAGGGTATTCGTCGGGTCGTTGTCAGTACGTTGCAGTCCCAGTTCGGTATATTCGTTTATAATATTGTTATAATTGCATATTCGGTTTTCGTTAACTCATAGAAAAAAGTATATATATAGAGAGAGAAGAGTATATATATATATATACAAATTGAGTACGATTGGCACAGATGACGCGATCAAGAACTATTTTCTCGTTTCTTTTTTTGCATTATTTGATTATTCATATTTTCATTTGAGATATATATAGAAATATTTGATATATCATTTAGTATTCGTTTTATGCGTAGCAATCGAGCTGAGTATTTTGAAATGGATTCGATGCCATTTCGAAAAGTTTTTTAGTAAAAGTTGTTGCAGATCGAAGATCTAATTTCTTGAGCTCGCATTGCAAAAACTTAATAGATATTTTATATATTATTTTATTGATTTATTTTTTTGATCATTTTCTTTTGTGATTTTTTACATTGATTTTTTTTTTTTTTTTTATTAATAATTGGTATATTTTTGATTGAGTTGGCTTACTATGTTATTTAGTATTTATTTGATACTTTTAGCATTTTATAGTTTCTTTTTTTTTGGTTTGTTTTTTTTGGTATTTATTTTTGTTGTCTTACCCTTGGTCTTGGAATGGCTTTTAATGGTTTTTTAGAGCCCATCTTTTTCATAGCATTATAGTACTTTTTCTGATCTTCTGTCATGAACATTTCTAATGATCCACCTGCTTTTTTCTTTTGCTCATTAAAATTATCAATGATAACACCAATGAACAGATTGAGTGTGAAAAATGATCCAAATATGATGAAGAACACGAAATATAAATACATGTAGATGTTCGTTTCACGAATCGGCTGCTTGTCCACCTGGTTATCGTTAATCGATAGCGATAGCGATAGCGATAACGATGTATAGATTTTTGGAATTTCGTGTTATTTCGTTTGGCAATTTTGTCATCGGTTGAGGATTTCGTTTTTGTTTTGGTTTTTGTTGTATATTGTGAATGGATCATTTTTAGTGTTATACGGCAGTGTTGTTGTGTGGTTTGTTGTTGTTGTTGTTGTTGTTGTTGTGGGTGGCCAGAGTAGTAGTAGTTGATAGTTGTTATGTTGTATTGTGTTGTAGTAGTAGTTGTTATTGTTGTTGTTGTTGTAGTTCATATAAAAAAGAAGAAAAAAATGTATAGATAGAAATGTTGATTAATTGAAAATTACGTTAAATACTTATAGATTCGTATAGAGAGTATAGTATATTTATATATAGAGGATTGCGTTTAGTTCATCTTTTCAAAGCGCATAACCAAATAAATATAAATTGAGCGTCAAGTTTTCTTTTTTTTTTTTTAAGTAAAGTAAATGAAAAGGCAAAGGAAAGGAACTGAAGAGCATTACCTCTCGTGAATCGATTGCATCGTTCATTATTTGTATCCAGCCTTTAAAGGTCGCCACTTGGAAAAGGCACAGATACGCGTTACCTACATGATCGAAATTCATTGCTGAATTCACCCACGTGTAGTTCTCGCTCTCGCATGCATTGCGATTTGGTATTATCTCGTGGCTGAGCTTTGTTCCATTTAAATCTTCGCACTGTATTCAGCATCGCCAGCATCATCATTGTCATCGGGAGCATCATCATCATCGTAATGTGTTTAAATTTTTTTTTTTTTTTTTGTGTTTATATTTTTGAGATTTTGTTTAAAAATAAATTAATTTCAGTTATGCGTAAGTTATGTTAGGCAAATGTATTTACAACTGTTTCTACACTGCCCAAAATTTTACAAATATTCAAATGGAGCAGTAAAAATCAAAATCTTTGACTCACAAAATTATTATTATATTATATATATTTTTAGAGCACGTAAATGTTCTATACAAAATTGGGCATTATTATATTATATTATTTATAAAAAAATATATATATGTTTTATCTTGGTTTGTTTTCTTTTTTTAGGCAGTGTAAAAGCAGTCATTGAATTCAACAAAATTTAGGCTAAGCTACAGCTAAATACAAATAGGTCTATTACAAGTAACTTGTAAAGGCATGTTGCATGTATATTTGTGTGTGTGTGTGTGTGTGTGTGTTAGTGTGTAGTTTCAGCAGCTAATTAGCATTATATATAGATAGATATATATATAAGTGGGTATATATATATTTTAGCATTTGATTGCTGCCACTTGGCTAGCACTGAGATTAAGTTCTTAAAGAGTATTTTGTGCAAAAGGCGAAACTAAATTCTAGTACTAAACGAGTGTACTAAATATAATTAATTAATGATTAATTGGTTGATTGTTCTCTTCTGCATTGGTATTGGTGCAGCAACAGTCGAGTGTCGCATACAACATAGAGTTAAGTGTATTGAGTACTTGATTTATAATTCGGATATGCAACTATTCATGCTCTGTGCCTAACTGAAATGCTATCTAGGGCGCGATACAGTTGGGCATTATTATCGGAAGTACATTGTACAGAGTATATAGAGCATACAGCATACAGCATACAGCATACAGCATACAGCATACAGCATACAGCATACAGCATACAGCATACAGCATACAGCATACAGCATACAGCATACAGCATACAGCATACAGCATACAGCATACAGCATACAGCATACAGCATACAGCATACAGCATACAGCATACAGCATACAGCATACAGCATACAGCATACAGCATACAGCATACAGCATACAGCATACAGCATACAGCATACAGCATACAGCATACAGCATACAGCATACAGCATACAGCATACAGCATACAGCATACAGCATACAGCATACAGCATACAGCATACAGCATACAGCATACAGCATACAGCATACAGCATACAGCATACAGCATACAGCATACAGCATACAGCATACAGCATACAGCATACAGCATACAGCATACAGCATACAGCATACAGCATACAGCATACAGCATACAGCATACAGCATACAGCATACAGCATACAGCATACAGCATACAGCATACAGCATACAGCATACAGCATACAGCATACAGCATACAGCATACAGCATACAGCATACAGCATACAGCATACAGCATACAGCATACACTCTGCACAAAGTACATAGAGTATAGAATACATATAGTATCATATGTATGTATACATAGATAGTTGAGTAAGTATTACACCGGAGTATGTACAGCAGCATATTTACAAGTTGATGCCTAGACAAGTACGAATACATTCTCTCTCTCTGATACTCGCACTTAAATCGACAGCGACAAAAATGAAGGTAGAAGATATGTGAGATAAGTACGAACGAGCGTACGAACGAGTAGACTAGATAAGTGCGAGTATTTCGAGTATCAAATTTGGATTTTCGTTTTCGATCAACTATTTACGAAAAATAGATGCAAAGATACGCATTTCATAGGTCTAGTTAAATTCGGATTTGAGATCGAGTGTTTTGATTTTCTTGGATTTCTTGCTAATTAATGGCTGCTTGGATTTCGGGTCGAAAAGTGGCACAAGATGCTTTGCACCAGTTTTGGACTTATGGTATATATATTTTCGTTTGCTTTTTTGGTTTTATTTTGTATTTGGTATTTTGAATTTTCGGTTTGTTTTGTTTTGTTTTTGGTAAAAACATGGGAACGTACCTTAAAATATTTTCCAGCAAAAAGCTGTACACCCATTATGGCAAAAATTAGCCAAAATATTAGACACACCAATAGCACATTGAAGATGGACGGTATAGCTTGTACCAGCGCATTAACGACGACCTGGTTTCATGATAATTTTGTTACGATATCATTTTATTTTTGATTTGTATTTTAATTATGCGAATTTCATATTATATTTTTTATCAATTTTAATTTTTTATTTATTTATTTTTTTTTCGGGTCGTCGTTTTCGATGTTCGATGTTGGGAAGGTTTTTGGTTGATGTGGATAGTTGTGGATATCAGGAGCAGTTTTATTTTTGTGTTGGTGAATTATGTTTTTTTTTTTTTTTTTTTATTATTATTTTTTGGTTTGGGGGAGTATATAGAATATAATACAATAAATGCAGAGAGAGTTATTTAGTCAATTTGGCAATAAAAGTTAGCAATTTATAGTTATATAAGTTAGAGTTGTTGTAGTTAGTTTGTGTAGTAAGCATGATATAGTACAGTTACACTATTTATAGATCAGTTGGGTGAGTGTATGTGTGTATGGCAGATCGAGAGAAAGAAATAGAGAGAGAGAGAGAGAGAGAGGGAGAGATGATGTGATGTCTGCTTTAGTATGCTATGATAATGATGCTGATGATGATGATGATGATGTTGGTGATGTTGGTGATGTTGGTGATGTGTCTTGTGATGTTCTGTGTTGTGTTCTTGTTCGAACTACTTCAGTTGCAGCATGCAGCAAGCGTTGAACTGATTTAACAGTCGATTAGTTATCACATTATTTATATATGTACATATAGGTTATGCATAAGGCAGCAGCAGAAGCTTGAGTGAATGGCATAGCACTAGACGACACATTTACACAGATCTTGAAAGCAAGAGGCAGGCAGCATAACGGAAAAGAGTTCATTGTGGTGCATTAAACTCTAAGCTACAAAATAGATTTACAATTGGTGCTCGTAATCGTATATGATATATATAAGTATATATAAATATAATAACTTAACTAAATATGGTTTTTGGCTATAGTTAATGAGAGTAAGAGCGGAGAGAGAGAGAGAGAGAAAGTGTGTGACAGGGAGAGAGAGAGAGATAGAGAGATTCCAACGAAAGTGCTCAGAATTCAGCATATGTTTTAATTCCAATTCGTTTTGAGTTTCTTTCACTTTTAATTATAGATTCCAATGATTACATACATATTAACATAGAAGTATGTATATGTATGTGTTGTAATTTTCGTATGATATAACTGAGCGGTATCTCTTATAGATTGTATAGCTCTACAGTTAAAGTTCTAAAGAACAAGCTACGTAAATACAAATGAGCGGTAGATAAAGAGCGAGAGAGATCGAGTGAGAGTGAGAGAGAGATAGGTAAAGAGAGAGAGAGAGAGAGAGTCAGATGGATAGGCAAAGAGAAAGACAGAGAGGCAGATACAGAGAGAGATGCTGAAGCACAATTTGTGGGTGTTGAGTGAGCTATAGATTTAAATAGTTTAAAATATTCAATTCCCAATTGAGTTTTATGTACGAGAGTAAAAAAAGGCACTACAATTAACGGTACTTAAAAACATAAGATATATGTATATATGTATATATATAATTATATACATATATAGATGTATATTTAATGTAGGCATATATGTAAATAACGTGTGTTCGATAATAACAAGAGTTTGAGTATATAAATAAATTGAGCTAATCAGTTGACAAATTATGGATGCAATCTAGAATTGTTTAACGTTACGAAATATTCTAGGAAAATTAACAACAACAAAAGTAGAGTTTTTTATCTGCTGCACGTTGATAGGTATTTTGTTTTTTAATTTAAGTATTTTTTTGGTATTTAACTGTTTTGCTAATAATTCGACTAAATACATTTTATGATTAAATATTTAACTAATTAATAGATAGAGGTATTTGTGTGTGTGTGTGTGTAGCTGGTTAGTGTTGTGGCATGAGTGTGTGTATAAGAGTTATTAATATCAGCGCGCGTATAAGTGTTGACAACTGCACAGGCAGCCATTTTGTTTTTGGTTTGGATTTTGATCATAATGAAAATCGCTGTGGAATTTTGATTGAATTTGATAAAGTATATATATATTTTTTTTGATACTGAATGAATGAATATTGGAATATGTAGTATTGAGAAGTTGTTGCTGTTTTGTATTCTGGTTGTTTTGTATTTGGTATTTGGTATTTTGTTGGTATTTTATCTGTTTAGTATTTTTTTTTTTTACGTAATTGGTTTAATGTATGAAAGTACGTACCCGCATGCCCTGCATACGGGACATGGCACGTAGTGGTCTCAGTGCTCTTAACGTTCGCATAGTCTTGAAGGCTTGAATACCACCAGCTCCAACAAGTGAAGCAACGAAGTTGATAAGCGATACCTAGTTTCGATATAGTTCGAATAGTGCCAAGTTTAACAAATTTATTTTAAATAAAGTTACGATTAATATAAAAGTGTTTTGATAATTTGGGTTTCGAATTTCCATTTTATGTTTGATTTCATATTTTTTCTCTTCTGTTTTCTGTTTTTTTTTTTTGGGTTAAGTTGGGTTTGTGTTTGTCCTGTCGTACTTGTTCTTGTTTCTTCAAATACATACATAACTGAATTATAAGCATACATATTTATGTATATATGAATGTCAACTGTTGCCTGCTGTAGTCGGGCGAAACCTACGTAAACGAACCTCAACGGAACTCAGTTGCCTTTCGCATTTGGCTTGAGCAGCTCTAGCACTTAAATCGAGATTACTTATATGGTAGCCTAGTATTTTGTTAATGATATAGTATATAGTATATATATAATAATAAGATGCTGGTATTTAAGGTATATATTTTTGTAGTACTTGCAAAACACATACAACATATGTAAGTATTTAGTCAACTAGGTAGATAAACACATATGTAAATTGGAGTATAGATATTTCAATTCGATCACACACACATACATGGAACGTGTTAACAGATACGTATAATATATAGATAGATAGATAGTTTGAAGTTGGAGTAGTAGTAGTAGTACATACTTATAGTATACTCGTTATGCATGTAACATTGATAGCTGTGGTTCAAGAATACGCTACGATTGGACAAGTACAAGTATTGCTCGAGGGTAGTTGGAGCATTCGACAATAACACAACTGGCGGGATTGGAGGGATTACGACACTCATAAAACGGGGTTGGTTGATCTGGGACGGTTACTGACTGAACTGAGAACAGAGTAGAGAAATGGGTGTTCAATGAGTTCTCAAGGGCAACGAGATCGAGAGCCTGTCTGTATTTGTAAAAGGAAGAGCTCTTTTGCATGGGGTAGGTATAAAGTTATTAAGTATAAGAGATTGGAGAATAGAAGAGATCGAAAGAGTGGCTGAATGAAGAAAATAAAGAGTTGATTCGAGGTGGTTGTATAACAGTTATAGAGAATACAGAGATCGAGGGACTGCTTAGAAGAGATACCAAGGTATGTAGGTATAAGAGTTGGTAGTATTACGAGTTATAAGAGATCAAGAGCCTGACAAAAGAAAAACAATTTTATGTGGTTGTAAAATTAGATTAGTAAAAGAGCATAGAATAATCAAGAGATGGTCTGTGTAAAAGGATTTTTTAGAAATCGGGAGACTGACTGCTTATAAAGAAGGTTGAATTGGCATACGAGAAAAGGAGATCATGCTGTTGCCTGTATAAGACAAATGAAGAGATGTTTCCTAGTAGCTATGAGTAATAAGAGAAAAAGAGATCTGAAGACTGTCTGTATAAGGGAGGGCCGAGAGACCTCTCTCAAAGGAGCCTCACACATCTGTCAGTAGCAAGGGCCTGTGCTAGGGGCGGCTATTGTCAGATTGAGGGATGATCGAGAGCCTGTCTGTACTGAGGAGAAACTTTTGGCATGATTGGGGTATATATGTATATATATATTTTTGTTTGTATACTAACTAGTTGTTGCACGTATATTGACTCAATGAGGGGTTGAAGATTTTTGGTATATAAAAAAAAGAAGAAAATATTTCGTGTTGCACCCTTCACAGCTGCACAGAGCTTCACAATGGACGAGGCCGGCATGCAAACGCCAATTGAGAGAGACGCATGGACCAAATGATTCAATTTTCTTATCGACATTGTCAACTAGTGTTACAGTTACAGTTACAATTACAGTTACAGTTACGATTACGAGTACTGTTAGAGTGTTCATTGTATTCGAATACTAGGTGCTGCCCTATATACAAACCCCAATATATATATATTTTCATATCGTTTTTGTGTGTGTGCGTGTGTGTGGATGTGTGTAGGTCAGTCCGTGTGTCCTTCTGTGTAAGTGTATGTGTATGTGTGTGTGTAGATTTAAGAAATCTGTGACGTTTGCATTGCCTGTGGGTCCATTGTGCCGCCGTGCAACGTTCGCACTAGGTTTTTCGTTTCATTTGATGGGGCTGTCATTATTTTGTTGGCTTTTGTCTTTATATTGACACATTTTTGCTCAAACTTTGCTGCCGGACTCGATTGGTTCGGGGATTTCATTGGCTGGTTGGTAGGTACAAAAGTTCTTGATATATGTTCATTAGCCTGGCCGGGCCTCGAATGGAGTTGTGTGTGGGCGTGGGCGACGCACGCAATTGGAGATCTTAGAGCCCTGAGCCAGGTTGGTTTAGTTTAGTTTTGGATGCGGCTTGTATATAAGTAAAACACTGCCACCACTGCGTATACGCAATCTGTCAAATGTTGACAATTGCACTTGTATTCGACTGTCGTTTCTATAGCGATGCGCATACATATATATATAGTATAAGAAATACCTATTTACAGAGCAACTGTATATATATTTATATGTATATACAAACGATTTGTATTACCTACAGTTCAACGATAATAATAGTATATCTCTGGGGATTTAATTGGATTATTCTTGTATTTTTGTACACTAGGCGACTTTTCGAGTAGAAGTCTAGAAGGTTTTTGCTCTTCGCGTCTTTGTACAGTGGTGGTGCTTAAGAGCCTAATATATAGTAGTATACAAGAAATAGGTAATATATACATATTTAAGAAAAATATATATATCATTATAGTATCATCGGTGCCGCTAAGGTTCTAGGCCTTGGAGCTGGTTCGGGGGGTTTTTGATATGGGTCCTTTAATGTGATTCATAATGACAGATAGAGTTGAGAGGCAATGGCTACGGTTTACACTAAGATTAAATAACGGATACGGGAGTATGGGTATACGGGTATTCGAGATTCTAGGGGTCGACTAAGGGCGCTACTTGATTGAGTTTCGGATTGCGTTTGAACCAAACTACTTACACACGCATCTATTTACATACGGATGGGTATGCAAACGAATGTGTTTAATGGTTTAGCAAGTATTACGTAGCTTCGTCTTAGCACTAAATATACAGATAGTACAGTTTTTATACGTACTCACTTAACCTAGATTACAGTCTATAACTGATGCTACACTAGGCGATTATATAATCTATTTATAAACTACATATACTTGAGTTGAGTTGATCTTATAAAAGAGTATAACAGTATGGAGGAATACATAATATACAAAGCTAAAGCGTTACAGCGGCAACGTTTATATGTATATATAATAATAATACACATGTACATACATACACTCATAGGTAAATGTATATGGTTATATAGTTGGGCACATGACTGGAATATGTATATAAAAGAAAAATTTCAAAACGATAATCAACGTATAAGAAGAAGCTCCTTCTCTTACATTTAACTTTGGGTATGACAAGAAATTATTGTATTACAAAATGATAATTAGCTCACTGATATACATACATACATAGATATAGAATTATTTGTTATACAATTGCAACATGATTGAACTCTTAATGCAACATTATGTAGATATATGTATAAACGTTTGATATAATTATAGTATATAATACAATTGTCACACATATACATATACATAGATGTAGGTATATGTGGTACAGTATTAGTCATAGATTGATTGCTGTGGATGGTTAGGTACAATGGTTAAAGAACACAAAAGAAATGTACATACTGGCTGGTATAACAGTTAGCAGAGCGCCGCTCTAAGCGCAGTGTGAACAATTGTTTGTTAATTAACACAGATACAACGCTGATAATCGAAAAGAAAAAGAATCCAATAAACAAAAACAAAAATACTCGTATATAACAGACAACAAACACACATACACACATACATACTTATATACATATATATATATATATATAGATATAGAATGTATATATATATATGGAAGTACTCGTGATTGGAAGATCGCGAAATGAATTAGGCATATAACAGTTGAGCGCAAAATACATAGTTATTCTTATAACAGTTAGTCGTATAACAGTTAAACGTATAACAGTTAAACGAATAATAGTTAGCCGTATAACAGCCAAGTGTATAACAGTTAGGCATATAACAGTTATGCATATAAACGTTAGAACTGCTGCAACGGATCAATTACGATCGGCACGCACATTTATACAATTAGTGCAGCTTGGCGCACACACACCAAGAATTTTAGCAGTTAGCACACACATAAAGAGACAGTGAAAGAGAGAGAGAGAGAGAGAGAGTGAAAGAAATGCTCTTGATGTTGTCGCAGCTCTGAGCTCTGGCTAAGAGACTAGACAGAACAACATCAAGCGCACAGCTGACAATCGCCATTGGCTTTGGTATTGAGTTTGTATGATAGTATAACAGTTAATACATATTTTATACATATAGGAGCTTGATAACATTAGTAAGTATTACGACATTTAATATAGCTGGTACATAGATGTATATGTATATATAAATATGGGATTGGACGTAGCTAATGCGCACTCCCACACACACACGCACACGCACACGCACGCACACTCAGACAGACATACAGAGCGACAGATAGAGAGAGAGAGAGCGAGCGCAAGACACAGTTACACGAGTACCATTTAAGAGAGAGACAGAAATAGACACAGAGAAAGAGAGAGAGAGAGAGAGAGAGAGAGAGAGAGAGCGTCTATTACTTACTTTCATGCCCTCCCATCGCGAAACGGCGCGCAATGGCCTCAAAGCGCGTAGGGTCCGCATCGAGCGGAAGGCGGGCACATCGTCGGCTCCGGACCAGACCGCAGCCAAATTGATTAGCGACAGCTAAACGACCATTACATAAGTACATAGTATGTATTTAAGCATGAACAGCTTCGGAAACCACTCAAAAAAAACAAAATCAAATTCCAACTCAAATGCAAACTCAAAATCATACGTAAATTAAAACTCGAGTGAAATTCGAATGATCGCATGATCGATATATGTTCTTTAAATTATTATATATATATGAATAGATATTATATATATATATATATATATATATAATATGTGTGCAGATAGTAGTTTGGCTTAGTCTAGACTAGATAAATGACTAACTAGTTACTCTACAGCTTTTATAGTCTAAGTTTTCAACTGGGTTTCATATGTTACATGGCTGCTTACGGGTTCTCTGTTATACTACTGTTTACAGATGTGTTATACATGTGGCTCTCCTAACCGTTATACAAATTGGCAAAATTAAAAAATTCTAGAAAATTCTATTTATATATATTATTTTCGAAATATATCAATATAGAGTCCAGATGTCAGTCAGTGTATATAGATCGATATATGTATATATATAATATATAGTACAGGTATTATTTTTTTCTGTTCATTTTTTTTTTATACCTAATTTGAGTTAATGTAATTTTTTTTTTTTTTTTTAACTTTGGACAAATTGTGATTCGGATTCGGTTCGTGATTTGTTAAGTAACTCAAAAAGAGAGTGAGAGAGAGAGAATCGAAAGCATTTGTACACGGCCAACGAGATGGACTTACCATGACAATAACGAAATCAAGCCAGCACCACGCATTCGTGAAGTACACTTTGAAGCCGAGCGCCAACCACTTGATTAACATCTCCAAGAAGAATATAACCGTAAATATTCTGTCCATATAGTATAAAATATCCTGCAGTATCGGCCGTTGTGGCAGGTGAACATCTTCTAAAGCCTGTCGGAGTCGATGTCGGAGTCGTTGGTTGATGTGGGGGGCGAGTGGGGTATTCAAGTTATTTGTAAAAGAAGTTTTTGTTTGCATTACAAGTACAAGTAGATAAGTATAGAGAGGTTGTATATGGTATCTAGAAGCAGTATAAGAAGCTAGATAATCGATAAGCAATATATGGTAATTACATAAGTCTGGAGCAGCTGCCGCATTACTGGCTTTACTCACATACTCGAGTATCTACACTTCATTTATTATTATTGTTATTATTAGTATTATTATTGTTATTATTGTTATATATATATTTGTTTTTCTTTTTTTATTTGAGGCAAGAAAAAAGTGTTGTTGTTTTATTTCGTTTTTTCTTCTTCGTTTACGGACAAATGAAAGTCAAACGCAATTAAAGAAAAATTTTCAAAGAAATTGAAGACAAAATTCTTGAAATAATACGCATAAGCGTACGCTAAACTTCTCTAGCTAGACGAATGCCCTACGCAACAAGTAATGCCAATTGAAATTGTTTTGCAATTATTACAGGGTATTCGATGTGCTTTTGCGCATAGGCAAAGACACAAACCGTTTGACTGGAATGTGCCTAAGCTTAAGTCAAAAGGCAACATCATCTCAGGGCGGGAATCAAAGCTCTAAAAACAACTCAATCGATTGTAATTGAAATCAAATCAAATCAAATTCATTGCTCAACTACTGATAGCAACAGCAATAAGCTGGCTAGCTGGATCGATCACATGGTCAATATAATTAAATCATATATCATAAATACAATATAAGTAATTGAGAATCTCAAGCAATTAGGCATTAAGCATTTGTGTGTCTTGTGTTGCTACCAGTAGCAGCAAAATGAAAATAATAAAAAAAAAAAATAGATATGTTAATAAACGTATTTGTAATATTGTTGAATCTAAGCTAAGCTCAACTAGGCTAATTGACTCTAGAAACAAATCAAAATCCAAATCAAATATTCAATAATGAAGCAATCAACTTTGGTAAAGTTTAAGCGAGGCTTGTTTAACTACTTAGTTTTCATTTTTTTTTCTTTTGCTTGTTTTTTTTTTAATTAAATTGCAAATTTAATGCAAATTAAATGCAAATATTTTTGAGAAATTTCAAAAATATTTTGCGTTTTTGGCAAATTTGTTTTTTGTTTTTTTTTTTTTAAATTGTTTTTTTTTAAGTAGTTGTAGTTGTAGTCGACTTACCAAAGCTAAGCTACTCATTAAAATCATAGTGATAACAGCTGTTTCAAAATATTTATTTTCAATTAATTGAAAAGTTTTCAGTCGTAAATTGCCCCATCCTTGCCAGAACGGCGAATCTTCGTCACCGGCTAAGATTGGAAATTTCTTATAGTACGAATCGGGGCAGCAATCAGCTGGATATTCGTCAAGTATATCCTCGTCGTTAGCGTGTATTATGATATCACCGTCGAGGGGGCCCTCCTCGCATTCGCCCTCCTCGTCCAGGTCCTCGTCGAGACCTAAATCCTCTTTGCTGGCGTCGCGCTTCTCCTCGCCCTCCATCGTTTCGGCGCTGCCCTTGTGGCTCTCGTCCTTGAATGGTCGATTCTTATGGCTACCATATGAGTTAATGCTGGCAGTGTCGTCGTCCTGTAAGGACAAACCTCTATGGTTTAGCTCGTGTTCCAGTCTATTGTCTTGGTGGTTAATTGAGTTGCCAATCATCTGTATAATTATTTATATATATTTTTTATGTATATATATATATATTTGTTTTGTTTTTTTTGTTTTGTATTTTTTTTTGTTTTTTTTAATATATATATTTTAGAACGTTTTCAGTTCAAGTGTCAGGTTCAGTTGGTTGGTCGAGTTTTTTTTTTCGCATACACACACACACACACACACACACGCACGTACAAACATTATAGTACATACACATAGACAGTTATATGTAAAAAACGTTAATTAATAAATAAACGAAAAGGAAATGAATAAATAATATAAATCAATTTGTTGTCGTTAAGAAAATTAATCTAAATATGTAAATTTATATATGTATATAAATATATAGACATATAGCTATATATGTCTATGTATATATGTGTATATATAGGTATGTATAAATAGGAATCATATGTATATTTTCATAGAGCTTTGCATAGACACAAATACGCAAACAATTGGGGCTAATATCATAGAAATCTTCGTCTATCATTATTAAATCTAGTTACAGACTGGAAAACTGCTTGCTTAGCTTAAAACTGTAGGCGTGGCATACCGAAGGCGTGCCTATCTTGCTTTGTGATATGATTTTTGAACAAAGACCCCACTGTACTTGCCCCACAGACCCATAGGAGACAGTCCACTCTAGACTCAGACCTCATCTAGAATTTGGAGCATTAAAAAATCAGACTGAATCCATGTTGGCTATAAAGAAGTTATACTTCCATAGCCCCATATACACTTTCCCCACAATATTCTATATGCAAAAATGTTTGCAGTGTATTTTGCATACGAACATGCATCCAATCAAATATCTATGAATATATATACACAAAAATATATATACATACATACACACACATATACATATATCATGAGACAAACAGAGAATATACACATACATATATACATATATGTATGTATATGCATATTTTATACATAGATAATCAAATTCGAGTTGTTTTATTTACCGTTGCATTATTTAGATATTTGGATTTCTTCGGCTTGTTGTTCTTCATGTCGCCATGGATTGTGAACTCCATGCCATCGCCGATGGCCACCTCCAGCTGTGTTTGCTCCTTGATGCCCTTCTTGATCAGACCATCGGCCAGTATCTCGTCGTGGCCCAGCTCCAATTCGTTGTCACCGTGCTCTGCAGATATACAACGACAAACGCCCTTGCCTTTCGTATCCAAATATTGTTTTGTTTCGATTTGTTTTTTTTTTTACATTTTGTTATTATTTAAAAAAACATTTTTTTTTTTTTTCGATATGTACACGTTATACATAGTATATATATGTATATATATATGGATGTATATATATATATATATAGCATATGTGATACACAAAAATATATATATATATATATAAACATATATAATATAGCATATAGCATATATACGTATATATGGTTGTACATGTATGGGTGATGGGAGGGAAATCATAAAGCGAGCGCGAAACATTCGCACGTATTTCAATTTCAAACACAAGCAAAGCAGTTGCCGTTCGCATTCAATAGTTGTTGTTATTGTTGTATATTTTTTTATCATTGTTGTCGTTGTTGTTGTCGTTATTAGTTGATTAGATGAGATATATAGAACGATTTTTTTTTTTCGATTTGATTTTGTCGATTGAGAATGAGTTTTGAGGCGTTTATATGTATTTATTTTTTATAGTTTATTTTATTTTTTATTTTTTTTAATCATGAAAGCCACATTATATAAATGAAAAGAATATAGATAGTTATGTGATTAATATCATATGAATATTTAATAATTTTTTCTAATTTTTTGTTTGATTTACGACACATATGTAATGGAACAGAAAACATGAGCGCGCTGGCTCAACCGATCAATGGATCCGATCGCACAACACTCGATCGCTGGCTGCTCTATATACGGTTGAGCCAACGCTGCTGGCATGCTAATGCCATTCGTGGAACAACACAACAGCGATTAACGTGATCTGTGAACGGGCGCCCAGAGAAAGAGCTGCAGAGTGAGATGGGATGATCGCTAGATGATGATCGCTAATTGGCGAAAATAAACATGAAGTTGTCCAATCTAGAAGACAGAGCTGCTCATCATATACATACGTATCTACTGCTGGCTTCTGGACATGGACATGGGTATTACATAAGCACTAAGTTTACATTTACAAAACCGAAAAATACAAATACAATTTAAGTGCTAGCGGTAAATTTGTTTGTAACTTTTTTTTTTAGAAATCAAAATTCGAGAAAACGAAAAGCAAAAGAAATCAAAAAAAATTCCATACATATACAATTTACAATATACAATATACAATATACATTATACAATATACAATATACACAGACAACAATAATATCGATATCGAAAAAAAAAAAGAGAAAAGTTTCGTATCACTATGAAGGATCAAATCCACTGTTTTACTTTCAATTTATATAATTTATTGGGTATCTAGATTTATTATATATAATATATGTAGATCAAATTTCATGTTAACCATTGGCAATTCGCTAATATGGATATTCGCATCAGATGTTGACCAAATTCGTTCTTAATCGTTTCAAAAAAGTGCAAATTTATTGTTATTGTAATCAAAACTAGGTATGAGAGGGACGACGGCGGCGTCGGGGAGTCATGAAACCGATCGACACAAGTCTATTCTATTCTATGAACAGTTTTGTGAGCTGTGGGCGCTAGCCCAAAAGACGAATACGAATACGAATACGAATAGGAGGAGTTCGAGCTGCTAGCTATACAAAATACATATACATATACACATATGTACACACGTATGTATGTAAAAATAAAATCAAATAAACAAAATGAAAATGAAATCAAGTAAAGTAGTAGTTGAAGAAGAAGAAGATAACGAGAGAGTTACTGTGAGATACAGTCGATATCTAGCTAAAGAAACAAGATGTGTTTATGACTTTTTTTTTTAGTATTATTATTATTATTATAGTAGATATTAAATACGCACAACTAACGCTAGGTATAGTATGACGAGACTACGATTCTATTTGTCATATAGTAACTATATATAGGTATATATAACAGTTATGGGTAGAATATTAGGGTATGAGGTGAGCGGATATGTCACACTCGGCGCAGTTGCAGTTCTTGTTGCCCCCAGATGCATACGTGGTACGAGTACGGAGTGGCGAGTACATATACATGTACATATATCGAAATACACATACATATACTATGTACATGCGCCTAGTTCTCATTGAGGATCGAACAACAACAATTTGGTTCGAATCGAACGGAAACCATAAACGATAAGAAAACATGAACAGAAAAGTTTAATTTGAAGAACGAGATGAAAGTCTTAACTCGATTGTATTCGATTGTAAATAGTTGCGATATATCGATTTATCGATTATTGAATTCATGGGATATGGACTATGGGTACAACTGGTTAACTAACTAAAGAGTTTTGGGTAGTTTATATTTGGTTTTCGATTTGTTTTTTATTCATTTTTAATTTTTGATTTCGCAAATTGTCAACTAGGAACAAGATCTGGTTTTAGTATACGAATTGGGTTTTGATGTTTGATTTTTGTTGGTCAAACTAGAAGATATGGAATTTGTTAGCCAATTGTGAGTTGAAGTTAACGTTAACGCAATTAGATATCATTGATAATAGTATTTGATATTATATAATTAAAAGTAGTTTAGTAAGTGAAAACAAGTGGATAAAAACCTTCGCTCCAAATCCAACTGATCTGGTTGATCCTCTCACCTGATGGTTGATCACTTATTTGATTTGTCAATTTGTTACGTATTAACTTGAAACAATCAGCAATATTACGCTTAACCCAACTCTTAAAACGGCCAATACGATTAAAGGCCTCGGCGATCTTATTGGTATCATTGTCGGCAGTCGGTGCTGATAAACTAGATGAGCCAAAATTTGACAAAAGCAAGGCTAAGAAAAGGTTAAGAACCTGCAAATGGAAATGGAATGAAGGCCCACAATGTGAACACAAATTGCCACTATTTACAGCATATTAATTATCGCACTTACCACAAGATTGCCGATGACAACGGTGGCCAAGAAGAATGGTATGCAGGAGACGTCGCCCACGTACATGCAGTCCCACATGGACTCGATCCACTCTCCGCATAGCACTCGGAACACGATCATGAAGCTGTGCATGAAGTCGGTGAAGTTCCAGCGCGGCAGATCACCATCCGGAAAGCGATCCTTGTGATCTGTATGTGGCGTGACAAGTACAGTAAATAGTCAATAAGTTGTACAATATGCGTGTGTTTGTGTTTTGGGAATAGGTTTTCGTATTATTCGTTTATCTTTTCTAGTTTGTGTTTTTGTTCAATTACTAAAGCCACATACAGGAAGCGTGTGCAATATTGTTGTGGCAGCAGCACTCAAAAACAGTGTTGAAAAATGCGAGAAAAGTCGTACAAAAATCACAAACCCAAAAACAAAAAGAAATCGAAACACAATACCAAAAACAAGGAGTGAAAAATAAAAAAAACAATGAAAACAAACTGCGATCCGTTCTTGAGCTACAAAATCGCATAGCCAAGTTGCAGATGGACAGTTTGTTTAGCTTAGCTTAAGTATAGATTGTATGGTACAGTAGGTAAACAAAACAATACAGTTAAGAGAGTTGGAAAAATAGAGAGAGAGAGAGAGAGAGAGAGCTTTGAGTATAGTAAGCTAGAGGAAAAGTTTGCTCAAATATAAATCGCGCTAAAGTACTTACAGAGGCCCGGCGCCTGGTGCCTGGCAATGGGACCCGAAACTCAACTTAAACATAGCACAGCGCAAATATCAAATGAAAATCCCTATACCTATAAATATGTGTTTTTTTCGCGGACCAAACTACACGGACTCTGATGATTCGAATGACAAATCTAACAAACTAAAAATATTTCTAAAAGTGTAAAATTTTATTTGATTTCGTGAAATTGAGTCTTGTCATCTATTCACAGATTATACATATCCCAAAGTCGTAAATTTCTCATAAAAAAGGTTTATAATTTTTATAAGTGAGTAATTAAAAGTAAATTGAATGTAAACCATTCACTTGACAATCACTTCAGCATGGAACTCTACCTAGAGTAAAGAAATTAGAAAGTGGCGAGATAATTTGGCAGTTCCTAGATTATACCTTGGATTAGTAAAGAGCTGCTATTGCTTTGGGAAAGAGATATATTATATATAGGCGATGGCTTATGCAGCTGTCTATGGTCCATAGCCTTCTAGAGACTTGATCTATTCGGGTATGCTTTACGCATCAAATGTTTGTTGACCTAAGATCTCCTGTATATCACCATATCGATATATCGATTAGGGATCAATCGTTATCAGTAGAAAACGAAATATATTCGCTTATAGTATATACTAGACGAAACAGATTACACATATATGTTTTTAATGCAGATAGAATACCACTAGGGTATCTCCTAGACGAGTGCATCTAGGTAGAGCATTTTTCTGGCTAAAATAATTGCAGTGACAGTTTACAAGTGAACGCAACGTTGGTGTTGACAACAATAAATCGTTATTGCAGTTATCGATAAGCACAACAACAATAGCAACAAAAAACGAAAGGGAACATAAGAACAACAACAATGTTACCTAAAACTGGATAGACATATAGACACATATATAACATGTAACAGTATCATATATACATAGTATGAAAACAAGAGAAGGGATAATCGAAAGACGCCCACGCGAAATGAAAAGTATTCAGAGAAAGGGAAATCAAAAGGGAAATCACACGATAACAGTATGCACATCGATAAACAGATAAACAGAAAAGAAAAGCTGTTGAAAGGCAGCGCAGCAGCGAGTGGAGGACTTACCATGATAGTTCTTTCCGAACAGTTGCATTCCCATCACCGCAAAGATGAAGATGATAATGCAAAGTACAAATGTCAGATTACCCAAAGCGCCCATGGTGCGGCCCATAATCGAAATGAGTAAATTAAGTGTTGGCCAAGATTTTGCCAATTTGAATACACGCAGCTGCATAACGAATTTCGGATTATCGAATTTCGAATTTGTGGATTTGTGGATTTGGCGAGTTCGAGGCATAGATTTAGTTATTCAATTGCAATGAGAGTTGTTGATTGGTTCGTTTATCATCATTATCATTATCATCATTATTATTATTGAAATTGAAATTGTTATTGGTAGTAGTAATTTTATTTGATTTTTCAAGCCGGGCAAAGCATTAGGAGTACAAAAAATATAAACAAATAGTTATAGTCATGTAGCAAATATGTCTTCGAATGCAAATAACGTTTAAACTATGAATAAAAGAAGAAGAGGAAGAAGAAGACAGAAAGCTACGAACGAGACCGTAGCTAATAACGTTCAGGCACAGCCGCCGTCGAGTCTTCTGCACGACTCTCATTCAATCAATCAATCGTATGGCATCAATCAGCTGAGACAATGATTAATAATATTCGTAAATAATTTGTAGTATATATGTATATGTATATAAATCGATACATGTGGAGTGGAGCGCCTCTTGCCAACGGAAATGGCCGATCGATATTTATCGATTGTAGCTTTTGTCACGCGCATACCAATTTCGAAATTTGCAAAGCTCAATAAAAATTATGCAAATCGAAATGCATTAACCGTGCCCAAAGCATTGCTCTAGATATGTATGTATATATAGTCTATATTTGGTATTTGTATATTTTGGTTCGGCTTGTCAAGTGTCGAATTTTTGATTAGAATTTTCGGGTGGTTTCAGCTATTTGCTATAAAAAAGTTTTGCTCGGCTAATGTAAAAAAAAAAAAACGAACACAAAATCAAAAGAAAATCAAATTCTTAAAATATATATTGTATTATGTATGAGATTAGAATTAGTTAACTTGGAGTAAAAAGTTGAGTAATTTGAGTACTAGGAAAATGCTTGGTACGAATAGTTATATTAGATTAAGAAAAATTATTATTTGTATTGCACGCTAAGAACTGCGATTTTTGGTGTGTTTGAATTTCTTTTTTTTTTTTTTTAAATTATTTTTGTATTTGATTTTTATTTTTGGGGAAATTGAATGGATTTGGCATTCGGGCATAGAGAATAATACCTGTGTAGTTCTTGCCAAACAGCTGCATGCCCATTACAGCAAATATGAAGATTATAATGCATAGGACGAAGGTCAGATTGCCCAGAGCGCCGACAGTGCGACCCATTATCGATATTAGTAAATTTAACGTTGGCCATGATTTGGCCAATTTGAATACACGCAGCTGTAAATTGGCAGCACAGATGGGTAACATTAGTGTGTGTGTATGTGTGGGTGTGTGTGGGTGTGTGGCAACAGGGTAATCGGATTTGAAGAAGTACGCGTTAGTTGAGATCACATTGCTTTGAGTACAGTTATTGTATATATAGAATCACCCATTTTAGTATTACAGTCTACCTTAATTCCTGAGCTAACTAGAATTATTCACGTCGAACTGAGTTGGCTGGCTAATGGTGCCAGTTGTGCTTACCAAACGAAATGAACGCAATACGGACAAGCCCTGAACGCCCTCGAGTCCCAGCTCGAGCAGTGAGAGTGCGACAATGATGAAATCAAAGATGTTCCAGCCCTCCTGGAAATAGTATTTCGGACTCATGGCCATCAGCTTCATGGTGGCCTCAATGGCAAAGGTTGCGGTGAAGAACTGAAATCGATAAGTGTGTGATCGATAAATGAAATGTGCATGAGACTATCAGTAGCTTCACTCACGTAGTTTCCGCTCTTGAGCACACGCTCCATCTCCTTGTTCATGTCGTGATGGTCCATGGCCATGAACATTGTGTTCACAACGATGCACAGCGTGATGAAGAGCTCCACGAACGGATCGAAGACGATCAGAGAAACCCATTCCTGAAATTTCAACCAAACCCAGCAGCAATCCCACACACAAAACACATCGATCCCTTTGAGTATCACTTCGAGCGCCTTGTCTTTGAACGTCGGCCCGTCCTCGTCGTCGTCCTCTGTTGGGAAATAGTAAACGGAGACTGAACCATACAAAAGTTTGTTATTAGTTGTGATTTGACCAACTTTGACTCAGCCAGATTAGCAGATTTTTGTTAAATTTGTTTTCTTTTTTTCTTCAAGCAGATTTTTCATACGATTCACTTTCGCAATTTCTGTATGAAAATATTTATTATTATTTCTTTTCTTGTGAAGCTTCATTGCATTGGAAATTATTCGTTTGCTTGTTTCAGATTAAACAGAAAGAGAATTAGAAAACAAACACTCACGCGCAGTGTCTGTCTGTTCTTTTGTGTTAGACTGTGTGTGTGTGTGTGAGTGTGTGAGAGTGTGGGTGTTTAGGTGTGCTTTCGAAAAACTAGAGAGACTTTTGTTTATCGTTTTTGGAGCGCCTTTTATCTTCATTTCAAATGTTTTTACAACGAAATTCTCTAACTGCTAATGCATGAAGAATCAAAATCAATTCGACTTTTAGTTACTCTACACTCAACTTGAAAACAGCTCCAGTTGAAGCACAGACCAGCATGAATCGGACTAGGCTGTTCCGAAAAGTTTCAAACTAATGAATTTGAATCGCTATTGAATACAGGATTGGAAAATTCAAATTTACGCAAATGCTATTGAGAAGTATCTAACTAGGAAATACGCTGAACACTGCTCTAGACTGTTCATCATTTCTTTCTTAATTAGCTCAAACTGGGTAATCCAAAGTACCACAAAGTCAATTGAAGACTTGATTCCTTTGTGGCTTAAGCAAACAATTCTATCGTATCGATATTTATCGATAATAAATCAAATGGATTGAAAACGATAATAACAATGATTAGATCGTATTGCGTATGAAATACAGCTTTACAAAATTTTCACTCTATAGAATTTGTTGTTTACTTAGCTGGTGGGCTCTGCCACGCCTATATCTATAGCTTACATACTCCTACAGTTTCGCTGAGCCACTATAAATTTCATTTCATTCAATAAACCAAGTTTCTTGGCTAGCTTCATAGCTCAAAAATTACTTTTCATTCTTAAAATCAAATAGATTTTAAGTATTTATTAGATATTTGCTAACCTTACCATTAAATATCATTTTGGTCCTAACTTGAAATTCTAGATTTCAATTCAAATTCAACTTCAGAAAAGTTTTCGGATGTCTGATTCATGGTTACTAAATTGAAGCAAATTCTATTGGTCTGTCTGATAAAAAATATGTTTTAAGCTACTCTATCTAACTACTCGTATTACTAGGATTACAATAAGCTACAAATCACTAAGCTCTGCGAAAGTTAAAACAACTTTAAGCGAATTATTGAAATATTGATCATAAAATTGTGAATGTTCTGTTTTACTGTAGTATCTCAGCGAATTGTGAGACTTCATTATATACGGAAATAGATGACTATATCTATGGCTATGGCTATATCTATACCTGTTATAAGTCTGATACAATTTAGTATAAGCGCGAATCATATTCCAATACAAATGTTAAGCGTTCAGTTCAAGTTGTTAGAGTTAATTACACGTTGTTGATTGCGAATATTTACTCTAAGGGTGATTTGTGACAACTGACAACGTTCTACTGAAGAAGCATGCGTTAGTTACTACAGCTAGTTCGATTAATTAATAGAATGCGTATAATATATTGGTTTCATTAATGTTGTTTTGTCTAAAATCAACGCAAGCAAGCTACAAAAACAAAAATGATAAATGATCTAGATTATAGAGTTAAAGAGGTTAAAGGCAAAGATTTTTGATTAAGTTAAGCTAAGTTGAGGCATGCAGAAAAGTTCGAATTTCAAAAATCAATTTCAATAAAACTTACGACTTTTGGTAATTTGAGATAAACAAAATGAAAGTTAAGTAAAATTAGTTGATAAAAAGGGCTCTCTGTTTTTGGTTTATTTGTTTTTTTTTGCTCTTTTTTTTTTTGTGTAATGCAGAAATGTTTCGAAATTTCGTTCAGTGTTTTATTTTAAATTGCGATATTCGAAACATAAATGCATTAATTGAATCGAAATCGATAATTGTGTATTGTTTGGCAGCAACTGTAATTGTTGTTTTTGTTGTTGTGCAGTGAAGCAGCGCTAACGGTGAATTCAAAATGGTGCAGCAAGCTAAGAAGCCTCAATGGAGGACACTATCAAAGCGTCAAAAAGTGTTGCCTACTTTTTAGGGCAGCGGCAAAGCGAGTTTAGCTCGGGCTGCTGTGTGTATTTGTGTGTATGTTACTAAATCTAGTAAGTTCTTATGTGTGTGTGTGTGTTTCTATGTGTGTGTGTGTGTGTTAGTTTGGCTGGCTTGCTGCTTTTATTGTAAATATTATATATAAATATTGTTTTCTTTTTGCTTTTTTTGGTTTTGGTTTTTTTTTTTTCGCTTTCTTCTGTTAGCATCAACGGCATTAAATAAAATGGACGAGTCAAAGAAGTCATTCATTTGGGTATAAACATATGTAAGTATATTTATATAGCTATAATTATTAAAATATTTCAAGTATGTTTTTATTTTGTTGCTTTCTTTGTTAATAGGAAGAAGAAAACTTAAAATACACAAAATCAAAATGAAATCCAACAAAAAAAACATATAAATAAATGTGATAGTTAAAAATGTTAAAAAAAAAAATAAATTTGTTCATTCAATTTTTGTTTTCATTTTGTTGTTAAATGTTTTAATAAATGAGGAATAAATAATTGGTATGCTTAATCAACTGATGCACAGGCCTAGGGTCCGCATGCAGCACGCTAGATATATTTTATATAGTACTGTTCAATCAATCAATCAATCAATCAGGCGGCCTTCCACGCACTTAACTCATGCGCCTTCATTTCATTTCGATTGTAAAACGTTAAAGCAACAATAAAAACCAATAAACATGATTATATATTGTATTTTGTTAAAAAAAAATATATATATATATGCATATATAGAATGTGAGTTCGAATCTCTAGACAAAAATCTTTCAAAATTCTGTCGATATGAGTTATGAAGTGAATGCGGAGAGAGCGCATTCCAGAAAATCGCAGACACATTTTGGAACGTAGCACAAACAGATGAAACTCTTTTTGTTTTTATTTAATTTTTTCTTCTTTTTTTTTTGGTTTTAGATAGAGTATATATAGAGTTGAGAGTAGTATAAATAAAATAACTATTGGGCGTTAAAATGCGTTGTCAGAGTAACAAACGTTGGTTTATTTGAAAGTTCTTCAAATGTATATAGCCAAAGGAAAGGAAAAGTAAAGAAAAGTAAAGTCGAGTAAAAAAGTAGATGATTTGCTTTGTACTTATTTACATGAACATTTGATTCGTATTATTTTTTATATAATTTTTGAAAATGTTCTTCAAACGATAACGGAAATCAATGAAAACAATGCACATGGTATAGAACACAAAACAAAGGAAAATGTACAAGACGATCGATTACAATATATATTTTGATCGATATTTCGATGCATATATATATTGCTTAATGGATATGTAAAATGTACAACATGAATGCAATGATATCGATCTATCGATAGGTCGTTTAGTGTGTACTTACCACCGCGATCACTTGCGCGACTATGCCGACCTGCGGCTTGCTCAATAATATCATTCAGGACCATAACATCTAAGAAGAGAAAGACATACAGACAGAAAGAGAGAGAGAGAGAGAGATGGGTTATATAGTTACATTCTTCTTATTTCTTTGGTAATTACCTTTCATGTCGACCACCGTTTGTGTCTGGACGGGCTCAATAAAAGGATTGTCGTGATGTTTGATCTTGCCCGCTTCGTCCGTACACTCCAGGCCGATTTCCTGCAATTTCATATTTGAATATATCAATTATTTCAGTTACTATCAACTGGTAGGGCTTACGTAATCGCGATGCTCGACCTTATGATTGGTGTCCAGGCAGGTGGTGCCGCCATTGGTGGCGCCCACTGATTGATTGCGTGTATTGCGATTGCGCAACTTGCTTTCCTTGGTCATTGTGCTGACGCCCATGACGGCCATGCCGCCAAGCAGATCGCCATGTGAGGTATACGAGATACGGGACTGGTGCGAGGTATACGAGGAGTGTCTAGAGCCTAAAGTCCAATTTGAATGAGTACAATTATCCAGATAGAGCGATCGCTCGTTATCGTTTCTTATCGCTATCGATCCCACCCACCTAGATTTCCATAGTAAACCGGCACTATGATGGCTCCGTTCTCCTCAGACATGGGCGTCACTGCATTGGAGTCGTCGGCGTATGGCAAATGTTGTTGTGCATCCTGATATGTTGACAATACGAGCGGCTTACGATCACTGCCAGGTATTCCGAAACGGCCACGTCCATTACGTATCGTGTACTGATCCGGAACGATTGTTAAGTTGTTTCAATGCAATTGAGCTTAAGATTAGTATTTTCGACCAATACACATGACACAAAACTGTTTCAAAAGTAACTGTAGCTGTAGCTGTAGTACTAGTAGTAGTAACAGTAAATAGTAGTAGTAGTGGTACGTAATAGTAGTAGCAGTAAATAGTTTTTTTTTTTTTGTAGCTGTAGTTGTCAAAGTGGTGAATTGTAGCAAATATTATGATATACGATTATTATTGAAAAAAAAATATATATATATATAAGCCAAGGCTTCGGTTGGCATGATTTGTATGAGGGATACACAAAACAAAACATGTTTGAAAATCGAAAGAAAAATATTACGAAAATTGAACTCAATCGGAACTCAAACAGTAATTGATATAACCGGCACAGATACACATCCGTATATATATATAGAGACAAACACACACACACACACGCTTGATGCTCCCTAACTTATCGGATAAAACTTGGTTAACAGACAGACAAAGAGAGAGAGAGAGATACAGAGAGACAGAGAGGAGGGAGACATGTTGAGAAATATGAAATTAAATGTTAAGTACAGTTTAATATTAGGGAAATAAATAAGTATGTAGGTATTGTACATATGTTTATATATATTTTTGAATTTTTATTTGCATATGGACAACTATATAGTTATTGGAGATACAGATACAGATAGATATTCGTACAGGAAATCAACACATTATACAATGTATGGCTGAGATCGTGTCAGTGAACAGTGACAGTGACAGTGATGGTGACTGTATGCCTAGTTCGGTGACTGTGACTGTGACAGTGACTGTAACAGTGACTGTGACATTGACTGTAACAGTGACTGTGACAGTGACTGTAACAGTGACTGTGACATTGACTGTAACGGCGACAGTGACTGTGATATTGACTGTGACTGTGACCGAGACAATTTCATTCTGTGCGCTCTAGGGATACGTGTGCTACAACCTGCTGCTGGCAAGAACTGTTCATTTTTCGAACCGATGCACGATAACAAATGTTAAGTTGGGTGCGCCTAAGCATGATTATAATATATATTTGTCTAACTCCCAGATGAAGCAAATGAACAGTTCTTTGCTCGCTCATTGGCTTACGATAGCTGTACACAAACATACGCACATACATGGTATAGGTATACACACACACACACATATATAAACATATAGGTACACTCACACACATACACACACACACACACACACAAACGAGCCGATAGTACAAATACTGATTGGTTTAATTTGATAACATTCCGTAAAACAGTAGAAAGGAGAGAGGCAGAGAGAGAGAGAGAAATAGAGAGAGACAGAGTGTTGAGAGTGAGATAGTAGAGTTAGAGAGAGAGAGAGTGAGTGCTGGTACAGTAGTTAGTACACTTACATAGGGTATATGTAGTTCAAGAAACATCAAACATGACCAAAATATCACAAAATATAATTATGTATACCAATAATAATAATAATAATATATTTATATATATAATTATATATGTATGTATGTATGTATATATAGATTTTTACAAATAATATAGTTACATAGTTATAGACAATTAGGCTGGATGACTCATGGCATGGAGATACCCAAAACAAAATAAATAGAACTACGCGAGAATCGAAACTAAAACTAAAGTCGATATGGTATGCGCCTGAGTGAAAGCTGAGTCATGTATGTATGTTCATCTATATGTATGCTATATGTATATCGTATACCTAGTGCAACATCCAGTTAACTCTTTCTTTCGATGTCTATCTACTGTGAATGAGTTGCCCTGCGACTGCTTGTTTGTTTGGTTTTATTTTGATCTGTGCATTTTTGTACAAATGAAATGGACAGCAATTGTTCGATTACCATCAGGTCTAAGCATGTGTATGGCATGCGCACAGTGGGCTCTCTAACTATTTTATTTGCTTAACAAAAAAAAACACATACAAACGAGCTGCGACATTTGCTGATATTTGATTTGATGCTTTGTCGAATGGCCCCACTGTGCGTTGTCTGTGTTTGGTACGCCCACACACAAAAGTATATATACAGCTATACATTATCCATATCCCATATCTCCCTGTGTGAGTGTGTGTGTGTGTCTGTGTGTGTAATTGCAAGTTATATACAGTTTTCTTTGTCGACTGAAACTCTAGCTAGATGATATGAATAATGATTGCAGCGACTGTAGTACTTGGATGCTCTTGTTATTGTTGTTGTTCTGGTTGTACTGGCTGTCATTGATTCAAGGATAACAATACGCTTGGTGTCTATGTGTGTGTGTGTGTGTGTGTGTATTGGGCGCTTACCTTGTGAGAACTACGTGATCCCCTGCGTATGTTAAACGGTGAACCAGGTAAGGATAAGGATGTCTAAGTTGTTGTATTTTTTTTTTTATTTTTTATTTTTACAAATAAAATATAAATAGAAGAAAAAGAAAAATGGAATCAAATAAAATATATATATATATTTATAGAGATGTATGTAAATATAGTTATATCTGCTAAGTTTTGGTTTTTATACAATTTGCTGTCGCTGTTTCAGGTTGTTTCATTTGGAAAGCAAAAGTTGATTGTGTTCAGATACTCGGAAGTACTTTGACATTGTTGTGTATGAGATAATATATATATTTATATAATGAGATCCTGACACGGAACCGAAAGAAGAAAAAAAATAAAATAAAAAGAAAACACATAATTTAAATTTAGCTGCAAATTGTTAAACATTTCTCTGTGTGTGAGATGTGAGTCGGCGATTAGAGGATGTTTCATTATTTTGTTCTACTTCAGCGCAGCGTTTACTTTAAATATAATTTAACTATTTTCAAATCAACTGAAGACGTTTTGTCTAAAAATGACAAAGTTCTAAGAATCATAGTTTAAAAGTTAAAAACAAAAAAAAATATATATGTATATATTAATATATATAAAATGAATTCTAATTTCTACAGTTTTAAGTTGAAAATCTCTAGACAAACTGCGCATCTAGATTAAGTCCTACGGGGATGCATTTTAGAGTAGCTCTAAGAAAAAACGAATTCGAAATACCACAATAAAATTTCAGATATGAAAATTACGTCAAGTTTATAAATCACCAGCTGCCGAAAGTCATTTGATACCTTCATTTTTTTTATCAGTCAGTTCTATATAATTTGATAAAAATGTAGCAACCAAGACACAGATTATATCTATGTTCCATGATTTCTGAGCAATAATTAAATATTTTATCACACATTTAGGGCACCTGGGGATTGAAATAACATCTTGTATTTACAAAAAAAAAAAAAAAAATCTATTTTTAATCTTGTTTTTTAGTTTTAGTTCTAAAATCCTGTGTCATTTTTTGGAGCTGGAACTAAGCTGGAACTGTTTCAGTTAATCTATCGATTTCAGTGTCTGCTTGAAGTGTGTAGAAGAGTTCGGTTTATTAGAGAGAGCATTAGAGTTAGAGAGTGTGAGTGAGAGGCTTAGACAGAGAGAGAGAGAAACCTACCTGTGGCCCATTTCTGTTGGGACCTTTTGTTTTTTGCGACCAACTGTGACTGCGATTACGATTATGAGTATAGTAAGTTTTTTATTGGAATGCAATCGCTGAGCAATTCAATTGGCATTTAAGAGCGAGCTAGCATATGCAAGAGCGAGACAGCAATAACAGTATTTTTTGGTGAGAGAGTACAAAGTTCGAATAAAATTTTTGCTATAATTTGAGCACTTATTTGGACCCGTACTACCTGGGATTCCATGAACTGGATTTCCAATGTTTCTTGATTTACAAATAAGCTAAGCTTTGGTCCGCAATCAATCAGTCAGTCAGTCAGAGATAAAATGTAAGTAGTTCTAGGTCTACTTTATATATATAGAATTTATTAGAGTTATCATATGTGATGCGTGTGTATTTGTGTAGAGTCCTCAATTGATTTCCCCAAGTTCGAAGTGCTAGAGCTGGAAGTTTCAGGTGTGTCTCAGCCGCTGTGCGCTAAGCAAATGCTTGCCAAAGCCAACTAAAATTATCAAGAATATATATGTGTATATAATACATATATATTGTATTTAGCATAATTATGTGAGAGTAAAAGATTCCAGAACTATATATGGACATGCTACAGCATGTTGGTGTTATCGCTTCGCTTATAGTTATCGATTTTATCGGTGCTAGTGTAACCTTTGTGCCGTACTGTACTTGAGAGCTTCTCTTTGCTTAAATTGAACGTAAGTATTTCGTTTTTCTTTCGTGTTCGAGCTTCCTTCAGCCATGTAATTATCGCAAGTAACTGAATTGAAATCAAAGCAACGTTCACTGAATGCATGCAAATGAAAAGACAGCCATAAGACGGATTGAAATAATCGAATCAAATCAATCAATCATGACATAAATAATACGAAAATGATGAAAGATCATCAATTGCAGAGTTATGAAAAGCCCAAGCTGACCTATGCAAGTTACTTAGATTGGTTAGTTAGTTAGCTTAGATGGATTAGATTAGATTAGATTAGATTAGATAGATACGCAGAGTTCAAGCACAAATTTTCGACTGATTGTGAGCTGAGAGGTGTGAAAATGGCTCAAAGCATGTCTTAGTTGCACTTCGATTGAAGCGGCGTCTATTGTAAATGCGATTTTCAAGTTTCATTGATTGGCATTGGGTAGTCGTCCTTGGTAAAGAATATTGCTTGCATTGTAATGAGATTAAGCATCGTTGAATTTGTGTACGTATTTGGATTTGATATATTTAATAAAAATGCTTGTTGTTGTTGTTATTGTTCTTGTTCTTGTTGTTGTTGTTGTTGTTGTTGTATTTGAGCTCCAATCACGTACAACCGAAAAGTTTTCACCTAAAGCATTCCGAGCAATGAGTCAACTGAAAACCTGAACTGAAAATATATCGTTTACAAATCCAAACAGATACCCATTAAATAAGTTCTTGAGATCACAAAATCAAAATCAAAATCCAAAAATCAAAAATTTTCTTATGCGAATGCCAATTATAAGAGCCAGCTAGAAGCTACGAGCATGAACGAAATAACAATTTGAGAAGAGACTGTCTGTTCACTCACGCACACAGACACACTCACTCACGCACGCACGCACGCACGCACACGCTCAGAGGCTGAAAGATACAACACGCACACATTGACAAATATCATGCACTAAGACAATCAAATTATTGGCTAATACAGTGAAATGCAATTTCAAAGAAAGAGAGACAGAGAGAGTAAAAGAGAGATAGAGAGAGAGATATGTATGTATATACAATATACATACGTATAGAAAGAGAGAAGAAGAGAGAGAGAGATAGAGGGTGGATGGGTAGAGCGAGACTACAAATTCTCCGACTCTCTATATTAGCTATATAATAAATATATATGTAAATGTATATATGTATATCTAGTTATTTATTTATACATGACACTAAATCTATTTATATGTAGAGATAGAGAGAGAGAGAGAGAGAGAGAGTTACACACGCACTAGCACTACTCGTTAGATTAAAGGCAAATAGGTATCGATATTGGCTAGTTATGATAGCTATAATATATTATAATTTACAAATGAAAATAAAGAGCAACAACAACAGCAGCAGGAAAAGTTAATAATATTTATGTAATCAGAAACGACGAATGGGCAATAAGCAATCTGAGCGAGAGCCAAAACTCTCTCAGCAACGAGTGGAGACGAGTTGAACGAGTGAGCTCGTTGCCATTCATGGACAATGAATGAAAGCAATCGATCGACGATCAACGATAAACGATAAACGATAACAGACTAAATATCAGTATGGCAAACAAATGAGAAAGGAACGCAAATGCATAAAGAAAGAAATCACTCATACCACACTGATTGCAACTAATAAACGATATAATATTTATTGACCGGCCATTTAGCTGCATATGACAAAATCGTAATCGAAATCGAAATCGTAATCGAAATTGACATTGAAACCAAACACAAGTTCGTTAAGTATATATTTATATAGAGTACAGTTAGTATATAAGTATATATCCCAATAAAAGTCAAAGTAAAAGATTAACCACAATTCAACAAGGCCAAGAAACGATCACAGAAAGACAAATAAAAAATAATAATAATAAGAAAATAAGTAAAAAATAATAAATAGAAAAGTAAGGTAAATCGAAACGAAAGAAAAGGAACTTATTAATGCGCTCGGAATACTTACCGTGCTCACTTTACGAACTTTGGTAGCTTGGTGTGCTGTGGTAGGTGCTGGTTGTCTTTGTATAACGCTCACCGACTCCGACTCCACTTCGACGCTGCGTATGGACATCTTCTCCTTGTTGTTGTCGTCGTTGCCCTTCTCACCGCCCACGAATAGCTCATAGCTGATACACGAATACGTTGGACTCTTGGCCATTTCGGGATGCAGGGCCGCCTCCTCGGCGGCGGCTGCATCTGCGGCGGCTTGCGCCTGCGCATTGGCTCGCTCCTCCAACTTAGCGGCCTTCGCAGCGGCCGCCTCTTCTGCCTCCTATAATGATATATATGCACAGAGAATTTTGTTTGCTGATCTGGAAATGGGCGCGAGTTAATATCGGCACGGCGTCGCACATATCATATGATATATATAATATATATAGTGAGAGAGAGACAGAGACAGAGAGAGATTACATGCAATGGGACTGGGAGAAGATTTATTTACTTGGATTTCGGTGATTTAAGAACAAAAGATCAAATTCTACATTCAAGGTATATACAATCGTATATAGAGGTTAAAATTATAAGAATTTCAAGTGCGGTGCTGGGATCGGGATGAGTTTTTCAAATGGTTTGGGATTGGGACTAGGTCTGATTCTTTCTATACAAATCTATTTGTATTTGATTTTTTCTTTTGTTCATTGCTTTTTACTTTTAAAAACTAAAAAAAAAAAAAAAACTCATAAATTGTGCACTTAAATGATATATATAGTATATGAATTGTGTTTAGATATATCTATATATATATATTTAGATAGATTAGGAAAATTTACAGATACTAGTTTTAATGCCAGATCTTTGGCATGACAATTAATTTACTTGCTTTACACGATAGACACTGAAACTAAAATAAAATCAAAATCATAATTTAGAATATATATTTGTTATATATAAATATATATAGTTTGAAGTTTACTGGAAATCGGTAAGCAATATGCATACGTATAAGTATGTGTTGATAGATAGATAGATAGATAGTTGAGTTAGCTATACAGAGTATATATATAGTTACACATATATATATGTATATATAGGCAATTTGATGGATAGGTGTTCTTTACAGCTCTACACAATCGAATCGTGTGTGTGCTACATACATAGATATATAGAGAGGAAGATGTACAAGAATGTGTTCGCATCATCATCAACTACTCTGACAATAATGTACGATCGATAGAAATTGTAATTGAGATTTAGATTGAGATTGAGATTGAGATTGGAAATTGTGTTAATAATATTCATATAAATATAAATATATATATAGTTTGTAGCTTTGTAGTTTGTCGGTAATACATACATATACAAAAGAAAAAAGCAACTCTGTTGTATTGGGTAGATATTTTCAATGATCAATTAGGCGCTTGGGCAATTGAGATTGAAATTATCTACCGTTCATTTCAAGTGGCTTATGGTAGTGGTGGTTGTTAGTCCATTGGGCGTTTGGGTCTCTACTGGGCCTTCTACTTACACGTATCGCCTCCTCTTCGGCAGCCTCCTCTTCTTCGGCCTTCTTTTGCAATTCGTCATATGACATGGCAACAATGGCCAAAATCAAATTCACAAGATAGAATGAACCTAGGAAGATGATGACTATAAAGAACAGCATGTGCCAGGGTCCAGCGGCGCGTAACACCAGCTGGTACAGATCCTCCCAAAAGTCTTGCGTCATCAGACGGAAGGCGGACAGAAATGCCCAACCGAATGAATCGAAACTGGTATAACCATAGTTGGGATTCGGTCCAAACCCCTGCAGACACACGTAATCGTCATCGCATTGACTGCAATCATACCGTTACCATACGATCATCAATATCGATACAAATGTGGGTAAGGGGGGGATAAGATGCAACAACATCTATTGCGATGTACTCACCCGGCGCCAGAGATATTGCCACATAGCGGAAACGATATGCCATCGTCCTCCGAATACCAATTGGAAATATTGCGATTGTGATAGTCCCAATTCTCATCGGTCAAGTTGCCCCAGGAACCATCAAGCGGGAATTTCTTAATGCATTTCTGTGTCAGCACGCCCATGTAGATTTGGAGGCCCATCAGTGCGAACACCGAAAGGGAGAACATTGTCAATATTATCACATCGCGCAGATTTTTCACAGACTCAATGACCGCTCCGACGATGGTTTTCAGGCCTATAAAAGCGGGTTATTTATATTTGATGTGTAATACATAGATTGTGCGGTATAACAGTTTGTATAACAGTTCGTATAACAGTTCGTATAACAGTATAACAGTTTTTTATTTATTTGTTACATCAATTTCAAAATCATACCTGGAACAATGGCTACGGTTTTTAGCGCACGCAGCACCCTAAACGTTCGCAAGGCTGCTAGATTACCTAAATCTATACCCATGGTCACATAACTGTGCGCGATCCCAAGGTTAAAGGTCATTTGTTGTTGTTGTTGTTGTGGTTGTTGTTGTTGTTATTAACGATGACAAAAGCAAATATACATACACATGAAATGTCATTAAGTATTTGGTAATTATACAGATATATCATATACATATACATATATATAATGCTATCGATCTAAGTATGTAAAAATAGAGCTTTGGTACGAGATTATGTTTGCAGTCGTTAGTAATTACAAATGTAGAGATTTGTTGTTTCATACATTTTATTAGATTTACAGAAGCTTGCTTCATGTATGTATGTATGTATGTGTGCGTGTGCATATATGTGTGTGTGTGTGTGTGAATGTAGTATAATTTATGTTTGTATAGAACAGCAAAATAAATCAAAGAAAATAGATTTCGAGTTATAAATGAATTTGATTGGATGTGAAAGTGTCAGTGTGTGTATATAACTGAGGCACATGAAAAGTGAAAATGGATTTGGCCAGTTAGTGAGCCCCCGTCGCCTTCTCGGCTTAATGATTCATTACGAAAATGGGCCACAAGCTGCGGAGAGCCAAGTTCAAGTCACACCTGAAGCAGGTGCAGCAGCTGCCATTGCTGCTGTCACATCAATTGTTTTTACATGTGTGTGTGTGTGTGTGTGTCCGTGTTGCTATAAAAATATTTATGCACGCACACAAGCGTACCATGGAAATAGCTGACACACACACACTGAGAGAGAGGGGGAGAGAGCGAGACACACGCTGTTAGAAGCGGTTTTGGTGTGGCCTGGTAATGTCCATTTGCTTGAGTTGTTTGCCTTGTCGTGCTGTATGCTGTCATCCTTTGGGAATTTCACGTTACTTCTGCAGCCAGGCAAACCTAACATTTATTTTTCATGAATATTTATCGATTTGGACGCATATAAATACAGTTAAATGCATACACACACACACAGAGAGAGAGAGAGTGAGTGAGAGAGAGAGAGAACATGTGTATATATAAGGTCGATCTCTCTCTCTGTCTCTCCCTCTCCCCCCTCCTCTCAGCAAGTACATGCTCGCATTGCGTGTAAATTGGCCATCTAATTGGGCTGGCCTCCAAACTGTTTACCCGGCAATATATACTCATATATATCATATATATATATAATTATTTATGTGTGTGTGTGTGTGTGTGCTCGCTCAGCCATAAGCAAAGCTTCATATGCTCCAGCCACATTCTTTATTCTATTCATTTTGGCTTCAATTTAGTGTTTTTTTAGTCGCGTCGCCTAAAAGCGCGCTTTAAACTTGGGAATGCCATGTGAGCTCTGTATGTGTGTGTGTGTGTGTGTGTGTGAGGGGGGGGTGGGCTGGGCTGTATGGCTTGTCCAAGGCTGCGCGTCTATGCGGCGCCAGCGAAATGCGCTTCACGAATAGCCCATCCACGTTACAGCAACCTCGAACTGGCCCCCACACCCCGCCTGCAGCTTGGGGCCAAAAAAAAACAAAAAAAAAAAAAAAAACCTGTCGCTACACAGACAAAGGGCGCCCAATAAATGGTTAAATTGGAGCAAAAAGCAATGAAACGAAACTGTCACGAAACGAAAACGAAAACCAAAATGAACAACAACAACAACAAAACGAAACAGAAAAAAAAAATAATAATAATAATAATATCTTGCAGAACCAAATAAAGAAAAAGAACGAGCCAAAAAATTTGTTTATGACTCTGGCTTGGTATGTGTTGGTATGGGAAATAATCATAGGCACTGTTCGTATGTGTGTGTGTGTGTGTGTGTTGGGCACGTCATTAGTAACGGCACAAAAGAAATCAATAAAAACGCTCTCAACTAACGCGACTTTTAGCTGCCCCGCGGCTCACATGGCGTATGTGTAATTTTAGCTAAGCTACCTTTTGCCCATACGTGTTATTATTGTTAATGTTGTGGTTGCTGCTCTTGTTGTTGTTGTTGTCGTGACATTTTGTCCTGTTACTCATGTACCTGTATGTGTATGTGTGTGTGTGTGTGTATGTGTGTGTGTGTGTGTGTGTGTGTGTGTATTAAAATTAAAATGCAATGCGCCCATTTTTTTGGTTAGACGAAACGCTTTCATATTTCCCAAAATGAAAAACAAAATGTATATAACAACAATATAAGCAAGTACTGACAACACACACACATACACACACACACAGTTGAAATTTGCATTTCATTACTGTTTTGCATTTATTCAATTTTCATTCATTTTATTTGCTCTAATTTGCATAATTGAAACAAAAAAAAATAAATATTTAAAAAGAAAATTTCTCCGCTCTCATATAAATATTTTTTCCATGATTTTTTTTTTAATATATTTTTTTACTGCTTTTATGGGCTGCTAGTTAATTAACATACGATATGTATTAACTACATTTTGTATTAATTAAAATGGCTAAAACAAGAACGAAAAAATGAACTGAAATGGGGAAAATCAGTTAATGTGGCGTGTTTAACAGTTAATGTTATAGAATAAAAGGCGATTACGATACAAGATACAATACGATACGAGATTCAAAGAACGAAAACAAAAAGAAGAAGCGAACAAAAACAAAAAGAACTAAAACAAAAAATTAAAAGCGATATTTATAGTACATATACGAGTAGAGGAGCATGATATAGTAGTATATATGTATGTATGTATGTATATAGAGGATGATTAATGAGATCTGTGAGAGATGTCTGACGAGTTGATGAATGAAGTTAGTGAATCGATTAATATTTGTATATATAGTTTGATATAATAATAATATAACTCACGCTAAAGCTATTACTACGAAGTCCAGCCAATTCCATGCATCTCTAAGATACGTAAACGGGCATAAAATGAAACCTCGTGCCATCACTTTAACAGCTGATTCAAATGTGTAGATTCCGGTGAATATCACCCTAAAAACGAATTGAATTTCGAATGCAATTTCTTTTCTCTTGGTTTTTGTTTTTCTTTATCACTTTTCTTATTCTTCTTCTCATCATATCCTTCATTTGTTATTGTTTAAGTGCACTTGCTGCCTGCTTAGTTCAGATTCGCCCGGATGTAAATCGATAAACGGCTAGCCGTTCGATAACATACCCTTGCAAAGTATTTGTCATCGATACATATCGATAACATCATTCGTTATTTATTGGCATTCCTCATTTCAGGTAATTTCATTACATTTCAAATGTCTTTCGATAATTTATCGAAACAACGACTACAGTTAACGGCACTTCTCTGCAAGGGCATTGTGAACATGTAAATGAAAATGAACTCAAAAAAGTACAAATCGAAAAGTAAGTGAAAAATTGGAATTAATTGTAGCTGCACTATTCGTATAGCTGATGCCTTAGAATTCCAGAATATCGCTAAACTCTGGATAATTAGATCCTAGCCTTATGTATAGAACTTAGTTGCTAGCTTAACCCTGCGCTTAATCACTTATTCATATTACTGTCATTCTTAAAGACCGCGCTTAACACTAGTTAAATGCAAGTGGAGCAAACAGTGTTGGAAAGTGCACTAAAGGCGCACATGGCCAAGAGGCGATGCCTGAACGGCAGCATCTTTGGGCAGATAGATCAAAGGGCATCTCCTCATGCACAATTGTTAATAACAAGCACTTGAGATGCCAGATAGACAGACGACAGTTGTTCCACGTCTCGTCGACTTGTGCCAATTGTCAATGTCAATAATTGTTAATAAGTGCTTGATGATGATGATGATGATGATGATGAGGCTGCCACTGGTGGCACTGCTGTTCTCTGATGTAGGCGTTTAGATCAATAAGCCGACCTTCGGCCTGAATTCCAGCTAAGGCAGCGCTATCTCTGTGTGTGTGTCTGTGTGTGTGTGGGTAGGCATCTGCTCTGTGTCTTTGGTTAGTCATTTGACAGATTTAAATCGACTCACAAGTGACTGGCGAACAGACAGACAGACAGTAAGTTAGACAGGCAGACAGACGAGTCCAGCCAGTGCCAGACCGGGCCAGGCCCAGGCGTGGGCAACGTGTCTCGGGAGCTGCAACTAGTTCAAAGTCGCTGGCTGTGTCGGGCCGTGTCGAGCGTTGAGCGTTGCGTTTGACCTAGGCCCCAATGCCTGCGAAGGACACTTGAGTTGCGTTTTAATTGCAGGTATTATGTCTTTCTGGGCGCCCACAAGTGCGCCCACAGCCAAAGCGGTCGACCCACATAGATATAGGATGCGGCTGCCAACTGCTTAGATAGGCGCTCTCTCTCTCGCTCTCGCTCTCGCTCTCTGCATCTGTCTGCCTATCTCTCAGTCACCCACTTTTACTAGCCTTCTATCTCTTTCTCTCACTTACTCGCTCGCTCGCTCGCTCACTGCATGTGTGTAGGTGCTGCGTGTCTCAAGTTATGCGACAGCAGCTGTGCACTTTTTTTTCGGGTCCCAAGCGCAGCCGCCGTCGGGGAACTGAAGATGGAAGACGGAAAGTCAGAGAACCGGAGCTGAAGACGGAACTGGAGTTGGCCAATGGAGGCGTGTTGAGTTGCCATTGCAAGTTCAAGTGAAGCTCCTACACACACACGCACACATGCACGTCTATATTTGTTAGGGTGCTCGATTCTGATACCAAATCTGCGACAAATTCTTTGATATCAGCTAAAAAAATGACGTAACTCTTTTCACTTTTGTTGCTTCTTCAAACGCTTCTTGCGTTGTTTTCATTTTCATTTTCTTTTTTTTTTTTAAGCATTTTGCTCGTTCTTCATTTTTTTTTCAAGCTACTTTACGATATTACAGGTACACGAGCTATGTACAGAAAATACTTGTACTTCGTACAGTGAAGCACATTTAAATGGATCTGCTCTTCTACCTATATACACATATATCTAAATATATGTATGTTTATATGTATATACTCTGATACACATCTATGTGAATCGAATTTGATTTATCAGCACTTTACAATTATGATGAGAGAGAGAGCGAGTCTAAGGGTGGGAGTTATTACGGTACACGAAGAAGTTCTAGAGCGATATATCTAAAAGTTATTTATATGTTTAAACTATACCAAATGTTGGCAGTCTAGAGCTACATACGTATATATGTTATAGATACTAATAATAAATACAATCTATAGACTATTGATATCTAATAACCAATTCCTTGTAGCAGTGCCTGCAGCAAAGCGCAAGTATATATCGTATGTTATATATCGAATATCGTATACTCTTTCGCATGTAGCGTATATCATATACGGTATATAGTACAGCATATTTTATCGCATATTGTTTATATGAATATATCGTATATCGTATGCATACAGTATACCGTATATCGTATATCGTATATCGTATATCGCATATCGTATATCGTATATCGTATATCGTATATCGTATATCGTATATCGTATACCGTATATCGTATATCGTATATGGTATATCGTATATGGTATATCGTATATGGTATATCGTATATGGTATATCGTATATCGTAAATCGTATATCGTATATCGTATATCGTATACCGTATATCGTATATTGCATATCGTATATCGTACATGAATCGATTGATTTATTGAGTTGCTGAGGCACTGCACATAGAAATAAAGTCAAACCCCAATAGTATTTGGTAAAGCCAACAAAAATGTACAAAATTTTGATTTATGATTAAATATGTAAGATTATATAGTATAATATTATATGAGCTATTGACGTACATATGGTACATGTATATGTATGTAAATATAATATCAATATACATATACGTAATTATATACATATATATATAAATCTTTTTAATAGACATTTACTTTAACGGCATGATAATGGTACTAGTCTGGTATTCTACGTCGCTATTAATATACTCATCAAATATGTAACAAATTTGTAAATGGTACAATTAAATCGATTGAAAAGGATATTGTATATAATACGGGTTAGGGCTGTTATCGTTACTTAGTTACGTACTTAAACTACTTAGAAATAAACGTATACTGTGGCTATATTCGTTCTAGGCTACGTACAAGTATTTTACTAAAAACTCAATTCAAAAATGTTATCGAATTTGATTGTGATGAATTCTGTTGTTTTTTTTTTACGAAAACGTGAACAAACCAAAACCATTTGGCTCTCTGGCGACTGGAAATGGCCAGTTACAATATGTATGTAATTACATATGTATTTAATATAGTTACAAATATTAGTTAGTTAGTTAGGTTGACTACAATTCAATAGATTAGAGATAGTTAAGAGCGCCCAGGTACTAATGCGTTTTCGATTAAGGCAATTTACAAAATGAGAGGCATCGAAATGTGTCTAAACTTTAATTAGTTGTTGTAGTCGATTTATCGATAGTTCAAATGTTTTTTTTTGTTTTTTTGACAACGCAATGTAGAATTATGTACGTGATGTAAGTACAATCGAATATAATACAGTTTGGCCAGCAGGCTCAACAGGTTCTACGCTGCTGAGCACGACATACGGCAACGCCTGCTGGCCGAATGAGTTTTATAGCAATGAGCTTGCAACTACTACAAAATGTTTAGATCGTTTAGGTTTTATACAAAATCCTGGGCAAGGGCTTTACTAGATGTTCATTACCTGTCGGACGCTTTGAAAAAAAAAAAACAAACAATGTGAAATATATTTTAAAAATTGTAATCGTTATCGTTATCGTTATCGTTCATCGCTATCATCACTTTGGTTTGTTGTTGTTTTGTTCGATTCAATTTTCTTTTCTTTTTTTTTTGTATTTTTCGCTTGGTTTTAAATTAAAGTTGAAATAATTTTAAGTTTGACCTAAATACACGTTCGCATCAATATCGAAAAAGTTACAATTGAATATAAATAGTATTACGTAAATATATCGATCTATATATATGTATATATCAATAGATATATGTGTGGTATATATATATATACATATATATAGAGAGAGTTCAACTTAGTTGAAAAGGAAAAAGCAAAGAGGTTAAACAGAAAAAAAACGTAAAAGAATCGTAAATCAAAAGAATTATTTAGCTAAGGATTATCCAAAATATATGTCTGTATATTGATACATTTATATATATATAAAGAGAGAGAGAGATATACATATACATATATATTGATTGTATTAAGACCCAGAGTTAAACGAATATACATGATCAGTATGTATATATAGATAGATGTATGCACTGGCAGTATGTGTACTCTCGGACATACCACTACACTGATGTCATGTATGCAATGTAGCGGCTGCGCTAGCTAGAGGCTAGAGTTTCTAATTGGGAATACTTACTCAGTGGACTCGACCGTGGGCGTTGTCGGCATTATCATCAATATGCAGTTCACGAGAATGGTGGTAATGATAAATAACGAAAATAATGGATGCACTAAAATGTAAATGGCCACACGACGTATCGGATTGAATGGATCGAGCAGCCACATTGCTTTTGATGCAGAAAAGCGAAAAATATCTTTTCCCTTGCTTACAACTACGAATGTCTGCAAAACGAGATATACAAACAATTGGATGGATTTGGATTGCAATTGAATTAGGTTCGGTTTGATTAGATCAGTCAATTGGCAATCGGCAATCGATAACTCTGATTTGGGACAATCACTCACCAGTACATTGCTGTAGTATGGATCGATATCCTCGAGAGGAGTGGAGGCCAATTCCGGCGGGAAGCTGCCCTGCAATCGAACAGGTATTGGCACACCCTGTTCAAGTGTAGGATCCGGTTGTGGACCTTCATCCTCGTCCTCGTCATCATATCGGATCTGATAGTTCCGGTACGTTTCAGACGTTTCAGGCGTTCCATGAAGACAGAGAACAAACAAGTGCGCATACAAATATTAGCATAAGCAGGAAAATCGATTTCAATTGTCATCACATATATACATCTATATTAATATATATATGTACATATACATATATAGTGTATATATACATATATATATTTGTAGTTTGTCCATTGATGTTAACGAGTCATAAGTGGTAAGTAAGTAGGTAAGGCACATTAGTAGGTTAGTTTAAATGAAAAAAGTTAAGGCAATCACAGTAACTAAAATATTATTTTCAATTTGGAAATATTTTTAAAAATAGTTTTTAGTTCTATAATTTTCGTAATGGTTTAACATTTTGCATAGCACATTTAGTGAGGACATCAGATAATAGATGGGAGTTGAAATTTGTTCGTGTTTTGGAATCAGAATTTGAATTCTGAACTGGGTCAGTATGCAAAAGCTATAACCAACGTGAACTTGGGCCAATCACTCTCAATAATAATTTCATTTAGATATTTAACAGATCTGGATTGAACTTTTCTATATACAAGTCGGAAATAATAGGGTATAGTAAAGTAAAAAAAATACATATATTGTAGACTAAAGATTGAAAGCGATTTGGATTCGTTCATTATTTGCATGCAATACAGTGTTACAGTATTTAACCAGTGTTGTGTAAGTTCTATACAAAGCATGTTGAGAGTCATCAAATCGTGCACGTGCTAAAGGCTTATAGAGTTCTTCATACATACTACATTTTGATATATATATACACTCAAACACACTCATACACACACACACACACATATTCACATTCACATTCACAACTCATAGGACACGCCATTTAGACAGAAAACTTGGACAATTCCAATTTGGAATCGAGTTCAGATATCGTTTTTCGTTCATTTTCGCATGCCCGCTCGCGTAGCTGAAGGGAGTATATTGGTTTAGATCTGTCTTTATTATCACAAGCTAGTTGTACGAACTTGAAATTGAGCTGGTCAATAAAAGTTCTCTTTTTGAATATCGAAAGCTATTTCAGCTGTATCAAGTAATACACTTTTACATAAGAAAGTGTGTAGATAGCTGGATCCACCTGGATAAGCCGGAATCACTAGGCTAACTTGATCCGGTTGAAAGTTCAAATTATATGAATAACGTAGGTTTATTTCTGGATAATTAGTGCCAAAGTGACTTATATACTATATAGATTATCCTGATGTGGTAGAAAGTTTAGATTGAGATAACTGTCTGATCAGAATTTATATATCTGTTAGATGAGATTATATAGGAAAAGCTGACAATTTCCTATTTTCTAAGATTTAGAAAAAGTTTACATATCTCTTGAATTATTCAATATTTTACGCTCTATTGTAGAGTAGTATAAAGAGTTCTCTATTCAATCTGCATGGAGCTTTATATCAACTAATTGTAGTGTCACTCTCAGCTCGTATATCTTTGAACGTGTATTACGCAGTCGATTGCAGCCCGTCATAACAAAGTTTGTAGTTGTTTTGTAGTTTTTTTGTTTTTGGCTTTTTCATATTTTTCTTATGACGATGATTATTTTTGTATGCTTTGGGCAACTTTAATTGCCCTGTCATGCATATTGTATGGGGGACAATATTTTGTGTCCCATTGCTGGGGCCATGGCACATCTATCGATTTCAAGAAACCCTCACTCAAACACACACACACACAGAGACAGTGCGGCTGTATCGATGTACAAAATAACTAGGTATTGTGCTCGTAGTTAGTTTTTACTTTCCATGGACATGGATATGGACATGGACATGCAATGCCAAAAGCAAAAGTAAAGCAAAAAGTCGAACATCAGCGTCATGAAATTGTTCGAGTTTCTATGAAGCACACACACAGAGAGAGAGCGAGAGAGAGACACACACACAGTGGCTAGAACAGCGCTAAAAAAAATTCCATAATAGTTGGTTTGTTTGCTTGTTTGCTTGGCGTGACAATTAGATTGTGTGTGTGTCTGTGTATGTGTGTGTCTTGTGTAGTTGTATGTGTGTGTTGACGCAATTGCGCCAACGAATGGGGACACAGGGATGAAGCAGGAGCCGAAGTCGAAGCCGGAGCCATGACCATATAGCCGTAGAGTGCCGCAGTCACGATGACGGCCAAGGGGCAGTCCAGGGGCCGGGCTGCCTTTTTAAACAGACCAAGTCAAGTCTATATTTAAACTAATAAAAGGCAAAACCGCACTACAGGGCTCACACACACACACACACACACACACACGCTGACAATATGGCGGTTACAACCGGATACGTCTATTCCTGTTGACTTACACACAGAGCGAGAACTAATGACGCATGCAACGACTGGAACTGAAACTGGAACTGGAATTGGAACTAGAACTGGCGCACAGCTAACAATAATTGAAATGTGGATTCAAAACTTTCGTATTCTTCTTGTGCTTCTCGAACAATATTTACAGTTAGAAGAAAGACCTAGAAGAATTTTGAATGGAATTTTCTGTGGAAACAAGTGAGTAAGGCACTACACAGACAATACTCGTTTACACTAGAAAAGTCGATATATTTGGTATAAAATACTCATTCATTACTACAAATTCCAGTTATATGTAAGATCTATATGTGGGAATAGCTTGAGAAAGAGAAACTGGGTAGTAGATTAATCTGGTTATAGCATATATACAGGATATAAATATACATATGTATACTCAGGATAGAAACTACTAATTTTAGATATAAGGCAGAGTAGACTTAGTAGAAGTCTCTGCCATTAAGAGAAAGACCGGCTCTATCAAAAAACCAATATACTCTCTTTGAGCTCATGGGAACGAGCATTGGCAACTATATGGACTTGATAGATATTTAACCATTCGATTGATAACCTTTGTCAGGCAAACAAGCACGTGGGCGTTACCTCTGACATTAGAGAGCTGCCATGTTTTGCAGCGTTGCCAGATGTATGAAATATTGAACGATTCAAAATCAATGAAATTGATGCCGTCTACAAATATAGCTTAGACTAAGATGCAACATGCAAATGCAATAATGCTGCACACACACACACACACACACAGAGTTGAGATGTCGAGCTCTATTGTTGATTAGCTACTCAATGCCAGCTAGAAGGCATCGCACTAGGTATATACTTAGTTAGTCAGTTATCTATGTTTATATATATAGAACTAGAGTTGAACAAGCAAGCAGCTACAAATTAAAAACAACTCAACACAAATTGCCTGTAGAGTAGCTTCTGTCTAATTAATTGCCGCACTTAATGCGCAGCTTTCATTCATCGAGCTAATGACCTTAAAAAAAACCCCATTTGAAAATTGAAATTTATTTAAAAATTCTTATATAAAATTAAGGCAAGCTACCCTTTACTTTTTGGAATTTACAGGGTATGCCAAGCAGTTGAAAATTGAAATTTATTTAAAAATTCTTGTATAAAATGAAGGCAAGATACCCTTTACTTTTTGGAATTTACAGGGTATGCCAAGCAGTTGAGCAATGAATCCCTCTTACTGTAAATCATTTAGATTAAGTCTATGTCTCTGTTTTCGGGTTTTTATAGGGTATACAAATATAAGTAGTCTGCTTAAATATTATATCTTTACTTATTGGCAATATTTACAGGGTATAGAAAGGGGAGAGCGAGAGAAAAACGAAATAGAGAGACCGGAAGAGACCGAGAGAGGGTGACTTTATAAAAGCTAGAGCACGAATATATTCATATGCTCAACGAGCATACCCTTTGTTGTGCATAAGGTTATAGAGTATACAGAGAAACAGAGCTTAAGCTGATATATATTTGATTGATGAAATTTAAGACGGAACTGCATAATCTCCACAAGCATTAAAGGGTATGCACATTACAGGGTATACGGCATAGTTGAACTGTAAATTAAAGAGTGTGACAGAGAGAGAGAGAGAGAGATCCCAGAGATCTAAAAGACGGACAAATATTAAGGCATTCTAATTTGATTGTTTCAACTAGCATACACCTCTAGCTATCCTTTCACTTTACAGGGTATGCAATATTAAAATTATGAAAAAAAAAGCTGCGCATTAACTTCGTTTCATATGCCAAAGTTCGCGGCAATTATAGTTAATATCATTTGTTGTTGTTGTTCAGGCTGTTGCTAATGTAGTTTTTGTTGTATTTATTATTGTCGTTGTTACAGTTGTTGTTGTTGTTATTACAGTTGTTGTTGTCATGTTGACGTTTGAGCACTTACTTCAGCATTTACCATTTACCCACTTGCTGCACTGTGCCCAGGCACACGCTGAGTCACCATTCAGATGATATATATTATGATTTATGTATGGTATATCTGGATGTATGCGGTATAATACTCAATATATGTATGTATTTTATATGCATATTATACCGTTAATTGTTAATTATTGCTTGGCAATGCGAAATTTGATTTCAATTTGGCAATTGCGCGCATAAATCATCAGACATCTGCATAGTATGGTCAAAAGAAATCGTTAACCTGAACCTCAATCTGAATCTGAACCTAAATCTGAACCATATATAAATCTATCTATATAAATGCACACACACACACACACACACACACCCATACACACACACACTTAAAGACAGAAAATTGTAAAACATATATATGTATATAGGAAAAGTAAGCGGCATAAATATGTTTTTAGCGAGTTGTTGTTGTATAATATAGGATTATTCATAATTGTGAAGGCATACATATATAAGAGAGAGTGAGAGAGAGAGAGGGAGAGGGAAGAGATAGCAGGTAGCTCTCCTTTGCAACTTCTATGTATGCCTTTAGTGATTGAAAATCCTTTGAGTCCTTTGCTTATAAGCGCATTAGCACAGCTCAGGCAATCGACACTAGCCGATGCTGGGGCAACTGCTTCAAGAGCCAGCAGGAGCCGGAAGGCAAACGGCAGGAGGCAGTCGAGAATCAGAAATCAGTGGCCAAGAAGCCATTTAAGCACGAGCGAGCACAACTTTGTGGCGCTGATTAAGTAGTTAGAGTAAACTGTGCTACACAGTTATCGTAAGCATTAATTAACAACAATCGATATGGAAATCGATTTTCTATATCATGAATATGATTTTACAATTGAATTACGGCAACGAAATCATAATCAAATCTCAGTTGCTTGACCATCTAAGAGCTGAAGGCATATGAATTTTCATATAGAAACGTATACGAATGTAAAGATAATGAAAATTATCGATTTCTTTAGTCCCCCTGCTAACATGGAGCTGACATAGTCAGGCCTAGCGGAATTTGACTAGTGCTATATAGTATTTAAATCCAATTGAACCTAAATTTATATTGAAAAATTTAAATGTAAATAGTAAAAAAAAAGAAAAACTTTGCTGCACAGTGTAAACGTTGATCTGACTGAGCTGCAAACATATATTGCCAGATGCGATTCAAAGAAGATTTTGCATTGGCAAATAAAGTAAGCGCGTTGATAAAAGAAGTTGATATATATGTATAGAGAGTTATAGAAATATAAAATATAGATATATATGTAAAAAAGAGCTGTACTTTGGCTATATGAATATATAGATAAGTTCATAAATATTTACAAACACGCTGAAAACATATTTACGAGTATCGAGTGAGTTACTCGATAAGCAAAAGTAGTAGAAACATATGTAGATAGTATATAGCATATACACATATATAATATATATGTATGTATGTGTTTTAATATTTGGCAAAGTGTTGCACCAAATGGAACTAATTTGTACAGGGAGTTTATACGCATATCAATATTACGAATTACGAATTACGAGTTACGAATACAATTACGATTAGAATTACGAATACGATTAAAGTTTGGAAGCAATTACATTAAAAAGAAAATAAAATAAAATAAAAATAAATAAATATGCGGCTAATAATTAACAAATTTTGGCATAAAGTTCCAAATAAAACGCAAAACAAATTAAAAGCTTTGTTTGAATTTTAGTTTTTAGTTTGATTCATTTTTTGTTTTGGGTTTTTTTTTTTTAGAAATTTCGTTGAGTTTTTGGGTTTTTTAATGTAGTTTTCTTCTGGTTTTTTTGTGTATGTGCTTGGCGGTGGGTCGGGGGGGTAAAGGTACGTTATTCGTTGTTGTTGTTTTTTTTTTTTTTTTGTGTTTTAGAGACTAAAAGATCTGTGGAAATCTTACTTCTTTTTGTTTTTTCTTGCGACCATATTGCGGCTGAAAGAAGATTTGGATTTGGTATTTGGTTTAAGGGCATTGATTGATTTTTTTTTGTTTTTTTTTTTTTGCGGGAATTATGTAAAAGTTGAGTTAAAAAAATGGTAACAAAAATTGTTCAAGTTTTTATTTTTTGTTTGTTTTTTTTAGCGTTAGGCAAGCGCCAAATTGTTAATAGTTATAAATGATTTCGTTATAAATATATGCATTTTTATTATGTTTGATTAGTTTTTTTTTTTTTTTATTGTTGATTTTTGATTTTCGGTTTTCCAGACAGCAGCGCGCAAAAGTTTCGTTTTGGGAGCATTCAAAGTAGAGAAAAAGTTGTAAAAAAATAAAAGAAAAAAGTACACGAAAAGAACGAAAAAATAAATAGAAAATATATGTATATATATATAGAGAAAGAGAGATTTATATATATATATATGTAAGTGAAACGCTTAGCATTCTTCAAGATAATAATAATAATACGTAAAGCCTTCAGGGTTTTCATTGAGAGATCCTAGTTAGCCAAGGAGGGGGCATAGAGACAGAGACAGAGACAGACAAATGAACAGGTGTATAGATCGAAAGCGAGAGAGAGAGAGAGAGAGTGGGAGAGAGAGAGAGAGAGAGCGGGAGAGCGATAGAGTAGAGAGCAGCAGTGAAATGGATTCGTGTATTTCTGTTGTACAGCAGACAGAGAATTTGTTGAATTCTGAAACTGAATGTTGAATAGTTTGAAGTGCGCGCATGAGATTTGTTATGAAATATGCTAATATTATTTATTTAATCTACATTTTGTACAAGTTCAGCGAGAGAGAAAGAGAGAGAGAGAGAGAGAGACCGCTTAAGGTAAGCTAATTTCTAATTGAATTTAGTATGAAAATCTCTGTACAACATTTGAAGCGCAGTTCATAGCAGTCAGCTTTTGATCAGCTGTAGGCGATAGTATTTCTTCGCTGGTTTTGGATGGTTTTTTTCTTTATCTAGATTGGCACTACGTTGCTAGTTATATGTAATTATTATTGATTTTGTTTGTTCTTTATATAAGTATAATTCAATTTGATTGACTGTTATTAATGTTTATATATATAGTAGATGTTAGATATTCTAGGATGATGAGTCGCTGCTACAGGAATTACACATGTTAATGGACAATGTATTTGTATTGGTATTGGCATAGGTATTGGTATAGGTATTGGTATTAGCATTGGTATTGTTATAGGTACTGGTATTGGTATTGTTATAGGTATATTGGTATTGGCACAGGAACTGGTGTTGTGTTGTTTAATGGCTGAGACGTACGTACGCATTAAATGACTTGAACTTTTAGTATTTACACAAACGAAACGAAACGAAACGGAACGGAACGGAACGGAACGGAACGGAACGGAATGGAACGAAACGAAACGCGACGGCCATGGAGTTTGTGAGGTGCATAGCCGCGCGCACACAAGGTCCAGTGATTTATTGATTCGAGGTACAAAACATTTGTAATGAGCTCAAACACAAGTGGAACTGAGTTCAAAATAACAGAGAAAATTCAAATCAAAATTCAAACATAAATAAATAATTGAATCAATGAAACTTTTTGCCGTTGACAAAAAAGAAACTTTGCTGCAAACTCAAATATTTGAATACACAATAATGAAATATAGTCAAGTTATATAGATAGATAGATAGATAGATTAGATATATATATATATATTATACACACATTACGAGGCCAATAGTATAGGAATATACAGTTCTTACTCTCAATAGGGTTAAACAAACGAACGTACAACGATTATGACAGGAATTTAATGTAGGTGGTTTTTTTTTTTTTTCTTTTGGATAATACGAATTACGAGTTGTTGGGGGAAAAGTGTGAGTTATATAAGAATACATACGAAATACGACAAACAACATAAATTATAGAACAATACATTTATTTTGATAAGTTTGTTTTTGAATTTTGTTCAAATCATAATAAGAAGAAAACAACAAAGTGACATCGACTCAAATAAATATAGTCCACATTAAGCACAGAAAAGTTCTAGACAAATAAACCCAAGTGGATGTGGAGTGGAGTATGGGGATAACGGAAACACAATTGATACTAGCTGGACTAATTACGGTAAAATGGTAAATGAAATCAACTTTCTTAAGCAGCTGCATTATCAGGGATTAGAATGCGAAATACTGAGTATAAATTAGACTTAGAGTGTGCAAAGAGAGAGTGAGAGACAGAAAGAGACAGAGACAGAGAGAGAGAGAGAGAAAGAGAGATTGACAGAGTACGAGTATGTTAGATCCAAGCCGTCCAACTGGACACAGGACAAGCACTTTATAATGGTTTGATAGATTGACTTTCTGAGATGTTTTCGAAACAGCGAAATGTGAGAGCTGGAAATACATTTACATATGCACATATACCATATAAAGTATATAGATGAATGGAGCTGGGATTTGTTGGGTTTGCTGGATTCATATGATGTGTGCTCGATAAAGCCTTGAAGAGTTTGTCAGATATGAAATGTGAGCAGGTTTAAAGCAGAGCAGAGGATGGATAGAGTTGATTTATTATGGGAGTATACCTCTTGACATTGCATTGGTAGAATATGGGGTCTTGGAAGAAATACGGGTAATACGTTCAAATATTCAAGGGTACGAAAAAATCCACTGTTTTGGAAGCTTTAAATACTGTTTGATAGTTAATTAGCTGTTGGCCGAATTGTTTCTGGTTTGTTTACTGGAGTATTACTTGGCATTGGGTTAGCATATATAGGTTAGTAGCAAGTAATATTAGTACTTAGTAGTAGTAGTAGTTGTAGTTGTAGTAGTAGTAGTAGTAGTAATAATAGCAATAGTTGAGGTACAGTTAGATAGGTGTACAAGTATTCGGTTTAGATAGTTATACATATATATACGATAGATACATATTCAATATACGTTTAAGCACGAACAAAAGCGCACATTAGCGTCTAACGTTAATCGATCGACGATTATCGATGAATATCGATTGCTGTAAATTTGTAATTGTTAACTATACAATCGATAGCTGGAAAGTTGATAAATGCCGAAGCAAAAACTACCCGATATTGATAGGAAATAGCTAATCGATAGTTATCAAATGTTTTACACTTATTATTGTCAGCCGATATGGAATACCATATGATCGATAGACACCGAAGGTAGATGATTGAAAGAATCAGATAGTCAATCGATAACTTAAAATCGATTATTTTCAAATCGATAGACATCGATATATTGGATATGAATGAAAAACATTTAATAAAATTGATAAATATCGAACGTCGAACATCGATTAACGCCATATCAGAATTCGAATTAGAATCATAGTTATCGATAGCATAGATAGATAGAAGAGACACAAAATAGCACAGCACATACATAATCGTATGCATTAGCAGACAACATTCAGCTAGAAATAATTACCACCTCTCCCTCGGCTCTCTTTCTTTCCAGCTCCTTTTGCTTTTCATGTTCAGCGGCAATGCGTTGTTCAATTTGCACCAATGATTCGCGGGTAAAGGGACGGAACAAACTGCGTTCTTCCTCAGATATCGAGTCGGAATCTTCTGTCATTGTCTATGCGGCCAACGATGAGAGCCTTAGATTTCCAAGGCCTGCAACGACAACAACAAGGATAGAAAACTCGATTAGAATTCAATTTGAATAGCAATCTCAACTCGTTAGTAATACTCACATGAGGCACATGGATGTCGCCTGCTACATTAAAGCTACAACTATATCCGAGGCGCCATGTTCGAGTAGCGCCCGCCGCTTAGCACGATGCTGCAATTGAAAAGAATGAATGGAAACAGTTAATATCACAAATTATCGAATTATTATTCCTTATGCATTCAATAATCCATCGAGTAGGCCAATGTAGAGCAATGCACTCGCAACTTCCAGCACGTCGCGCACATTGAACCCGTTTGCATGAATGACTAATTGGATTAGCGCAGCTAACGATAGGCATTAAGTGCATTCCAATCAAACGCAAACAAAACAACAACAAAAAACGATATGAATGGATGACAATCGATATAAATAAAGTGTCAGCTGCACAGAATACACTGGCAGAAATTTGTGTGCTTGTTAGTTGTGCAAAGTTCCAAGAGAGAGAGAGAGAGACACTGAGAGGGAGAGAGTTTTCTGATTTACTTTTACTTTTGATTTAATTAATACATATATACATACATAATATATGTATATGTATATGCACATACACAGAGCATTTTATAGAGTTTTATTTAATTGAATTGGAAACTTTTTTAAACGAGAACAAATTGAATTATGAAAGTGACTCTTCTCTTCTTCTTCTTTTTTTTTTATTGCATTTACCTTCAAACTTTTTGTTGTGTTCAGCAATTTGTGTGCACAAATATTTTACAAATTGCTTTTAAGTTGAGTGTCAAAGAGCTGCTTTCAGCAACTGGCTATATAAACGTGAACTGTGCTGTAAGAACTGAAGGCCTCAAAATTAAATATTCAAAAGGGAAATATTAACTGGAACTATTTGTGGAACTAATGATAGTAATAAAACTAAAAACAAAAAATGATAATAAAATAAAAATTTTAAAAAATATAAATAAAAATAAAAAAATTAATACAAATTTATATAAAATATGTAAATAAATTATAATAAGAAAACAATAAATAAATGAATAAAAATATATAAATAAAAATAAAAAATAAATGAAAAAATATATAAAAAAAATTAATAACAATTATAAATAAAAAAAAATAAATAAACAATAATAAATAAATGAATAAAAATATATAAATATAAGAGTAAAAATAAATGAATAAAAATTTGTTTAAAATATATAAATAATTATAATAAAATAAAAAATAAATGAATAAATGAATAAAAATATATAAATACATATAAAGAAACGAATAAAAATTTGTATAAAAAATGTAAATAAATTATATTAAAATACAAAAATAAATGAATATATATAATATATGAGTAATATATAAATACATACAACTTCTTTTAATTAAAATGTAAAAGCTTACTTTTAAAAATTACATTTTAATAAACAAACGTTGATTATAAATAATAATAATAATAAAAAATCACAGTATGAATAACAGCAGAAACAAAAATAATAAATAAAAATAAAAAAATACAAACTTTTATGACAAAAACAAACAAACAGACAAACCTCAACTTAATTTTTTACATTAATGACATTATTAACAATAATGATAAAAATAATAATAATAATAATAGTAATAATAATAATAATAATAATAATAAAATAAAAATAATAGTAATAATAATAATTATAATAAAAATAAATATAATAAAAAAATATTATTAATCAAAATTAAATGAATAAGATAAATAATAATACTATTAAAATAATCAACTTTATTACTGCCATGATAATAATAAATATGTAATTAGTATAATATCATTCATGATGCGAATAACTTTCCAATAAAATTTAATAAAATAATGAAATTTATGCAATTCTTTAACATTTACTTAATGGCAATAGAAAATAAATTAAATATGTATTTAATTTATGTCGAATAAACACTCAGCACTACCGTTGCATTAGCTTTGTGCGTGCAGAAAATAATATAAATGCTATTTAATTGGGATTGAAGTTTCCCGATTAATAGGAATTGCGAACTCAAAGAGATTTCACAAGTGCACCATGCCATAATTATGTCGATTTCTCAGAAATTCCAATTGAGTGAAATATTTATATATATATATATATATATATATATATATATATATATATATATATATATATATATATATATATATATATATATATATATTGGATTGCACTGGGAATGCAGCAGACAACGAAATTTGTGAAAATTCTGAGAAAATTCATTGGAATCTAAACTGAGTTGAACTACTTTCGGTAGAGTTGATATGGGGATGAATTGAAAAAGGCATTCATTACCGAAAAATAGTTAGGATTTCAGCTGAACTATGGCAATTACTCGAATAGACTAGAAATTTGTAATTCGATTGCGACTTATGTAAGCAGACGGTGCTAAGGTCAAAGCACTCTTGGCCACTGTCAATATGTATGTGTGTGTGTGTGTTTGTGTCAATATAAACATACATATATACACACATATATACATATGTCTAAATATATATATGTATATATGTAATTTAAGTAAATCCAAATGTGTGTGTGTGTGTGTGTATTGCACACCAAAGTAGGTCAGTTCGATATTCCAACGTGTTTTTATATACGCAACACGCACACACACACACACATGAGCACCAGTTCATGTGTGTGTGTGGATGAATGAAGCAAATTGTAGGCTCAGCTTGAAATTGGAAGTCAAATCAAACAATTGTCACAGCTTAAGTTACCAAAGGCAAACACTCACACACACACACACACACACTCATATATGACAGCGCCTGCTGTAAAGTATGCTATGAAAATCGCGTTTTCTGCTTTTGCCGATTGAAATGATTAATCAAGTGTGCCGCAATATGATTTAACAATGCAAAACATTGATTAACTAACCAACATGCACATATATTCAAAAATACAACAAAATAATCACTCTCTCACACACACACACACACACACATTGAGCAGTGCTCGCATGTTGTTAGTCAATGAATTTTACATATACACAGGCACAAAGCAAGGCTAGCAGAGAGAGAGCGAGTTTTTGAGCGTGAGAGCGGGCAAAAGAGAGAGTAACTGTGCGTGTGTGTGTGTGAAAAGGAGAGAGCGAGTGGGTTAGCTGTTGTGGCCAGAACTAGAACCAGAACCAGAGCGAGCGCCTGCGCCTTTTCAGCGCCACACTTGTATCCTGTTCGACTCTCTGGCTGGTTGTACAATCTTGTATCTCGAAGATACAATTATTTTGGTATGTTTCTTAACGAAACTTAACGCTCACTGGGGCATGTATTGGCCCGTATTTCGTTTTTCTTTTGCTTGTTGCCACAAGTTTGCCCTCCAAAAGCCACCAAAAGGTTGTGCAGTAGGCCAACAAAATGACGAAAAGGAAAAGCAAAATGTTGTATGCTTCGCTATATGTGCGTGTGTGTGTGTGTGTGTGTGTGGCAGCAAGTGTTTGCCAAGTGTCTTAGCGTTTTCAATTGCTTGGCTCATTAGTGACATAATCGTGGCTAGCAATTAGCTGCGACTTCTTGCAACGAATCAAATTTCAAACTCCACCTACATACATACATACATACATATATACATACATACATATATACAAAGCCAAAACTTACCGTTAATCGATCTCAATCGATGTTGTGCCTATGTTGCTGCTGCTACGGCTGCTTCTATTGTTGTTTTGTTGCTGTTTGTTGTTGCTGTTTGTTGTTGTTGTTGTTGTTGTTGCTGTTGCTATTGTTGCTTTTGTTGCAATAAGCTGCCACAAATGTTGCTGCAGTTATGCTGTTAACTATTGTTGTTGCTATTGTTGTTGTTGTTGTTGTTGCTACTGTTGTTGAACTCGCATCGGCAAACACAAATGGCGGCGGTTTTTTTTTTTTTTATATGGCTCTGAAGGATGACGACGACGCGGCGCGCAAAAACAATTCACACAATTTTTTTCCCACTTTTGTTGTTGTTGTTGCTTTGGGCGATGCGAACGCGCTGCTTTGTGATTATTGTTGTTTGGTTTTGTTTTTTTTTTTTTTTTTTGGTATTTTTTTTTTTTAATTTATTATTTTATTTATTAATTTTTTGTTTTATTTTGTTGGTTCCCAGCGCTGTGAACAAATTTCAAAATTCCAACTATGAATATGAATGTCTATGTGTGTGTGTGTGTGTGTGTAATCGAAGCCGTAACAGGAGACGTAGCCGTTGACGTTGACGCTGACGTTGGCTTAGCCATGCCAGAAGCAACCAGCATGCACGTTCATATGCGTGCTTCGAACTTTTGTTTGAATGCCTGAGTGTGTGTGTGTGTGTGTATGTGTATGTGTATATGTTTAATAAAGCCGGCGCAATTGTATTCGTATTTGATGTGACTTGGTTTTCAGTTGATTTAACTTATTATTGTTCTCGTGCTTTGTATGATTTCTCAATGCTATTGATTGTTTGATTGATTGATTGATTATTGTTGTTGCTGCTGCTGTTGCTTTTGTTACTTGAACAATTTGTAAATTTTAATTGATTTCCATTGACTTCGATCGCTTAGGTTTCCCCAACTCAAATTGCATCGGCTTTTCAACTATTTTTGTTGAATTCGCTTTTGACTTTGCTAACACCAACTGTTGTGGTTCGGTTGTTTGTTTTGTTGCTGTTACTTGAGCACAAGAACAAAAAGCACAATACACTTGAAAAAAAAATCCAGTATGCAAGCATGAATACAATTCACCGAAAAAAAAGAACAATATAACGACGAGAATTGTCTACTTAGCGCAGCGCAGCGCAGTTTGTTTATGTTTATGCAACTTTGGAGCTTCAAGCGGATTATTGTAGCATACTTTCGCGCGCACGTGAATAACGCAGCCAACACCGAATCAAAGTCAGGGAGGGACGCTAACAGGGCACATCAGAGAGCAGCAATTGAGCAGAGAGGCGAACAGCCAGAGATAATGAGAGCCAGAGGCAGGCAGTGCGAGCAGGACAGAAAACGCGCGCGAGAGAGACTGCAATGTAGAGCGGGAGAAGGAGTGAGCGAGAGAGAGTGAGAGAGAGCAGCTTTCACTATTCATTTAACAGCACCAAAATATATGTAGCTTTCCACTAAATATTTTCAAGTGTTGTTTGTCATTCAGCCACAACTGCAGCAGAGCTAAAAGGGAATGAAAAGAAACAAATCCAACAACAAACTAGCCAAATGCCGTTAACTGTGCTGACTTCCCTTCCAGCCTACCGACGGCCGAACAAAAACCCGTTACTCTGCCGTAATCGCAGCCGAAAAAGGCTGCAGCAAACGTTCGCTGCCGTCTTTTGCCGCGACAACGAATTCGCTGCGCGCTCTCGCTTCGCTTCGCTTCGTTTTGCTTCTTTTCGTTTTGTTTCGTTTCGTTTCGTTTCGCTTCGCTCTCGCGTCGCCTCCGCCGACCAGCCGCCTCATCCGTTCGTTCATTTGTTCGTTCGTTCGCCCGTTCGCCCGTTGTCAACACAACTTTTGTTGTGCTACTTTGCCGCTGTTCGCCGTTCGCCGTTCGCCGTTCGCCGCATGCCTTAGTGACTTGACTTCTTATGCTATTTTTAGGTCATCAAATTGGTGGCCAGCTCTCGCCGCAACACAGCAACAACAGCGGCCAAAGTCGCAAGGCATGCTGAAACACTTGGCACCAGTCTGACTAGGCTGTGCCGCGCCATGCCTTGCCCTGCCGTGCCCTAACCATTCTGGCAGCCACAGCCGCAGCCAACGGCCCATTATAACTTATATGCCCTATAAAAATAGCCCAGCCATTATCACAAATCATTATGACCTGCTGATCCGCTCCACATTGCATTTAATTGCCACTGCCAGCCATTGGCCACTGGCCACTGCACTCAAATCATAGCCCACACACACACACACATACACAGAAATAACTCTAATTGTATAGAAAGTTCCATGAGAATTTAACTCAACTGCCATATGAAAAATAGGAAAAAATTGCTTTACACAAATGTTCACTTAGCTCGTATGCAAAATACTCTAATTAAATACTTAATACTTTCCATACATACATACATATATTATGTGTATGTATATATGTATGTGAAACGAGCGCATTCTGAACAGATTTGCAGCGCTAAGCCGGAGCGAGCGAAATAATTCTGAGCTGGTATTCAAATTTTCGTATAATCAGTTTTAAGCTGATATTAGACGAAATATTTGGGCGTTCGAGTGAAACAATTTGATCAGCTTCAAGCTGATTTCAGTGAAAGATAATGCATGCATATGCACATACATACATATGTATATGTAGTAAATCCTCGCGGGCATTTCTGCGAACAATTCATATTCAAAATGTGTAATTAATCAGCGACATTTACGAATGTAAATTACGAAAATGCAGCAAAAATCATTTACTGCTGCTTTTCAGTTTATGTCATTAATCTTACAATTGCGCACAAACACTCGCTCAGATACACGCGTAATTCCGTGAAATCGTTACGGAATCGAAATTTTGGCCGGGCAATCAGAGTGAAATGGGATTACGGCAAACGCCCGTGGGCTGTCACACAGAAACACTATAGCATACATTCTTGGGCAACAAGCATGGCCACATGTGTGTGTGTGTGTGTGGGTGGGTGACTGGCATGTGTGTGTGTCCGTTTTGGTGCTGTCCACATTGTTGGCGCACACGTATTTAATAATTTATTTATGCCGCATTTACGTTATGTAAATTTAGCACAACCAACAACACAATCGGCAGCGGAACAAGAAAACCCAATTGAATAGCCAACAATCAACTGCGGACAATGGACAAGCCAAATGAGCACACGCACATGGGCCAGCGAACTGGATAAACTTTGGGCAGTTGCAGCGTGCCAATACATATATATATACATATATATATATACATATATTTAGAAGATTTCTTCTGCCGACAGAGAGCGTGAGGCAGCGTCAAGTTATTCAGCTTAAAGCTGTTTGGATTTTCTAGCAGCGCCTAAAAGTATGCAACACTTTTTTTTACTCGCACAGCACAAATGTTGCAGCCAATTGCTTTCCGGTGTGTGTGTATGTGTGTTTAATTTTTTATTTTTTGTTGTTTTTTTTTGCATTTTGTTATATAAAACGAGCGGCGAGCAGCTTGGTTTGGTTGGACTCCAATCGAATGCGACCAGAGGCGACTATTTGCTCATTAGAAACTGTCATTAACTTTATTGGCTTTGCCACATACACACGCATATACATGAGAGTGTATGTGTGTGTGTGTGTTTGTGTGTGTGTATCGTCAGTGTGTCGCCTGCAACTAGAGCTAAAATTGAAGCTGCAATTTATTGAAGTGCAGCAGCGAAACGTGGTGAGGCGTTTGGCTTATTTCAAAAATTCTGTTGCATACTTTTGCGCTGCAGGTGAAATTCTGAATGCGAATGTTTGTTGTTGTTGCTGCTGCTGCGCTGCTGCTGCTGCCGTGCTAGACAAGCAAACAAACTTCAAAAGCGTTGCACAATTTTCGTTGGCTGTCAGAGTAGCAGAAAGTAGGAGAAACGAACGACGACGACAACCAGGCAGAAGAGGCATTCAGGCAACATTTTTCTTTTTCTTTTTTTTTTGTTTTTGCCTGCCCAGCAAAGGCTCGTCGTCCTCGCCCTCGTCCTCAGCTGGCAGCAGTGTCCCTGCCCCAGTCCCTGCCCTAGTCCCAGTCTCTGTACCCGTCCGTGTCCGTGTCCCTGTGCCTTTTCCTTTTCCTTTTCCAGTTGCCAGTCGCCTGTTCGCCGTTTGCCGTTTGCCGTTCGTCGTTTTCGTTTGTCGCTCGGCTCTTTTTTGCGCACAGCAGAAAACGCGATATGGCACACGCGCGTGTTGCGCTGCCAGAGGCGTAGGGGCGTCTAGGGTACGGGCCACTGTCTCTCCCTCCCTCTCACACTTTCCCTCTCACTCACACTGTACCATAGATAGGGGGGAGGTGGTTGGTTGGCTTACATGCTGCCTTAGTTTAGCCAGTTAGCGAGGCGCCAGCCTAACTGACGAACTGACTGTGTGACGAACTGACTGAGTGCCCTACCCAATGCCGTGCAGGGTGTGCGACTGTTCGGCTTTGCGCTGGCTTTTTTTTTTCGAGTTGAGTTAAGTTGAATTGTGTGCTGCTTCGCTTCGCGCTGCTCTGCTCTGCCTTGCTCTGCTCTGCTCTGCTGTGCTTAGCTGTGTTGAGTTGAGTTTCGTGCCAGCGCAGACGTCGTCCTGCTTGTTGGCATTGCCTTACACACACACACACACACACACAGGCACAGGGCATATGCGCGCTTGTAAAAAAAGGGACATGCCAGAAGCAGTTATAGGCACACACACACACACAAACACACACACACACAGCCTAAACAAGCAGCCAAGCACAGGACAATAAGTTGAAGACAAGCCACGAAAAATCGAAAGTCCAAACACACACGCACACATGCACGCACGCACACAAAGGGAACACTTCAAAAGCACTCCAAAAACCCACACACACACACACGCACACACAGAGAGTGCGTGCGTGTGTGTTTGTAAATTTTTCGTTGCCTACTTAAGCGCTGCCCTCGCTGCCGTTGCAAACAAAATGCAAGTTATGCATTCGCATTTAGCACAGAGACACACATGCCGTCGAGGCGTATACGCAATCTTTTGTATGGCCACATCAAGTATACGCCACGTTTTCGAAACAAACACACACACACATAGAGAGAGAGAAAGAGAGAGGGATACACATGTGCACAGACAAACACTAGCACGCGCGTCAAACAACAACAACAACAAGAATTATTAGATGGATATATATATAAATATATATATTGCATATATTTACAGTTAAAATATATACACATATATATCTATACAGATTTTCGTCTATATGTTTTGCTTAGTTTTCTCTTTTCTCTTCCTTTTTGTGCTCACTCGAAAAAAAATACAAAAAAAAAGGCGAAAAAAAATTACCAAAGGAACTTTGAGAACTTATGTAAAGCATTTTGCTGCCTGCGCACTGAATTTGCCTTTTTTAGACAAATGCCAAAAAAAAAAAACAAAAAAATTTGTTTAAATATATGGAATTATTATATGCACATATATCAGATTTTACAAAAATATATCAATATATATATTAGGCTCTGTGCTGCTTGCTTCGGCGAACATATTTAGCTCAACTCGAATTTCGGTCACTTTTTTTTTTTAGCCTGCCAGCCCTGACTCTAACTCTGACTCGGAATCGGAATTGGAATCGGGAGTTTTCGAGTACGGCCAGTAGAGGATTTGTGTGTCCTTTAAATATTTGCATTAGTTATTATTTTTGATTTTTGATTTTGTACATTAATTTGTATTATTTATAATTCATTAATTTATTTTTGATTTGATTTTTCTTTTTGCTGTTTTTTTTTCTCTTTTTTGCTATTTTTGTTTGGTTATGCTGGCTGCTGTTTGGGTTACCCGTAATCCGTTCGTCTCCGTGGTTCACTGAAACTGTCAGCTGCCGCAGCGCGTGTGCGTTCATCGAGTGCGACTTTCGTTCAGTTGGACGTTCGGCAAATGGGCCGACCGAGGGCCGACTGTGGGACTCGGGCCGCAGCCTTCGGCATCGGGGCGTTCGGCGTGTGCCACTTTCTTGGAGCCGTTCAGCGCGAGCGAGTGAGATGGAGAGAGCGTGGCGGTGTGAGAGGGAGAGGGAGAGCGAGGGAGAGCGAGAGAGAGAGAGCGCGCGCGTGTGCGGCACTCGGTCATTGGGACAGGCCCAGGATAACGAGCGCACACGGCCAGCAGCAGCAGCATAGGCGAGTGCGGCGAGCGAGAGCATTACAGCAGGCACAACAAAAATTGGAAAGGACGAAGGAAAAACTACGAAAATCAAGTGGAAAATTGTGGCAAATGTGCTGCATACGTCAGGGCAATGCAAAGGCATTTCAGAGTAAAGACAGAGCCGTCCGTCCGCCTTTGTGACTTTGCGACTTGGCCGTCGCTTGGGCCAGGTGCGCGTGCACCACCAGCATGCACTGCTGCCTATGCACCTATGCCGGTGACTAGCACCACCCAACCACCCACCCACACACACACACACACACACACACACAAACATACAGAGGGAATGCTCAATTCAGCTGTTTGCGCAATGAACACGCATTCACGTCCAGGACAAGCCTTGGACGCAACATTTCTCCCTTTACCTATTGTTGTTGTTGTTGTTTGAAAGCCACTGCATTCCTAGCTAATTGACCGCAACGACACAGAACAATTAAGACAGGTGCGCGATCCAGCACATTTAACTGTTAAATGTACCCTAGACACCGCTCCCACACCAGCCTGGTCTGACGTGACGTGGCCCGGCCCGGCCTGGCCAGGGCCTGGTCTGGCCCCATTAGCAATGACCCGTCATAAACTGAACGCTTTAGCAGACCCCCATTAAACCGTCTCATCGTATAAATTATACATTTTTATGGATCACATCTATTCGATGTGCGTTCGTCATGTGAGTGAAGGCAGCAAAACAATTTTCAATTCAAGCTCCATGTTGATGGCATCCAAGAAAGTTCGAGCCACAACGGGAATTTAAAGGCAAGTCAGAAATAGATTGTTCAAGAAAATAACAAGAATACAGTGAGCATACAGAGTTCTATGAGACTTGCAGAGAAAGGCCTAGAAAGAAAGGGAAAAGAAACCATTTGGAAATGGAATCGATGCAGGAATATTTAAATGATATTGAAGCATGAAAGAATCAAGAAGATTCTAGAGCGAGTGAGAGAGAGACAGAGAGAGAGAGAGAGAGAGAGAGAGAGAGAGAAGGAAAGCTTGATTGTTGTTACTAATGGAGGCAATAGTTCTTATTGGGAGGGGGAGAGAGAGAGAGAGAGATAGGATGTAAAAAGAAAAGTGAAAGGCTGTCTTTCACACTCTATCTCATGCTTTATACACAGTGGGAATGACAAAAACAGAGAGGGATAGAGAGCGACAGAGAAGCAGAGAAGTATTGAAAGTAAGAGTGAGACAGAATGAGAGGTAAGCAAAGAAGGAAAGCAATAAAGTGTGTGAGGGAGAGAGAGAGAGATAGAGAGACAGATAGAGACGCAGAGAGCGAGAGAGAGAGAGAGAGAGACGAGGAGAGTGAGAGACTGTTAAAAAGTTATAGAGAGAAAGGAACCAACAGTGAGAGAAAGAGACGGAGAAACACGATAGAACGAGAGAAATAGTAAAATAATGAGAGGGCGAGGGATAGAGAGGACGATAAAGAGGTAGAGGCAGAAACAGATGGTGGCAAAGCGATATAGCGAGAGAGGGAGAGAGAAAGAGATAGAAAGCTATTGAAAACAAAAGAGACCTAATCAAGTAAAGAAAGTCTGAATCACAAAAGGGATAAACGCTAGTAAAATAATATTGTAGAAAAAAACAAGTAAGAAAGCTCTAATTGAGACTGCTCGACTAGTAAATCCCCTGAACCCTTCGGAGATCTGATAGTTCAATAATTCTTCGCCTCTTTCTGCTTAAGCACACGCAAACACACATACATAGACACACATAGGCACGTACGCATAAACAGGTATGGGCGCAACGTTTGAGAGAGACAGTACTTGAGTAATAGTAAAAGCAATGAGAGAAGAAGTGCAGAAGATCATTAAAGTTGTCTATGTGTATGCAGCAGTTCTCATTTGGTATTTGTATTTAGGTAAAACAAAGCTAGAATGCTGACAGCAGAAGAGAGCGTTCCCATTGCTCACTTGAAGCTCAACTGCAATGAGCTCTACCTGCCGTCAGGCTCAACTTTTGGGAGAGACATTGCTTGAGTAAAAGTGGCCCTATATAAAGGGCAGCAGCCGCAGCAGTTCTTCAGTCTTCCAGACCTGCTGGGCAAGTGAAGTACAGTGTGTGATCGATCAGCTAAGCATTAAAGACGTAGAGGAGCTACGTAGTGGAGTTACGCAGAGGAAATACGTAAAGGAAATCTACGTAAAGGAAATATTTAGAGGAATTACGTAAGTGAAATAAGTAGAGGAAATACTTAGCGGATATACTTGGAAGAAATACTTCGAAATACGTAAAGGGAATATTTAGAAGAAATAGACATACGAATAGTGCTACAACGACTCAGTTATCAAGAATATACATACATACATATATACTTTTTGGGGTCTGCCACGCCTCCTTCTGCCTGTTACGTACATTTGAACAAAACCATTATACCCTAATTTCCCATTTTCAATGGGTTCAGGGTATAAAAAAGTGTAATCAAGATCAAGAACAAGAGCGTAAGAGAGAAAGAGAGAAAGGGAATCCCAAATCCCACATTGAATGTAAAAAATGTGCTAGTTCAGTCCATCGAATAATGCAAACTTCCTAATTAAATGTTTAGCCAAGTTCATGAAAATCACACAGAAAGCCGCTGCGGAAAGCTGTCACACACAATTCCAATCAGATAAGGCGAGCCGGTTAAGACCTAAGAGCGAGAGAGAGAGAGAGAGAGAGAGAGAGAGAGAGAGAGAGAGAGAAACGCTTTTAGTCTGTGCGACATCAGTTCAGACAAGCTGGCGCTGATGCTGAACAAAGTGTATATACAAATAAACAAACACACACACACACACACACACGCACACTTTGTCTGTGTTGTTCAAGTCTAAGCCTTTGTTGTTCTATTATAATCAAGAATATCGTTAGTAAAACGATTTGCAATATGAACTTTTACTTCTGTTGGTCAATCATCAAAGAGTAGAAAGCAAATTCCAATGAATGCAGCTCAAGAAGAAGAAGTAGAAGAAGTAGAAGAAGTTGAAGTTTAAGTAGAAAAGTTGCAGTTGGTGCAAGAAGAAGCGTAAGGACAATTTCCAGCTCGAATATTAACAATAACAACAAAACAGCAGCAGAGACGAAGGCAGAGGCAGAGACGTAGGCAGTGGCAGAGGCAGAGGCAACGGCAGCTGTCGCCCCGCCCACCCATATTAGCTTACACTTTGTGTGTTGGGCAACATGGCGTATGAGCAATGCGAGCTGTCGCGCGCTCTATAATATATACATACATATATATAGTATATCTGTGTGTGTGTGTGTGTGTGTGTGTGTGAACTGGAAAAAGGGAACTGCGGATGATGTCAGCGAACGAGGCAAATACTCGCACAAATCGTTTGTGTGATGTGGGCTCGCTATACAATGTCTGTGTGTGTGTTCGTGTGTGCGTGTGTGTGTGTTGGTGTGTGTGTGTTCGTGTAGCATGCAACACTGCCGCAACAGCAGCAGCAGCAGCAACAGCAGCAGCGCCAAAGCAAAACAACAAAAACTTCAGTGGGCCAACAAAGTCGCACGTACGTCCTCGCAGTGTCCTCGCACACACACACACACACACATATACATATATACATATGTATATACATGCATACATATGTATATACACTTATCCAGCACTCCTTTGCCACGCGCGTCTTTCGTGCTTTTTGTTCCTTTTTTTTTCATTTTACCCATATTTTTTTTGCAGCCATTGCGGTTGCTGCTGTTGTTGTTGTTGTTGTTGCTGCTGATGTTGGGACAGAAGTAAAAAGAGCGCTCATTTCATGAATGAACAATGACGACATTCTGACAGTGGCAACGCCTGGCAGCTGCGAATCCTTTAGCAGCAGGTGACGGTGGAGAGCGGGGAGCGAGGAGCGGGGGGTGTGAGGTGCCAAGCGGCAGGCGGGTGTGCAATGCAGCGCGCTATCTGTCGTCCATCACATTGTCAAGTACGACTAAATTTCCGCACCTTTGTTCACACAAACACAATATAAACACACACACACACACACACACTCATACACACATACACACACACACTCACACACCTCTGCATACATCTATAGACAGTTTTCTATCGAGTTTAGTCAACTGACATAAACCACACATTGGTCAACATTTTATTTCTTCAGCTCTGTTGCCAAGCAAAAGAGATTGAAAGACAAGAACCCATAACAAATATATATATAGATAGATAGATAGATATACATATATAGTCTTTCACTCTATATAGTGAAAGACAAAGAAATCTGTATATAGATTTATATGCATGCAAATATTTGTTGAGCTTGTTCTCTGGCATTTTTACTACAGATTTCTCTTATAGAGTCACACCTGATTTTAGCTATATAAAATATATGTATATACATACATATATAGAACTACCTATTGTAGTACTTTCACGAATCTTTTCATAATCTATAGAATGACATATAAAATGTGAGTAATTCGAACTATTCCTATTCCTATTATCCCAGAAAAGCTTATCGAATTTGTAGTTCCCTTTCATCTATTGGAAAGTCATCAAATTTTTAGTTCCCTTTCATCTATTGTATAAAGTCACCAGAATCGAAGAGTCCAGAGATCTTTGAATGAAGATATTAACCTAGAACTCTACAGCATATTTGCTTATATGTAAGCTCGAAATCTAGAGCATAATTTCTTATCTAATCTAACAAATGTAGGCTTCAGATCGATATTTATCGATAATAATCTAATAATCAGATCTACATTTATCGATACTGATCTAACAAATGTTGACTTCAGATCAATATTTATCGATAATAATATTACAATCAGATCGATATTATCGATAATAATATAATAATCTCATCGATGATAATCGAATAATCATATCAATATTTATCAATAATAATCTAAAAAATATAGGCTTTATAACGATATTTATCGTTTTATCTGCAGTTACGATTATTCGATCAATCTATATTGAAGATATAAACGAAAGTAAACCATATTACGATAAAAATTCAGGTACGTCATATACGATATAAAGAGGCAGAGCTTCAACTGTATCGATCCAGAATATGTACACACATACATATACATACATATATAGATACATGTGTACATATGTATTTCTATCAAGTTTATAGCACTGCAGCTAATACCTTTAAGCTGTCAGAAACATTAGCATATTTGAAAATATTAAACATCTTAAGCACTTCGGAATGAGCTCACCGGCATCGGCAGTAAAATTATCAATAAAAATTTGTTATTCTTGGAGGCAATTTTCAATAGTAGTTTTAATGAGTTCGATTATTTAATTTTGAGCTGCGTCATTGAGCTGAATTGTGGGCGTTTCCAGGGCTATAAAATAAAACACAAACATAACGCAGGAAAAACTTGAATCATCGTCCTCGAAAAAGCTAACTGAGAAATCAAAATGAATTGGGTTCAAAACTTTTCGTATATTATCATAGATATATATATGATTATATGCGTAAATATTAAGTAGATAAACAACAATGGAATACTTTAAAGAACGAAATCAAAATTTTAACTTTACTACATCATTCTATTCTATCTGTGTGTAATCTGAATTGATGCTTCCCTTGACTTGAGTTCGTGTCAAATATGTTAACTGCAATCGAGATTAACATTTGTTAGTCGAATTTCAACAGATATTTTGATGGATTGCAGTGCTTCCTTTTGCCACCATGGGCGTGGCAGTACGGGTTGCGGGCTGGTTGACCTCTAACTGCCAGCCAATGGCATAGTGTGTGTGCGTGTGTGTGTGTGTGTGTGTAATGTACACCTGAAATGTCGCTGCGCCCTGTACTCGTCCTTCTGTCATCGTGTACGCGTATTAACATAACCTTACATTATTCAACTTTTCCGTTTCCTTCTGCACTTGGCTCATTGGCACAGAGCAGGAGGCGGCTGGCTGGCAGGAGGCGGCTGGTTTACCTGCTCGCAGTGGCATGGTATGAAGTCTAAATGTACATAAATTTGGTTTATGAGCTGCGCGTGTTCGCCTCTTGTTGTTGTTGTTGTTGTCGCTAACTGCTGGGCGAGCCATCGACGGGAACAGCAACGAGAGCAAGCAAACACCATAGTAAATATAACAAGGCTAATTATGCCATCGCCATCGTCATTGTAATTACGCATAATATACATACATGCGTGCGTGTGTGTGTGTGTGTGTGTGTGTGAGTGTGAGTCCATTCATGTAATACAATTGCTTTGTTTATTTTAAAATTGAAAACTGACTTTAGTCAAAAGCAAAAGAATCGAAATTAACTATGGGAATGCTGATCTCTCTCTCTCTCTCTCTGTCTCTCTCTCCCTATCTCTCTCTCTCTCTCACTCTCTCTCTATATATACCATATATCATTCATTATAAGCAACGTCAAATGACAGCTCATTAGGGCTATTTCTAGCTTAGTCAGGCAGGAAATCAACCCTCTCCATGTTTACAGCAATTAGCCAAATCGATTCACGATTCCGGGAAGGAAGTGAGCGCCAATGCGGCATATGTTGATTGGCTAGGCCAATAATAAGCCAAATAAACCAATTTATACACTTTCGCAAAGTTAAAGGAGTATATTGGCCTTAGTGCATTCAGTGTGTCTGGCCATCCGCTCGTCCGAACGAATTCGTCGTCTATATATTCGTCCGTCCGTCTCGATAATTTATCTGCCCGTTCGTCTGTCTTTACGTTTATCCGCATTTGTATCCTTTCTAAGCGGTTCATCCGTTTATTTGATCTTCTATCCGGCTATTCGTCAGTTCGTCAGCTTGTCCGTCCGTAAGTCCGCCAGTCCGTCTGTCTATCCGTTCGACCGCCTGCCCGTCTATCAATCCCAACCCCAAAGACTGTTCCTCCACATGTACGTCTGATCATCTGTCCATCCATCTACCTATCCCTTCATCCGTGTATCCATTCGATCTAACCGTACGTTCTTCCATCTTCCAGGTGCTCCTGCTGCTGCTGTTCCCCCTGCTTCTCCTGCTGCTCCTGCTGCTCCTGCTGCTGTTGTTCCCTCTGCTCCTCCTGCTGCTCATGCTGCTGATGCTCCTCCTGCTGCTCCTTCTACTGCTGTTCCTCCTCCTCCCCCTGCTCTTCCTGCTGCTGCTGTTCCTCCTGTTGCTGCTGCTGCTCCTCCTGCTGCTGTTAGTCCTCCTGCTGCTCCTGCTGCTGCTGTTCCTCCTGCTCCTCCTACTTCTACTGCAGCTGCTCCTCCTGCTGCTCATGCTGCTGATGCTCCTCCTGCTGCTGTTGCTACCCCTCCTGCTGCTGCTGCTCCTCCTGCTTCTGCTGCTGTCACCCCCTTGCTGCTGCAACTGCTGCTCCTCCTCCTCTCCGCCTCCTGCTGCTGCAGTTACTCCAACCCAGAGCTTTGGCCAATTACCGTGAAGCAATTGCCATGATTTTTGTTTTTTTTTTTTTTTTTGCTGTTTTATAGAAATTTTCTTTCATTTATTTCGTGCAACCTTTTTTTTCTCTCTCTGTATTTTTTAGTGCTTTGTGTGTTTGCTTTGCATTTCGTTTCGTGTTTCATTGCGTTGCTTTGGCAACCAGCAGCAACAACAGCAACAACAGCAACAATAAGAACAACGATGCCCCACAACGAGCGCTAAAATGTGCAGCAGGCACGCGATTAGAGTCCACAGAATATGCTAGGAGAGTGGGTGGTTGGGGTGGTTGGGGTGGTTGGGGTGGCTGGGGTGGTTGGGGTGGTTTGGCTTGTTGGTGTTGGCAGAAATCATCGAAATGCCACAAAGCCAAACGCTTGACGCTCAACTCTGTGCCACAGTCAATTTGTGGGGCAGACATCAAATTGCGGGCCCCATCAGCAGGAGCAACATGTGCCAGTGCAGCTGCACCAGCCAAGCCAAGTTGGGGCTGGGGCTGGAATTGGGTGGCTCGAATGAAATGTACGGCACGCGATTTGCTCAACTGCTTGCTGCATGCAGTTGACTGATTTTTTGGCAGGCACTCAGCCAAAACAGCCTCTAAATGGAGCACAACATGCAAAGTGTGTGTCTATCTGTATGTGTGTGTGTGTGTGTGTGTGTGTGTGTGTGTGTGTGTGTGTGTCTTGTGTGACTGCTGATGCCATTTGCTTCATTGTTTTTCGGGGTTAACTGCAATGCGCTGCGGGCGATGAACGGAATAGCCGCCGAAATTCTTGCCATGCAAATTTCCACTTGCGTTCCACATGCCATCCACAAGAGCTAGGCGAGAGCTCTGAGCTGGGTTGGGGCCAAAGTCGTGCCACAACGGGCACAGGTACGGGTCACAATCCACAAGGTACAATGTATTAATGCTAGGCTCTACATAAAGTCGATTTGGTACAATACTCTGTAGGAAATGTACCAAAAAAAGGTACTTTGAGTACAGTTAAGCTTAACAATAAAGAGTAGGTAGAGCAACAAGATACATGGAGGGTTTAGTTGTGTACGAAAAGAGCTAATGTTTAGCAAAGGTACAGCGAACAAATTGTACTCTTATTTCCAGATATGTATATATATAGTTGGTGCTCTATTTAGACAATGCTACAAAGAGTACTACCATAAGTGGTACTGAAGTACTGAAGTAGCTGCTCTATATTTAAGCTATGGTCCAATTGTACTCTAAATGGTATTCACAAAATAGGACCAAAGCTGGTACTTCACTTAAGCAAGTGGTTCAATGGATTTAGTGACTAAAGTGGGTCGTGTGCTTAAGCTATGATACAATGATACCTTATACATATTAGCAAATAGTTAGGTTATGATAAATATTTGATTCAAATTTGTACACCTTCGGTACAACGACAATTGGAAATGGAATGGACGGGTAATTGTTTATTTAAAATGTGGCATTTGTGCCTCATCGACTCATTAAGGACATTTCGAAAAAGCATGTCAAGGATGTCCTGCCATAAGAAACAATTAAAAAGCTAAACAATGAGAACGAAATAGAAACGAAAGGCGAAAAGAAGAAGCATGAATGTTAGTTTTAAATTAGTTGAAACAACATTAAGTGTAAATAATTTGATATATGAATGTATTTATTGTCAATCATAAACAAGCACAAAGAGATTTTTGTTTCTAAGCTGGCTTATAAGCTTCTCAGCGGCAAAAGAAACCAACAAAAAAAAAAAAAAAGGCTAAAAGTCGCTGGCAAGGACAACGGTGCGAGAATTGCCTGCGGGTTGCTGCCATTGATTTTCATAAGCAACGCTTAAATGCAAATTAAATGCCAATTAATTATGCGGGAGCACACACACACACATACATACACACACACACACACACACACGGTGCCTAATGCTGTCGATTGGCCTTTTCCTTGTTGGTTGTTGCCGTTATATTTCGGCCTTATAATGGCGTCATTACGCCCGCGCTGATAACGGTAAATAAAACACACAACCCAAAAATAAAATGAAAAAAAAAAACCTGACAAGTGCTGAAAAATTCATCAAAAAGACAAACCAAATATATCACACTCACACACATGCATTAGCCATACGCTGTTGGCACACACTCTTGCATGTATGTATGAGCTGGCTATTCACGCACTTTATCCTACTTTATGCATGTACATGTGTGTGTGTGTGCGTGCGTGTGTGTGTGTGTGTGTGTCTCGTAATTGGCAGCTCGTGCTGCATCGATGACATCATGCAGCGGCAGAGACAGCGACGCGCCAAACACCTTCCAGAGTTGCCAAGTGTCCTGTTTAAACATGCATATGTATGTGCATGTGCAAATGTATGTGAGTGTGTGTGTGTGCGCGGGCTTGGCTTACATTCCAATTGGCCCCGTTATAAAATGAGACTGACCAACGCATATTGACTAACAAATACATATGTACATACATACATACATATCTGCACTTGTACATATGTACATACATATAATTTACATAAGTGCTTGACGCTTGTGATGAGCGCGTGACGTCATCACTTAGTCACGCACAAGAAGAATACCAGCTTCGCTTGTGAGCGCAACTAAGCTCTAACTATTTATAATTAAATATACATTAAATATAAATATAAATATTTAACCCGGTCTCCTCAATCGCAGCTTCTCTAAATCATTTATGGAGATTCAAAATTGCGATATATCGAACATTCCGATATTGCTATCGATATTACGCAAATATTTCCAGCACTGGCAGCAGCCAGAACGTTCTGCTTGAATCTGGGCGGGCGGCACCAGGCGAAATCGAGACAAGGCGAAATGCAGAGCGAGAAAAAAAGGGGACAATTTATATACGTATTTATATAAATCGTGCCAAGTGCTCAAATAACAAAACAAAAATAAATATATATAATATAATATATATATTTAAAGAATTTGTAAATTAAAGTTTGTTTTGCAATTATTTTTTGTTTTTTTTTTTTTTTGTTGATGTTGTTTCTGGAGTAGAAAGATGCGCGTGTTTACGATCTCATTACGATATTCGATTATGAAACTATATTATTTAGTTATTGTATACTATTTTAGTTGTAGTTTTAGTTGTTAATTTAATAATTTATAGAAATTGTTGTTATTAATTGCTAAACTTGGTATGGTATATGTGAATAGCCTGAACCCAAATATATATATATATAATCATATATGTATATATATTCATATTAATTTTCATATTTATTAAGACATAATTTAACGGCTATTTTTGTTTGCTTTGTATAAATTCTTTTAAAGTTTTTTTTTTTATTTTATTTTTTTTATTTTTATTAAGTTTTCAGTTGTTTTTTAATTTTCCATAGATTTTCATACTGGGCGTCATTTAAAATGCATATATCAAAGTTCTTAATTACATACAAACTTCGGATAAGTATATATTTTTATTGTTATTTAAATAAATGTAAACTTTACGTTGCTTGCGTTCTGGAGGGGACTTTAAATGTTATTTAAATACAAATATTAATTTATTTTCTTCTTTTTCTTTTTTTATTTTTTTCTTTTGCTTATTTGCCCGCTGCTACTTGTTTTGTCTACGCTTTATAGTAGGTAAATCTTTGACTTTGTTTAATATTAGAGCTAAAATTATAAAAAGATTACGTTATACATACATATGTATATATATATATACAAATATGTATATATACACACATATATATATAAATATATATAGCTTGCGTGCTCAGTTACGTTGGCGAACTGTTTTATACTTCATATTTATATTGTTTCATTTTTTTAGTTTTCCCACATTTATTTTTTTTTTATGCTAAAATTGTTGTTTTTTTTATGAACTAAAAGAAAAAACAAGTTATTTTTTAGAATGGGCAACAAAATATGTCGGCAACATTTTGAAAATAAAGGTTTATACAATTTTTAGTTTTTAAATATTAAGAAAATTTGACATAAATCTGGTTTGTCTTAGTAAATTTCAAAAATGTTAATAATTTTGTTCTTATTCAAACGATTTCGACTTTATTATTTTTTCCTCGATGGACATGTTTTAAAAAAAAAAAAATATACAAAAAAGAAACGTTTCATAATTCGAAAGTTGTCACGTCAAAAAAAAATAGATATATACATATATAATTATATATATATATTGATATCTTTCGCTTAATATATATGCTTGCCCTGCATTAAATTATCTACACAGAAAAAAAAAAAATTGTATTTCAATGCCACCGCCGCTGCCGCTGTCAACGCCCTGTCCCTCCCCTCTGTCCATGTTCATATGTTTTTGGTTTTTTATTTGCCAATTGAAGCCGACAACAATATTACGAAAATTGTTCAACAAAATGTTTAATTTTTAAAAAAATCATATAGACAAAATATTACAAACAAGAGAGATAGAAAATTAAGAGAACAGAAACTGTGGTCATATATATTGAATTCACGACTTACGTCTTTTTCTTGGATTACATAGTTTGTATATATAGATATATATATACATATGCATATACATACGTATATATATATATATATTTTATAATGTGTGTGTGTATGTGTGTGAAGTTATGTGTTATATATAAACTTGTTTCTTTTGCTGTTATGAATTTTGTTTTTGTAATACGTACGTAGTTGGTGTTTTATATTTCACTGCGGTTCGTTTTTTTCATTTTTTTAATATTTTTTTTTTTTTCCTTTTTTTGTTAAATATTTTTCGTTTTTTTAGTATTTTCTTTTACTTTTGCTATATAAACTGTATAAACTGCCTTGCCTGCTTGCTAACGCTGAACGCTTGTCAAATTTTAGTTTAGTTTAGTTTTTTTTTTTTTTTTGATTTTTTTTTTTGTTTTGTCGTTTTTCACTTTTTTCTTAGATTTTGCTGTTTTTTGTTTACTTTTCGCTTAAATGGTAGAACGTATTTTTGTATAATTTTTTTTGTTTTTGTTGGTTTACATATGCATTACTTAACTAACAAATAGCAGCGCGCATATATGAGCTATACTGTATATTGTATAGCTATATGCACGGCTCTAACTTTACCGCTGCTTACATACTAACATTTAAAGACTTTCCATTGCAGTTGTTGTTGTTGTTGTTGTTGAGTTTATGTTGTTGTGGTTGTTGTTGCTGCTGTTGATGTTGATGTGGCTTTTATTGCTGTTGCAGTTCGTTTAGATCCACTTTCCAACGAACACCCATGAATTAAGAAAGTACATATTTTATCGTATTCTTTGTTGCTGTGATTCCATTTCTCGGTTGTTTCTTCTTTGTTTGTTAAGTTGTTGTTGTTTGTTGGCCGACATGGGGAGGGCCAGCCAAGTGTATGTTGTTTATGTGTATTATGTATGCATAGTACATAGCTTTTTATATAATAGGTATATAGCATAGTTATTAATTATATTTTGTATTGTTTTTGCTTTTGCTTCCATCTCCATGTCCATCTTCATCTCCAACATCATCATTATCATCATCATCATCATCATCTTACGCTTCTCTTCATATATATGCACGCCGCTCTCACACACAAATGATATATGCCTCTATCATTTCCATTAAATCGTCACGTCTTCTTCTACTGGTTCATTTCTATGCTTTTGCTTTTGCTTTTTACTGTTTACTTTTTGCTTGGTTTAAATATCATTTAGGCATATTTAAAGATTTCAGAGCCGCCGCCGCTGCCGCCATCTAGTTATCGCCATTGTGATTGACGTTCTGTTGCAGCTCCTTCAGTTTCTCTTCCCGGGGCTTGGCATTGCCGAAAATGGTTGCCGCTTGTTTGGTTTCGGCCACCGCATTGATGGGCGCCGCAATTGTTCGCGGCTTTAGCTGCAATCGTGGCCGTTCCGTGTCATCTGCAATTGGAAATTCAGCATGAGCAATCTTCGAATCTGATCCAGATTTGATTGAATTGTTACCGATGGCGCCAATGCCAACGCCAGTGGGACGTTCCTGCTGCTGGTTGGGATTGTAGTGGGTACGCTCGCGATCACGATGCCGACTGAAATTGTTATATCTGTCGCCATCGCGCGACTGATTCCCATAGCTGCCCTCGCGCTGGCCGCGGTCCCGATCCTGATTTCGGTCGAATCTCTCGTCATTGTTGAAGTTACCATATCGTCCGCGGTTAGCCGGGCGATCTGCAAAGAACATGCATATATTAATAACACCATCGCTGTATATCTAGAATATTATTCATAAATTATTATTATCATATGCTGGGCATCAATTGATACGGCCCGTCTATATAGCCTAGTATTACACTACGAATCGAGCCAAGCAGCATGCGAGCCCAGTTTTGATGTTTGATTAATTATTTGAAGCGTGCTACAATTTACATACGGAAATCAATTTAAATCATACCAGGAATACTGATAAATATGAATACAAATCAATATATGAGATGCAAAAGGGGTTTTAGACAAAAAAAAAAAAAAAAAACAAACAGCTGAAAATGCAAAGACAATATGTAAAAGGTTAAAAACCGCTCCGGCATAAACCAAATCAGAGGCGCAGAATGTCCAGCAAAATAAATATAAATAGAAATAAAAAGTATACAAAAAATAATAATAATAATAATAAGAGGTAAAGCGCAAATGATAAAACTGTTCCCGTATTCGCTTTAGTTCGAGTCCAATAACTGAAAATTCTAGCAAACTATAAAAATCGGAAAAGCGATAAGAACTAAATAGGGTTTCTATTACATGGCTAAGGTAAACAAAATTGGTGCGGATATAGTCGAAGAGACTGGTAAGAGGTGGGATTGGAAGATGCCGATGCTGAATGCCGCATTAATTGTCACGCTTAGCATGTGGATTGTATTTGATTTGATTTCTTGTCCATGCGAATTTGCAATCAACTACAATTTTGGTTGGTTTTTGTTTTTTGTTGAGGACTACGAATATGCAGCTACGTATTGAAGGTTGGAGGTTGAAGAAGTAGGTTTCACTTGCGTGGCTGATAAAAATGCTTTACCATTGTATCCTCTATTCATGCCGGAGCTGGCGCCGCCACGACTTCTATCACTGTGACCACCATAATTATCATTGTACGAACCTCTACTATCGCCGCGATTACCAGAGCCGCCACCGGCCTCACGACCACCGGCCTCCCGACCACCGCCGGTGCCAGGGCCGCCTCGGCTATACGATTGACTGGTGCCGCCCTGACGCGGTGGTCCGCGCTTCTGGAACCCATCCCGACCATCGCGATTCATGCCGCCGCCAATTCCGCCACCAGGGCTATATAACAAGATATTCAAAAGTTAGTTTGTGCATATATGCATATGAATATATATATATATATAGATATATATTATTATGGAAACATAACTCACCGGTCATTTTTCCTGCGATCCGCAATGTCTATCTTTAGCGGGGCCGATAGATCATCCAATTTGATTCGTCCATCGCATTCCAGAGCTCGTTCCAGGTTGTCAAGCGTTTCAAACTCCACGTAGCAGAAGCCTTTAAACTGGTCCGTTTCTCGATCCTTAACCAGCCGCACGTTTTTCACCTCAAAGTCATTGAATATTTTCATAACATCGCCCTGGACAAGACCTTGTGGCAAATTGCCCACGTACGCAATAAATGGCGGTTCCGTTGGCAATTGCTTCACATGACGCTCTCCTCCAAAGCCACCTCTACAAGCACAAAGCACAAAAAAATATAACAGTTAGAAGGAGGAAGCTAGCAATAAAGTAGCCAGAGAGACAACAATATGCGCCGGTCTTGACTGCGTCGCGACGTCAACGCACGTGTGCCCGAGCCGGAGAGGGAGCCGAAACCGAACACATTGCAATAAAACAAAAACAGTTGCCGCTCGAATTACAAGCAAAACATCAACAATAACAAAGCGCCCCAAGCGCCGCGGCTTTGTAAATAAAAAGGAACAATATTGCAATAAAAACAAACACTTCGCAGAAAAAAAAAAAAAGCAAAAGAAAAGAAAAAAAAACGCGCGCGCTTTCAATTACTTTGCGGCAAGAAGCTACAGAAATTCGCCTATGAATCTGGTCGTCTATTTAAAGTTTCCCGTAACTATCGAAGGCGGCGCTGACGCTGGCGCTGGTGCTGTCGCTGTCGCTGTTGTTGGCGCTGACGTTGGCCCAGCTTCTAGTTTGGTAGTTAAACGCTAAAGGCAAATCGCGTACCGCCGGCGTCGACGTCGACAGCGACGTCGGCCAACGGGCGACAGCGCAGCAAATTGCCCGAAAAAAAATAGCAAAGAAAAAGAAATGTAGAAGAAAAAAAAAACACGCACACTTGCGCACAAACACACACACCCGCCGCACGTATGTACATATGCATATACATTTTTAGGGTTTGTGTGTGCGTGAGTGTGTTTGTATTTCGTGTGTGTGCGTGTTGCTTGACTTTTGCTTAAACCGCGTGCATTATTATACATTGTAGCACATTTGCACTTGCTGGGGCACACACTACGAACGCACTTGCACCAATTAAACACAATTTCGGCGTGCTGACTAGCACAGTTCTTTAATTATTTAATAATATTTACCTAGCGTGTTCATAACCACCTCTTCCAGCCATGTTTTATTTTTTTCAAATGAGCGAATTCGCTGCAATCCGCAGACTGACTACCAAGATTGTCGCCGTGTGCACGCGCTCCAGTGTGTACACACCTAATGTTGGAGGCGCTATGGAAAACACCCACTACTTGAAACTGTTATCATCTTTATAGGACCCTTTCAATATAATATACAAAACTCGGGGACTTTTTTTAAGCCTCCACAATGAAAGACGGTTCTTGTAGTTTCAAATAACACCCGGGTGCATTTATAAGCAACACTTGCCAATTCGCCGAATTTACCATCTGCATTTTTCAACACTTAATACCGCAGAAAAACAACATCTTTGGATTGCCTTAACATTGCCCAAAATTATTACACAATTAATGATTTTAAGAAGTTTCATATTTTAAGTGGTTAAACTAATACAAAAAGGATATTTATCCCGGATTGTCAGATTGACAGATGAAAGCTGTAATTTCTATCGATATATCGATGCAAATTCGCCGCTAGAAACTCGCCCTATTTGCCATTATCCAGCACTGTTGCCGCTCGCACGCTTCTTCTTACGCCTTGTTTCTGCCGAATTGTACACGTTTTTGCTGCAATTCTGCTGGCATTTTCTCTTCAGTTTGCACATCTAATCAATCTGAATAAAATTCGCACTCAAACGCAGTAAAAATGGCATTAACGTCACGTTTCTACAACGAAAAATATCCGGAGATTGAAGATGTCGTCATGGTGAACGTGCTTTCAATTGCCGAAATGGGCGCTTACGTTCATTTGCTGGAGTACAACAACATTGAGGGCATGATCTTGCTGTCGGAGCTGTCTCGTCGTCGTATTCGCTCCATTAACAAATTGATACGCGTCGGCAAAACAGAGCCGGTCGTCGTCATTCGTGTGGATAAGGAAAAGGGCTACATTGATCTCTCCAAGCGTCGCGTTTCACCGGAAGATGTGGAGAAGTGTACTGAGAGATTTGCAAAGGCGAAGGCAATCAACTCACTGTTGCGTCATGTGGCTGACATCTTGGGCTATGATAGCAGCGACAAACTCGAGGAACTGTATCAGAAGACCGCCTGGTATTTTGAAAAGAAATACAACAGCAAAACTGTCGCATATGACATCTTCAAGCAATCGGTGACCGATCCATCTGTCTTCGATGAATGCAATCTGGACGCAGAGACCAAGGAGGTGCTACTGAGCAACATCAAACGCAAACTCGTCTCGCCCACAGTCAAAATACGCGCTGACATTGAGTGCTCATGCTACGGCTACGAGGGCATCGATGCAGTCAAGGCATCGCTCAGCAAAGGCCTGGAGCTGAGCACAGAGGAGCTGCCCATCCGCATCAATCTCATAGCGCCGCCGCTGTAAGTCGTCTTTAATCTAAACAAAAAGGCTAACACTAATTACCTTTCCATATGCGTTCCATAGCTATGTGATGACCACATCCACCACAAAGAAAACAGACGGACTCAAAGCCCTGGAGGTGGCCATCGAGAGCATACGTGCCAAGATCATTGAGTATGAGGGCGAATTTAAGGTGATCATGGCGCCCAAACTGGTTACGGCCATTGATGAGGCCGATCTGGCGCGTCGCCTGGAGCGTGCCGAGGCTGAGAATGCCCAAGTCGCTGGCGATGATGACGAGGAGGATGCTGCCGATCAGGAGGGCATGCAGTTCGATCCCGAAAAGGAGTTCAATCACAAAAACTCGGCCGCGCGCAACAACGAGGGCGACGATGATGACGATGAAGACGAAGAGTAAATGAAAACAAATCTAGAAAGCAACCAATTCGACCTGAAGCAACAACACCCAGCATTAAAAGATGAAAAGATAGAAAAACAGAACAATTAATAAATTATAATGTACATTATACACATATATGTATAATATATTTATATCATGCATGCGTACGTGCGTGTGCGCGTGTGTGTGTGTGTGTGTGTGTATGGTTGTAAACATATACACCTTAAAAAAAAAAACAATAGTACACAAACTACCGAAGCAGGTGGCAACACAATTGTGCGTCAATGACCAATTCCATTTAAAAATGCATCGCTGGCGCGACAGAGACTGCTAACTAGAGCCTCTATATGTATGTCTGTACATGCCCATGGTTTATACATTTATAAATAAATAAAATTGAAAACAAATTGTCCAACAACCAAAAAAAATAAAATCGCATGGATTTCGATAGAGCTGAATGAAAGCGAAGAAAGAGTTATGGGATAAGTATGTATATGGATAAGGATAACGGATTCATTGTGTCCTTAACATAACGATCGCATAAGCAGGATAAGGAAAAAGGATTACTTCATAAGGGAGATAAGGAATACTTATAAGACTACATAAAAATAAGGATAACTTATTGGCTGTATCCTAAACATGTTTTTAAATATAATGAGCTCATCAATCAACTGTTGTTTCTGCATGAGTCATCTCATTGTAGCTACAGTCTTCACTCGCACATCAAAACTTTTCATACACTCACCGTGTTATCACTGTGGCCCCCAATCAATTCATATTCAAGCGTTTTATTCCAATCCAATCCAAAAACAATTAATTTTTATTTAACCATTCCGTCTCTTTCGTACATTATTTGCTTATAAACACTAGCTCAAATATATGAATATATACATATATTATTATATGTACTTATATATGTAAAAGGTGTGCACGTGTGTGTGTGTGTGTATGTGTGTCTGAACTGACTGTCTATATATGTAGGTATATGTATATGTATATGTATATGTAAATCTATTTGTAGGCATCGTTTGCAATACGTTTCAAAAAGATGTTCGTTGCAAGCGCTATTCCATATTGATAAGAAATCATAAGTCATCGCAGTTCCTCGACTGCTACAATAATTAGCTATTGTACAAAGAGTAGTATGTAAAGAGTTTGTAAAATGAATTTAAATTTGCGAAAATTAGATCTAAATTAAAGTAGGCAAAAGATGTTAGGTTATATCGGATTGAGTGCGGAGCGATAGTAGTGGTGGTGGCGTTGGTGGTTCCCGTATTGCATATTTCCATTGATTGATCCCAGAGCAGTAAAATAGGAGCAGTTGCTGGCGGCATGCAGCCAACATTCAGCTAAAACCACCGCCGCCAGCGGCAGCATTGCGGCTGAGCAGCATTGAGCTGGCAACAGCCTTGTTGCCATTGCACAGACGCAGCACGGTGAGGACATCGCCGCGCGGATACCCCAATTGCATCAATTCGCTAACATCCTGTTCCGTAAAGCTATCCAATGGTTGTATTGAGTTAATATTGCTTATATCAAAGGTGGCGCCGCTGCCGCTGGCACTGGCGCTGGTTGTGGCAGTAGAAGGAATGGCACTAGCACCGCCCCCCTCGCGCTTGCTCTGCTCAATGGCCTTGGCGATGGCCTGCTGCTCGCTCTCCTCCGCGTGGCCAGTGAGCCGGGCGCAAGCGGGCAGCTCACTTTCGGGCAAGAACGGCGTGCTTGTGCCCGTAGTGCCAATGATCAAAAGGTTGCGTTGCAAGTCGATAAGGCACTGTAATCAAAACGAGAGAGATAGACATATACATAAATATACAAGAGAGGAAATGAGATAGCGCTGTTGAGCCGCATCACGCACCTGATGGCGCTTGAGCATGTCCAGGCCCAATAGCATGTCCATGGGCTGTTGGCCCAACACTGTAAAGCTGGACGTCAAATGATCATTCTCAATCTGCAGCTGGACCATGTGGATGCGCCCCAGAATGGGCTGAGTGCCCACGCCCTTGGCAACGCCATTCCAGCGCGTATCGATCAGACGATTCACATGACAGCGCTCCGCGCAGTCCTTGCTCATAATTGTTGTCTGAGCGCCAGAGTCAACGAAGGCCTTCACCGGCACGCCGTTTACCTTGCAGTTGATGTACCTAGAATAATACAAGGAATAGAAATATAAAATTATACTTATATAATATATCAATAATGGGACTAACAGCATTGTGACTGTGCCGAAAATTTCCGGATTGTATTCGATAGCGGCGGCCATATTATCTTGGATATTCTTCTGCTTGATCTCCTCGGCAATTAGCCGCTGTGTCTCCTCGTCGAAGGGATCAGAGTTGAGCATGCGCATGCGTTGCTCGTTGCGACGCTTGCGCTCGACAATATGCTCGCGCAGCACTCTCGCAAATGTCTCTGGGTCACCCGAGTCCAGAGCCTCGGCCAGCCGCGTATTATATTGACGGAGCAAGGCCAGCGTTTCTGGACTGGATAGAAACATTTGACGCACTGTCGCCGGATCGTCATCAAAGTTAACATTAAAATCATCTGTCATGGGCACGTCGCCGAGATGTTGCTGCTGCTGCCGCTCCAAATGCTGTTGCAATTGCTGCTGCATACTGAGCGTGCTCCCAGCTGCCCCAGCGCTATGTGAGGGCGGACTGCCACCTAAAGCACTCGTCCCGGGCACAGCAATGCTGCTGAAGTCCAGATGGCTAATCGACGGATTGTTGGAAACTGAAAAGAAGATCCATATATAAGAATTGCTATAAAAATGTACAGTTTTTCCCTAGTATGGTAATATTATTATAAATACAGCTGCTCTGACCAATTCGATTTATATGGTAACAATATCACATATTATGTATAATGCACATGTATACCTTTTAATGAAATTTAAAACTTGTTCTTGATTTAAGCACGTACATAAGTATGATTTTACACATTATATTGAATTGCAATTGTTTAAATAAACAAAAAGGTTTTACGGCTCATTTTATATAAATAAAGACGATATACAAACATAGTATGTAAACATAGGTATATACATACATATGTACATATATGTATACATGTACATATATATATACATATATGATCATGCAAGAAAACGCCCACATTCCAGGTGCAAGCAACAAAAAAAAAAAAAAAAAAAGCTAAGGAAAATATTAAAGCGCAACAGACGATTCCAAAAAGATTGCAAATTGCGTGCGCCCACGCTCATACAAAGAACAAAAAAATAAAATAAAATAATAAATAAAACAACTAAAGCATTTGGACAATGTACATATGTACATATAAACATGCATACAAACACACTTATGCATATGTCAGACAAGGCCAAATGCGCATGGGGTCATGCGAAACGTCTGCAGCTGGATATGCGAGTGTGTGCGTGCGTGCGTATGCATTCGATTATCTATGTTTGAATGTACATATGTATATCGATAATAGCACTGCAAGTAAATTATCAAAATCAGATCAACATTTACATTACATGTGCGCATGTATGTCCAGGTGTGTCTGTGTATGCGGGTACATACATACATATGTATGTATGTGTATTTTGTGGAATTTGCTTTGCTGTATTTGCAATTTCTTGTATATTTATTTTGGAATGTGCAAAAAAGCTCAACACAATACGTTTATATAGTATAACCTGAGTAATGTATAAAGACAATATACATTTATTTTTAAATGAAAGATTCATATACTCCAAAGACAATTCATACACACACACACACATGCAAGCACGCCCACACATACTCTCCCACATACATATGAATGTATGTAGATTTAGATAATGCAGCGCTGACCAGGAGCAGCGGCCTAGAGTGCGTCCAATGACCCACTCAAGTATTTTAACACAACGCGCGCATCTTATTAGTCAGAGAGAATTGGAGTTTAGGGTTGATAATTGTAACTCACCTGTACGATTGGCATTGCTTCTGCGGCGCTGCAGCATAATGCAGTCACCGTCTCGCACACCAAATTGCTGTAACGTTTGCTTGTCGTTGGTCAGCTCGCGACCATTGAAAATCACCATAATTTGGGTAACTTCAGCGCCAATTTCCATGGCGCAGAGCGCCTTCAGATTTTCTAGCTCCAAATCTGTGGCAACATCTAGAAAGAAGAGCTTATCATCGGTGGTGGTGACGGTGATTTTCATCGCGGTGTAGGCGTTTCGCTGATGTTGTTTATAAAACCACAATGTTTGTTGAACACAGTATATTTTACTAATAATCCCTGAGCAATTGCTGTGTGCTCGGATAGCCGCATATGCGTATTAGTGCAGCGAAAATTAATAAATGCGTGAATTTACGTTCTTCGTCGTCGTTTCTTTTTCTCTTGTTCGTTGGTTCGTTTTTGTTGCCTATGCTTTGTTGTTTTGACTCAACGAAAACGCCGTTGCCGCTAGGTATGGGAATAAGCTCATATACACCAACGATTGCGATATATCAATGCATGCGATGTTATTTTCAGTACTGAAAACTACACCGATTACCAGAAAACGAGTGCATGTTGGAATTTGGAAAAAAAAAAGAAAAAGATTTTAAGAAATGCAGCTAGTTACAAATAGTTCTGATATAATTCAATACAAATATACATTGACTTTTTTTCCATAGCCAACTTTACCCATGAGCACTAGCAGCCGATGAACCAATACCTAATACGAATTTAGTAATTTATTTATTCAGAAAAATGTTTGATAGTAGTAAAGAGGTTATTTTAATAATTAATTTCCTGTGGATAAAGGCCTTGAATCATGTGTATAAACGTTTTTAAATTATTTATTATTAATATGCCAGTGTTGAAATGCGCGGTAAATTGCATTAATATTTATTTGGTTTTTGGTATCGATATAGGTATATCGATAAGCTAAAACGCGAAATTTCTTGTATTATTTACGTATTTGGGTGAATGAATTTGCGACGAGTGGTTTAGTTTCAAGTTCGTAATCCTAAAATATTGACGCATCGGTGTCCGCTAGCACTGTGTAGAAGACGCCATGTCAACGCAAAATGTGGGAAATGAGGAAAATGCAGCCACAAAATCAAAACGACCTTCAGGTGAAAATTGAATAGACATACACAATAAATACACAATACACTCACACTAAAGTAACAAGTTGTTGTTACTTTTGCTGTTGCTACTGGAGCACCTTGAGCCCTACCTACCTTAGTACCTTAGTATTATGCCCGTAAATGCGTGCGTGCGTGTGTTTGTGATAAGGAAACTCTAAAGAGTGACTAATACTGAAAGTAAAACGAATGCTTATTGAGAGTGTGATCGATTTTTAAAGGCGAGCCTTCAACAGCCGCCCCCTCATTCCACCTGCAAACATGAATCACACTCATTAAACACGTTAAGTGTTTATTTTACAGATTCAGCTTTTAAGCAACAACGCCTACCCGCCTGGCAGCCAGTGCTAACAGCACGCACTGTTCTGCCCACCTTCTTTGTCATTGGTGTGCTCTTCGTGCCCATTGGCGTGGTGCTGCTGCACTTTTCCAACTCAGCCAATGAGCTCATCATCGACTACACCAGGTGCATGCAAGTGGGGTCTGATAAGACCTGCGCTGACGTTCGAGAGAGTACAACTGAAGGCGATTGCTTTTGCGAGATACCCTTCAATCTAACGCAAGACTTCATTGTAAGTATCCAAATTCAATTCACCTATACAAATTATTCTAAATTTATTTTTCTCTTTCATTTCGAATAGGGCAACGTTTACATGTACTATGGCCTAACTAACTACTATCAGAACCATCGACGCTATGTGAAATCACGCGATGATGAGCAGCTGTTGGGCCATCTGTCCCTGACCCCCAGCTCGGACTGCACACCGTTTGCATATGCGGACGACGGCAAACCGATTGCGCCATGCGGAGCCATTGCCAATTCTCTCTTTAATGGTAATTCGTAAAAGCTTCAAAATCATTATTCTACTCGAATTCAAATCGTGGCACTTTCTTTGCAGACACGTTGACATTGAGTCAGGGCAGCACAGAAATTAAATTATTAAATACGGGCATTGCATGGCCATCAGATAAACGTGTGAAATTCCGTAATCCGCCCGGAAACCTATCGGAAGCACTGAAACCCTTTTCGCCGCCTATCTTCTGGAAGCGAAGTGTCGACCAATTGGACCCGGGAAATGCTGCCAACAATGGTTTCCAGAATGAGGATCTAATCGTATGGATGCGCACGGCTGCCTTGCCCAGTTTTCGTAAGCTCTACCGCCGCCTGGACCAAACAAACAACAGCTACTCAAAGGGGCTGAAAGCTGGCGAATATACGCTAAAAATTAATTACAGTAAGTGGAAGTCGAAACATCTATTATATACTATATGTATATATTTAATTCTGTATATTTTGATTTCAGACTATCCCGTCGTATCGTTTGGTGGTACCAAGCGCATGATCTTATCGACGACCTCTGTACTTGGCGGTAAAAATCCATTTTTAGGCATTGCCTATATTGTTGTGGGTGCCATTTGTATAGCACTTGGACTGGCCCTGCTCTTCATCCATATGCGGTGCAGTCGTAGGTAAGTTTGCGATTTCCACTGCCGATAATCCTTATCTCTCTAAACAGGCGAACCTTTGAAATCTCACTAACCATTATCAATACACAAACTAAATACATACATACATGCATACATACTTTCCATCTCCTTACCTTCATCACATAGCTTTGACTTCATTTGAAGCTCAAGTGCCTCAAGATCCATCAAAACAAAAATTTCTAAATGGCTGTCGAATTTACCGAGCATTTGGTGCGCGATAAGTATTACCATTTATCATCGGCTTATCAGCGCCAATTAAACGATTACAAGCTTTGCATTTAAAAATATAACTAATCAACTATTCTTTCTTCTATATACATTTATATACCCATATATAGCAGCAACATGGAGATGATCAGCGTCAATCCGCATACGCAGTACTCGTAGAGGCATGGAATTCGCTTATGATAGTAATTTTTGGCGGAGCTCCTCGTGCGCCTGTGCACCACACATATGTTTAGCTTTAGTATCTTCTTTAAGCGTAATAATTTATGAATGTTTTTTGCAACAGAATACACAATTAGTTTCTATTAGTATTTATAACACTAAACGGCATCGTTGGGCTGTGTTTGTTTGTTTTTTTTTTTTTTTTTTTAATTTTTTATACCCTGAACCCATTGTTTTTATATATTTTTTGTTACCATATTGTAATGTTTACTATGTGTTGCACTTTTAATTACATGTAACGTTTGTTAATGATTCGTCTAATTATGCCTTCTAAAATTCTATACAGTAATCACCCATCAAGACCAAATAGATAAAATTCCCTACAAAGAAATGTTAACAAAAACCAAAAACAAAACAAAAAGAATTCAACCTTAGACTATGAGTGCCTATGCCGTCATTTAGCAATTGGCATTATCAAATGTGTTTTGTATGGCAACCATTTTAAGCTGGCACCATTCAAGTATATATATTATAAATGTAATGCGCATTGATATTTTATTAAAAGTGTGCAAACAAAGAAGTTTGTCTTATTACTTTTTCGGTCATCAGCGAGCGTGGGGAAATTCTTCTGGCAGTGTTGGTAATCGATAAATTCCGCTGTCATCGAAACTTGGCGCGCTGCAAAGCTTTTGAAATGGTGGAAATTCAATTCAAAATTCATGCATTTGTTTCATTCATGTTGTCTTTTTATTTAAATGTGTAATCTGGGCTTTTAAACTAGTTTTTCCAATTACATACATAAACCTTAAATTAGTTTTACATGTAAAACGTATGTTTTGCAAATCGCAATAATTAATTAATTAATTCGTAAGCGTAATTAACATATGCAGTATGCACTATTTATCTTCACTTTTTTCTTCTTCTACTTTCTTCTTTTTGTTGTTTTGTTTGTTTTTTTTTTTTCCTGTTTTCCTCTATACGACGTATATGATTTGAATAATGAAGCATGAGAACGAATTATTTGTAAAATGCATCATTAAATATAAATAATTAATATACACATTACATACTAAATGTTTCATGAATTGGGGGGAGAAAAGTGCTAATGCTGTGTGTATGTATGTATGTGTGTGTGTGTGTGCTTCTGCATGGGCGTCTTTCTATGTGTGTGTTTTTATGGCATACAAACTTACTTTTCATAATAACAAAATGCGTTCATCCCAACTTTGAAATTTACGTAGCCAAATCAAGATAAATTACATAAAATCAAAAAAGAATTATGATATATACATACATATATATGTTAATGTGTTACTGAAATTGAAATTAAATGTGTTTTAGCTTAAACTATGCGAGTCCAAAGAGTTAGCCAAAGGTTACAAAAAGACGATAATATAAATATATATTTTTAAGAAAATTGTCTGTCCGAGCCAGACATAAAAGTGAATTGTTTTTAAACGAAAATGCCTTCAAATTTTAGACAGAAAATTCAAACTGTGGTTTCTCAAACCCAACGTTAGGCAAAATGCAGAAATTTAAAACAAAAACAAAAATAAATATAAAAAAAATTTATATTATATAAAATGGTTCAAGTTCCTACAACTAAATTTAGTGTTAGCTTTTGTAATCTTGTTTCAACTTGTTCTGCTCACTTTTGTATTCTTATTTTATTTTTTATTGTGTTTACTTTGGTGCGTCGTCATCGTCGTCATCGTCGTTGTTTATTTCTCGCCAGACAATTTCTAATTTCTCATTAACCTCTTAAGTATTTGTATTCATTCTCTAAAGACTTATGTACGTACATTTGTTAATATATAGTTACGATATATATTTGTATATATGTATATATATATATATATATATATATCTCGCTTAACTAACTAAAACTCAAAACTGGCGACGCTTTTTTGCGTCTGTTTGTTGTCTGCGGTACCAACTAATTTAACATGTAAAAAAAAAAGTTTTATATATATATATATAATGTGGATATATGTAAGTATGTACTATCGTGTTATATCATATCAAATATGTAAGCTTAATTTGTCTGCACGTGTGTGTGTGTGTGTGTGTGAATACAGCAGGCAATATGATTTATATCAACTACAAGAAAAAAAAAAAAAGTTTGTTGTGTTTAACACACATACACGCACACACATGCACACAGCTCTCCTTTTGACTGTGTGTGTGTGTATGCGTGTATTGATGTAGTTGTGCTCGGGCGTGGGCGTATGCATGTGTGTGTGTGTGTGTGTCTGTGTTTGACAATGGAATGCGTTGCGGATGGATGTGTGCGATGATGTGTGGATTGAATTTGTTGTGTTTTGCTTTTTGTACATTTTCGTGTTTGCAAGCTCAGTTCAAGCTGTTTGCTGCATCAGCAGCTGCAGCTGCTGCGGCGGCGGCAACAGTTGCTGTTGTCGATCTTGTTGTTGCTGCTGTTGTTGTTGTTGTTGCTGCTGTTGAAGTAGTTGTTGTTGCTGATGCTGCTGTAGCAGCAGCTGTTGCAGCAGCAGCGGCACTGTCACCTTTCGTTGCATCCAAGCCGGACTTTTTGGTTTTACTTTTGCTGTTATTATTATTGTTATTATTATTATTGTTATTATTATTATTATTATTGTTGTTGTTGGTCCTGTTGCCGCTGTTGCTGTTGCTGCTGCTGCTGCTGCTACCGCTACCACCACCAGCGCCGGCACCGATTCTTCTGCTATTGCTGGCGCTGCTGTTGCTGCCGCTGCCACCCGCCGACGGCCCATTCAGAAAATGGCTTTTAATATGTGACTGCAGCTGCTCCTGAGAATCGAAACAAAGTTGACATAGATCACACGTATAGCTGGAATTAGACTGATCAGCGGCAGCGCCATGTGCCGCTGATTTAACTACTGATTTTTTACGCCGCTCACCAATTGATTGCGATGTTGTTGTTGTTGTTGACTCGCTCCCCGATGATGATGTAGCATCACCATCCACATCACCATCAGCCTCACCGTCGCCAATGACCATCACAGCACCGTCACGTCGACGATTATTGTTGCGAATATTGACGCCATTGACGTCGTCATCGACATCGTCGTCGTCATCCTCCTCATCATCATCGTCCTCATCCATATCTTCCTCAACATCCTCATCATCATCATCATCATCGTCGTCGTCATCCTCAACAACACCACCATCGACACCAACCACATCGTCGTCCTCATCCTCCCCATCATCTTCCTCAATAATATCATCAATATTCATCGCTTCACCCTCCTCGTCGTCATCCTCCTCTTCCTCCTCCTCGGAGCTATGCATTACCAGCATCGCCGACTGCCCACCCTTCGACTTGCCCGCGGCGAGCTGCTGCTGCGGCGTCTGTTTGCCATTGCCGTTCAGCTTGGCGCTGTCCGAGCGCGAGTAGTCAAAGTTGAGGCGTCTCGGCGGCTGCTGCTGCTGCTGCTGCTTGGCATTGGCTGCCAGCTGCTGGTGCTCGTCGGTTGTATTGCCATCATCATCGTCCTCATCGTCGTCCAGCTCCTCGACAATGCCATCTTCCTCGATGACTTCCTCGATGAGATCGTCATCATCATCGTTGGCAGCGACGCTATTGCTGTTGCTGTTGAGGTTTTGTTGCTGCTGTTGTTGTTGTTGTTGTTGCTGCTGTTGTTGCTGCTGTTGTTGTTGTTTCTGTTGCAGCAATTGCTGTTCAACAACATCGCCATCCACATCTTCTTCGTCGTCATCATCGTCGTCGTCGTCGTCAACATCGCCCTCATCGTCATCATCGTCCTCCTCATCATCATCATCAGCACTCGTGCTCTCCCCTTCGCCACTGTCGCTCTCATCATCATCATCCTCATCCATATCACTGCCATCCTCCTCCTCATCATCATCATCATCATCATCATTTGATGCCTGCTGTTGCTGCTCCTCCTGCTGCTGCTGTTGCTTCGTTGCCACCTTCGTTGTCTGCTGCTCCTCCAGCTGCTTACCCTTATTCACTTTGCCGCCAGCTGCTGCTGCCGCCACTCGCACTATGCCCTTTGCAGCCGTTGCCGTTGCTGTTGCTGCTGATGCTGCTCCAGCTGCTGCTGCTCCAGCTGTCGTCTTTGCCTTGTTGGGCAGCACGGGCGCCTTGCTGACTGTCGCCACCGGCACTATCACATCCTCTTTGAGGTGATTGTTAATATGATTGATGAGCTTCTCCTTGCGCGACAAGTACTCGCCGCACAGGTCACAGCCCCATTGGAATGGACAGAAGGGACGCACCACTTTGGCGTCCGCCAGCTTATGCTCGATCCACTGCTCTTTGGTATCGAAGCGTATATCGCCGCAGCGGCGGCACGTCAGCGGCTCATCCACCTCAATCACCGGCGGCTCTGGCAGATTGCTCACCTCGTGCTTGTGCAGCTCGTACATGTGGCGTCGCAGGTTGTTGTTGCTAATGAATGTGGAGGCGCAGTATTCACATTTCAGTTCACGTTTCCGCTTCAGCGACTTGCTCGAGCTGCTCGACGTGTTGTTCCGCTGCTGTTGTTGCTGCTGCTGTTGTTGTTGTTGCTGTTGCAGTTGCTTCTGGTGTTGTTGCTGATTGGGCATCAGGCCCACTGCATGCAGCTCGCGTAGCATCGATGAGGAGCTCAGCGAATTGTTGTTGTTGTTGTTGCTGTTGCTGTTGCTGCTGTTGTTCAGCGTTGTCGCTTCGCCGTCGATGATGAGATTCTAAATGTACAAATATAAACGGAATTAGTAAAGCCACACTAGACTGCACCACTCGAGAACGGGTGGTGCTGCTGCACACATTGCAAATTCTATAGAATTGAATCTTTTTCAATTTTCTTTCTTTTTTTTATTAGTATTATTATTAGTTGTTGTTTATTTTTTGCGACTGGTGCGGAGGCAACAAAGAACAAACGTTATTAATTTGACGCACACGAATGGATCCGCACACGGAATCGTGGGATCCATCCACACAGATTTCACCTCGCTGCACAAGCCCAAAAAGCTCACCTGCTTGCTATCACCTCTGAAATGCCACTTGCGATGCACCTTGAGCGCAATCACCTGGGGGAACGTCTTGGCGCACAAATCGCACGCATATTCCCCATTCTCGTTCTGGCGCTCCACCTTGAATTGGCCAACATCGGCGGGGCCATCATCGAACATGGCCGCCAGCGGATTGTCCACATACAGATCCTGTTCGTGCTTCTGTATATGCTTGGTGAACATCTCCTGGTCGGTGAAGCGTGCCCCACAAATGGTGCACGCCACCTCCGGTATGCGTATCTTCATTGTGCTCGCACTTATCGGATTTGGATTGCTGCTGCTTGTGCCGCTGGTGGTCGCCGCATTGCCACCGTTGCTGTCGCTGCCCATGCCACCATCGTCCACCATCATCAGCTGATCATCCTCCTCCTCATCGTCATCGTCGCCCGTTTTGTGCTTGAATATGGCGCGTTGCTGTTGCTGCTGCTGCTGCAGCTGCTGTTGGTGTTGGTGTTGCTGCTGCTGATCCTGCTGATGAGCGCCGGTGGCAGTGATGGGCTTCCGGTTGCAGGTGGGCGTATGATTCTCCAGCATCTGACGATCGAAGAACATCTTGCGGCAGAGCGTGCACTCCACGGGATCTGGCACTTGTGGATGCTTCTTATAGCGATGCACCTATGGAATATACACACATACATACATATATAGAAGTTGTCCAGTCTGCAATCCACTGCCATTGGAATGGCCACACTCACCCAGAGGCTCTTGCGTCCGCTGTAGACATTGCCGCAATCCTTGCACGAATAATCATTCGAATCGAACTCGTCGTGCGAATTGATGTGGATGGCTAGCTTCTTGTTGGTGTTGAAATTGGAGGGGCAGTACTTGCACTGGTACCAGTAGAGCGGCAGGACGGCACCCGCTCCGGCTCCGCCCGTAGCCGATGTGTCCGCCAGTTCAGCAGCTGAGGTAGCGGTAGACGATTTGGTTGCCGATGATTTGGAGGCAGCATCGTGCGATTTGTGCACGCTGCGCTTGTGCTGCTGCAGCTCCAGCTCCGAGCTGTAGACAATGGAGCAGATGTCGCACTCGAACTGCTTCACAATCATCTCGTCCTTGATGGCACGTCCGTGCACCTTGAACAGATGCACCTTCAGGCCCTTCTCGTAGGCGAACTCCGCATTGCAGAGCTTGCACTTGATGAACTGCACGTTCTGCACCTGATGGTCGGTGAGCATGTGATAGCGATAGGATTTCTTCGAGCTGAATCGACGCTGGCAGATGCGGCAGCGCATGCGCCTAAAGCGACGATCCGCCGCCTGGTCCAGACTGCGCCGGAACACGGCCTGCTCCTGTGGCGTCTGATGCACCATGGCAGGCGGCAGTCCACTGGTGGCTGTTGATCCTCCAGCACCACTGCCGGCCCCAGCTGCACTTGTCGCGGACGTGCCTGCTCCGGATGCAGCGCTCGTGGACGCTGCCGTCGTCGTGTCCAATGGCGGCGTTGCGGTAATTGTCAAAGATTTGGGCGTCATGCGATTGGCAGCCGCCAGCGCAGCATTCGTTGCCGTTGCGGCCGTATAATGCGAGCGCATATGATTCGATAAGCCAATGTTGTTGCTGAACACCGCATTGCAGATGAGGCACTCCTTCTGCTGGTTGGCGATGCTCATGTTGATGCTGCTGTTGTTGCTGCTGTCATCCAGTCGCATCTTTTTGGCAACGCTGCCGCTTTCCTCCTCATCCTCATCTGTCAAGAGTGGAGGGGGGAGAGCGAAAGAGAGAGACAGAGGAAGATCATTAAGACAAGATTTTAAATATGGCTTCAACAATCACCCCAGTTTACATATAGGCCTATATATATACACACACATATATAGTCAGGTAATATCTGAATAGGTATTTTATATGAGAATCGAATGGAAGAGCGCGTTTAGCACTTTATGTTTAGGAACTGCTTAAGCAATAAACTATAGTCTAAGCATCGGCCTATATATATACATATATACAGACATATATAGATAAGCAATATCAGATTACAAAGATTTCATTATGAGATTCGAATAGAACAGCTCACATATCATTTGCAGTAATTTCACTGACATTCCATTGAATCTCTCCTATTATGCAGATATCACCCATATATATATATACATAGATATATTCAGCAGAAAGCATGTTGCTGGATGAGTAGGACATTGGCACACAGGGACTTCACAGACTGGGTTGATGGATGTGATGGGGGGGTCGCCAAACAAAAAATTACCGAGTGTCCCACCATTTGTTATTGACATCAGATCCTTCATCACATAATCATAGCGGCCCGTGTAGACGTTGGGCATGCTGCCATCCGCCAGCTTGACTGCATCCGCATTCACAATGTACTCAAAGCCGCCCGAATGGCGATTCTTGTCCACGCCATGCACATTGATCATGTGCTCGCGCAGATAGGAGATTCGCGGATAGCCTAGGCCGCAGCGCACACACTTGTACGTTTCGGGCAGCTTATTGGGATGCTTCGATTCCATGTGGCGCAGCACGTTGTTGTAGTTGTTGTACTGTTGCCCACAGATCGGGCACACCTGTGGCATGCGGGAGAAATACTGCGATTTGGGTGCATCACGACTGCCGGATGTGGAGCCACCGCCACTGGTTGTTGCTCCACCTGCTGCTGCAGCTGTGCCGCCGCTGCCGCCTGCCGCTCCTCCAGATGTCTTCGGTGTCGAGGTAAAGGCCGCTTCCGCGGCATTGTTATTGTTGTGGATGCTGCTGCGTGACTCATCATTCGATGACTGACTTATGCCAATGCCCAAGGCGCCCAGCAGGCTACGTTTGCCCGGGGAATGATCCATGCCGCCGCTGTTGGCCGTCGAGGCATTATCGCTGCTCACGCCGCCCAAATGGTCCTGGTAGACGTGGTCGAGAAAGCGCTGATGTGTCTCCAGCTTGGCATCACAGGTCATGCAGCGCAGCCGCACAATGCACTCCATGTTGTTGTAGTGGCGACGCCGATCCACGGGATCGGCAAAGTCCAGTCCACAGAAGGTGCACTGTATCGAATTGTTGTCCTTGCGCTGCACATCCGCATGCTTGTCGTAGACGTGGGTGCGGAACTCGTGCTTGGTGCGAAAGCCCTTCGGGCACAGTTTGCACTCATACAGCTTGTTCACCAACAGCTCCTTGGCACGCAGCTTCTCTGGCCGCTCCGATGAGGTCTCGTGTCCAGCAGATGCAGTAGCAGCTGCTGCCGCTTGGCCAACACTCACGTCGGCCGAGACAGCCACACCAGATGCATTGGCGTGCGAGAAGTTCGGCTGCTTGAGGCGCAGCGCGTTGAGCACGCGATACAGATTGATGCAGTTGCGCTTCTTCAGATGCGATATGAACAGCGCCTTCGAGTCGTTCATCTTGAGGCAGTTGAAGCACAGATTACGCGGCAGCAGCGGATACTTCTTGCGTACGTGCGCCATGAAGTTCTTGTAGGTGTTGAAGTACTTATTGCAGCAGCGGCACGTCATCGTCTGGTATTGCTCCAGAAACTCGTTGTTCTCCTGTATGAAGTCCACTTTGTCGCGGGTGAGCAGATGCTGATATTGCTCTGGATTGTCGTAGTCGAAGCCGCCGTTTTCGCATTTGATGAACGTATTCATTACCACCTGGCGATACTTTTGCGCTGATATGTTGCCGCCGGCGGCGGCTTTGGTTGCCTCTGCGGTGGCTGCCGCCGCCGCTGCGGCACGCTGAATTTCCAGAGCGGCGGCCAGGGCCGGCGTCGGTTTTGTGATTGGCGTATTGTTGGGTGAATCTGTCGACAATTGAAACAGATTCGGATGCAGATTACGTTCGTGGCGTCGGGCATTCGCGCGCGTCGAGAACTGCAGACTGCAAGCCCGACAGCTGGCCACCTTCGAGTCGCCGGCGGCGGCCACGTTTGCAACCGCGCTGGCGGGCAGCGATGCCGCCGCCGCAACCGCCGTCACGCCGTGTTGCGCCGTGTAATCATAGTCGGAGGTCTGTTATGTAAAAATCAAGAGAAAGAGAGGGAGAGATGGAAAATTGAGATTATCCAACTGACATACATACATATCATTTATTTATTTTGCATTGCTATTGCATGCGTGAATCATTTCTGGCATCAATTCCAATTACAAATTGAGCTCAAAATTGCACAATAATTCTTGCGGCTACTAGTTAATTGACTATCTTAATTATCTTTTAATTGCCCCCAATCCAGATTGACTCCAGTTCCCATTTCCATTCTTTAAGATTAATCGATAATTATCGAATTATTTTGATTGCATTTACATATATCTAATGTTACAATTTTGATATTTTATTTGTTTTATTAAAAAAAAAAATAGTTGCTGCTTTACATGAAATATTCGAATTTTATTTTTGTTATTTGAAATTTGCAACAGGATGTATTTTGAGTCTTGAAAATGCCGTAAAATTCCATGGATTGTGATTTTTTTGCTTGTTCTTGGTATTTTAAATAATCCTAAATTAGTGCGTTTTTGCGTGTTTTGCCTTTACACTTGTGTCGTCGCATGCTTGAAGACATATACGTAACTTATATTTATTTATCGTATTTAAATTCAGGGTTCAATATGTTAATTTACGAATGTTTACCATTAGTGGCACATCGCCCTCATGCTCGGAGCGCTCTAGGAACATTGTGGGATCCATCATATCATCGGATTCGTCTATGCACTTCATTTGAAAGTCATCGTCCGTTTCGTCAATGGGCTCATCCTTGATCGGCACGGCGGGCAGCGGCTGTAAACGAAACAAGCGCACGCAAACGCGATAAGTTGATAATGAAAGCTAATCAATATATAGGTATATGTGTATACATATAATATATATATATAGAAAGAGATAAATATATAAAATTCTTTGCAATTTGTTGAACAGAAAATATGCACTGGCTGATGCATCTGGTGAGGTTGAGGGAGTTGGTTGTGTATGTGACATGTGGACACGCTTGCGAATGCACGATACAATTACATTATAGGAATAGCGCCTGAAAAAACGCAGTTGCTGGGCAGCGCTCTGCAGCGTCACCGGCATAAGCAGAGGAGTCGTGACTGCGGCTGTGGCTGCGGCAGAGACAGCACTAGGCGCAGCGGCGTTGCTGGTCATTGTGGCAGCTGGCACCGGCGGCAACTGCGACGGCAATGACACTGGTACTGGTACTGACACTGGTACTGGCAACGGCAAGACGTTGCCATGTTTTTGCTGACTCTGACTCGCATTTGTATTCGGATTCTGATTCGGATTCTGGCTAAAATCAAGTGGCAGCGGCAGCGGCAACGGCAAAGGCAACGGCGCCAATTTAGCACCAGCAGCAACAGTGTCAGTCGGTTGCTGCTGCGACGGCGTCGGCAACAGTGGTGGCAGCGGTGGCAACGGTGGCACCGCTATATCCAATGGCATAAACAATTTCGGCTTAAATTTGACCAATCGCTGGCCCGACATTGTCGCCTGTTGCTGGCGTCGCGGCTGACGAATGCGACTCAAGCGCTGATGCTGCTGCTGTTGCTGAGCTTGTTGTTGATGTTGTTGGTGGTAATGTTGCTGCTGCTGCTTGAAACGTTGCTGATGCTGTTGATATTTGCGCTGTTGCTGTTGCTGCTGTTGCTGTTGGGTTGACGTCGTCGCCAATGCTGCCGCCGCTGAGGGCACCTGCAATAGAAGGGTCTGCAGTGTATGCTGTGACTCCGCCGCCGCGCTCGTTGCTCTTGCTGTATGCTGCACCGGCTGCTGCTGTTGTTGCTGTTGGTGCTGCTGCTGCTGCTGTAGCTGTTGTTGTTGCTGTTGTAGCTGTTGAAGCTGTTGCTTTGGACTCACATAAACTGTTAACGATTTGCGTTTCTTCAACGATGGTATGCCATCCAAAATGTTGGCGGATGCCTTTTCAGCTGCAATCGTTGCCGAATCCATATTCGATTCGAGCTGCTGCTGCTGCGTCTGTTGTTGTTGTTGTTGTTCAATGGAGCTGCCATTCTCCGTTTTGTTCAAATCCAAGTATCCCAATAGCGTCTGCTGCTTGCTTTTATCGCTGTCCAGCCACTGCCGTTGCTTCGACTGTGAGCTGATGCAGCGATTCTTAAAGCTCTGCCAGGAGTTCAAATAGCTGATGCAGGCATGGCAAATATACAGCGACAGACGATCCAATGGCGTGATCTGAAAATATATATAGATATAAATTGCATTAGAATGTCTAACAACAACAAAAAATCATATATGTATGTATTTAAAAATATAATTAGAATAACTTAAATATCCGCCAAAGTTATTCATACGGTTTACAATTATGAAAAATCACCAAATGATTTACAAGTATTTATTCATCTACAGCTCATGTAATTCTTCCGTAATTTTTAGCTCATTTCTTCAGTGTCAGTGTGACCACATGGCCATTCCCAAAAGTAATTAATGTGTAATACTAATTGATTCTAAATTCACTTAGCCCAATTGCGCTAAATAATTTGTAGCTGTCTCAGCATCTGCATTAAATTTGCGCATTTTCAGCTTGGTTTAAACAGCCATAAACCCACATAGTTTTGTACATTCTAATGCATTAGGGATGCAAAGTCATCGGCATTGTCAGCCCCGCATCCTAAAATTAATTTACTCACACCTTTGTCTAGGTTTAAACGGTTTGGGGTTTCTTCGTACATGGCGCTAGCATTCCAAGTGGTAGCTAAAGCAGCGGTAAACCTACAATGCCTTTAAGTACGTCTATTAATGTCAATGACCTGCATATAATTATATGCAAAACTCAGTATTGCTACAGACCACATACGCACTTACGCACACACACACACAAATAGACATACACACATACACAAGATTGCATTTCAGATGAGTGTCCCATGTCCTTTCGCCTGATAGCGATTTGTGTTTGTGTGTGCGTATATATTGATATCGACATACACATACATACATACAAGCATGTAAACAGTGGTATGCTAGTGCATACATATATACATTATTATATACCTGGCTATGTATAACTTGACTGATGCAAATTAGGCATATAAACATCGAATTGTTCTTGCTCATCTAGCTTACTGCTGTGTTGTGTACATAATATGTTTTTAATTGTCTGTGGCATGGGACCATTTTGGCTTTTCAATTAAAAGTATGTGGATGGGATATACAACTTAATTATAAATAAATATACACATATTGATATTTCTACACACTGTTCGTGCTTGAGAAAAGAGGTTAGACTACGCATTAAGACCACGATTTTATAAATAATTTTAATATGCATATTTATTTCCCTTATAAAAAAAATTATTAAGTAGATTCTAATTCGCAATAAGATGTCTGAGACCGTTATCTAAAATGATATGTTGTATATTGTTCTATTGAACAATTTGTTCATAAAATTTAATTGCATTTTTAAATTAAAATCGGTCGATTAACTTTGTCATTACATATAATTATTTATACATAATTAATTATTGTATACATGTGATATTTTATGGTTGCGAAAATATCGCAAATGGAACACTATCGCTTTTTTATGTATCGATAACAAGTGGCCATAGAGGCCAAATTTAAATAATGCACGAAAATAAAAATCAAAACAGAAGCGCAAATAATCGTTGATTGTTGCTGTTCAGCCGGCAAATGCATTGACAGCGTTTGTAATGTAAATACATACATACATATGTATGTAGATATGTATGTTTTGCTTCTACACTACACACACACACACACACACACACACTTTTGCATGCATATAAATTTGCGTAACTGCTTATTTTTGCATCTTCATTTGTTTTTGTAATGCGTAAAAACAAACAGAGCTCGCGCCCATGCCGCTACCTCACATTTTCACACTCCAGAGCATACGTGTGTGTGTGCGTGTTGGGCATAGTATGTAAATTCAATATACATACGTATATGTGTATATGTACGTACGTACATACATGCATAAATACGCAAGCATATACATACATACGCGCTTATATACAAATGCCTTATGTACCCACTTGAATCCTGCAATGCTCGTCCTGCCGAACGCCCCGCGCCACACTTCGGCTTTGAAGGGTTTCGATAATATGTTGTTCATTCACCTTGTTACATACTATACCCATACCAAGCCGCCCGCACGGCGACATCCTGTTGGGCACATCTCTTTCTCAAGTGCCACCGAAGCAGGAACACCACCAAAAGTCTTTGCCCTAAGGGCCCAAGGGGTGATGGTGACTTTAATAGACATTATTAATATTACTCTTGTTGTTTGTGATGTCTTTTGTTGTCAGCGGCAAATGTTCATTTGTATTAAATACGAAAATAACGCTACTTTAGCAATTGCTGACCACAGGAAAAGAAAAAGAAAAAAGAAAAGGCAGGAAGAAGAAGAGTGTTGCGGCCGAATTTAATAATTGCATAGCCCATTTGGTATTTACATAGTTACATAAAACGATATTTATTTCGGTATTTAATGCCACGCACTAACAGATGTTAAAGCAATTGCCATTAATTTGAAAAATATACTCGTAAATACATACATACATACATATGCATATAACGCATTCTTTTCTTGGTATTTATAGTTTATATGTTTATTTCTTGCTGGTTTCGAATTATAAATACATACATACATATGTATAAAGATTCGGTAACGCTACTTGAATAATATAAATACCTACATACATACATAAATATTGTATATGTATACATATATAGTAGTATATAAATATTGTGTTAAGGGACTTTTGATTTGTGAAATTAATTGCAAGAAATCCGCTTGGGCTGCATATCAGCCAAAAGGCACAAATCGTTTTGGCAGCCAGGCAGCAGGCGTTTTAGAAAGTTGAAAAGGAAATCTTTCATCCATCAATACAAACAAGATGCAGAAGCAGCTGCCACAGTTGCCAGCTGCTGCTGCTGCTGCTGCTGCTGCTGCTGCTGCTGTATGTTGTTGACCACCAGGTGCAACAATCATCATCATCATCAGTGCGCTACATCGCCATGACGGCAACACCAAGCTGAGAGAAGATGGTGCCCAGAATTAAAACGTCGCTTGGGCACAGCCTGTCCAGCAACGCCGCATGATCTTCGGAGCTGAACGAGTTTTGGGTTCTTGTTATCGTTTATATTTTGCTTCATTGCCGTATTTGCCTTTGTGCCCTTATTCGCCGTCAGCTGAGTATGTGTGCATGCGTATGAGTGTGTTTAAGTGAGTGTGTGTGTCCTTTCCAACAAAAGTAACCCTAAGCAATAGCAGGCCGTGTGCAGATCTTTACCGGTTGTTGTTGCTGTATTAAATTACACAGAAGCAGAATAAGAAGAGCAACAACAACAACAACAACAACGGCGATTACACACTTTAGTCAAGTGCATTTGTCACTAACAACAGATGCATCGATAAATTGTCTGGCTATCGATTAGTAATACGCTTGAAATGAGTGAATGGAAATGCAAAGGCTTCTTTTTTATATATTATCAGTGCCATATCTCTCTCTTTCCCTGTCTCCCACTCTGACTAATGGTAATGGCTCTACCCAGGCCAACCTTTTCACCCGAACGCTTCTGATCAGAGAAAGTTTTTGTTTTGCTTCCACCTGAACTTGACTTGCATGGGCATGGATGATGTGTATCCGAAATTCGATGCGGGACGCAGACACAACTGGTAACAACTGCAGCTCCCATGCCCAGGTTAATCTGCTTGAACAGAGCGACCGAAAAAAAAAAAACAACAAAAAAAAAACACTCACATATATGTACATACGTTTGTAGCTGCCCTGCCCTCTGCTGTTCTACTCTGTGCTTTGTGCGTGTGCGTCTGTATGCGTGTGTGTGTGAGTGTGTACATGTGGTCCGCCTCCAGATAACAAGCGAACCGCACAGCGATGACGCCAACCAAATGGTCGCTTGTGTGGAAATATTTGAAAGTGTGTGTGTGTATGTGTGCATGTATTGGTTGAGCTGCTGCTGCTGCTGCTGGTGTATTCACCATGAAATCGAGCCAAAGCGAAACCAAAGAGCAACCTAGTGCCAGCACCAAGCACCAAGCACACGCAGCAGCAACGTGTCGACAACGACGACGACGCCGACGTAGATGATGATGTCGTTGCCGGGGGCGCAGTCCAGAGAGTCATCGTCGTCGCTGAGCAGCGGGCAACCATTTTGTGTTGAACGAAAAGTGGATGACGAGGGCGACTCTGGTACTGGGTTTGCCTGAATGGTTGCCTGCCTGCTAGCTGCTTGCTGGTTGATGGTTGCTGGTTGATGGTTGCTCGTCGGGCTGCCTGCTGGCTCAGCTGTGTGCTCTGTGTCTGCCTGAAAGAATCAATAACCGAGCCGAGAGCACCAGGCAACAAAGCGACGCTAGCGAAGCCCACAAATCCAAAAGGCAGTTTCATGCGCTTCTTTCTTTTCATTCCCATTTTCCCTCTTCACTCGAGCACGATATACATATATGTGTGTATATATATTTATATATGTATGTATGGGTATATGCTTTTCGCTTCTCCTTTGTGCGACTGCTTTGCCCCAGAGGTGCCTGCACCGGATATCATGAGCCCAGCGAGGAGTCACAAATGGAAGCCAGTGAAGGACACGACAAGAGCGCGCGCGCAAGCATGAGCGGAGAAGGAGAGAGAAAGAGAGAGTCAAGAGAGTCAGCGTTGAGGCAAGGGGCGGACAGGCCAGATGAGAGCGAAACGGAAATAGACTGGACGCTCGCTGGGCTTGGTTGCTGATGCTGCTGCTGCTGCTGCTGATATTAATCGAGACTTGGAGCTGGGTAGCAGCCGCGACTCTGCCATGCGGAGCCGAAGCCAGAATCGCCAGCGTCGCTGCTACAATGGCGGCGAATTCCATGGAAGCGAGGCGAGCACAAAAATTATACGTAATTGCTCTGGCGCTGGGCAGGCACAGCAGCAACGGCAACCACAGCCGATATGAAACGAACCAAGCGCGACCCAAGTTCCATACACACACACTCACACACACACACACATCGCATCGACACATACACATGCACGCACGAACGTCTCCTCCTCCTGCCCTCTCTGGGCACAGCGCTCTCAATCTCGTCGATGGTGACGGCCTCGAAAATTTTGTTGCCGTTGAATGGCCGTTCGGGCGCCGCTGCCGCTCATTGCGCTCTACGTTTTGTGCGCTTATTCGTGCCGTGCGTTCTTAGTACTTAGTGATGGTCGAAGATACAACATACATATTAATATAGCACGAAATTATTTATCACATTTCAGCAATTGTTATTAATTTTTGTCCTTCCTTTTTGCATTTATCGGAAAATTACAAAACGCGTGCAATTTCTAATTGCACAACTTTTAAGTAATGTTCGATAAGTTTCGCTTTTCGGTTTGAAGTGGGCAAGCACGCACTTGACCCATCTCTAATTTTGAGCTGAGCGGCAAAAACATTTCAAACAGAGGAATAGGGAAAATGGAGAAGAAGAAGCAGTACAAGCACAAGCAGCTGCCGCAGCAGCGGCAACAAAAATGTGTAAATAATAAACAATGAGCATAGTTTGTTGTTATTATTAATGGTGCGCTTTTGCTTTTGCTTTTGCTTTTGTCTCTGCATTTTGCCGGCCAATTCTAACCTCAATGCTTTGCATGTACGGGAATAGGAATGACCATCGCTGAATCCCATAGCCACGCCAGCTGCTCATGGTTTGGTTTCTGCTCAGTTTCATGCCAACGTAGCACACGAAATGCCGATGATGACGCCGACGACGACGACGACGACGACAACGACAACGACGTTAACGTCGGCAATCGAGCAGCGAGCGACAAACCAGCCAAGCAAGCAAGCAAACAAGCAAGCGGCAGCAGCAGCCAGCCACAGGCAACGCCAGCGACAACCACAACGACAAAGTTACACCAATACCAATAAACGGCGATGGCCGTCGCGTCGTCGTCGCCGTCGTCGGGCATCGTGACTTGGCACTTCAAGCAAAGCCAGAGGCAGACGGCACAGAGCCGGAGCACACGGCATGGTACGGCATGGACAAGCACAAATGCGAACGAACGCTCGATTCCGTTTCCATTTCCAATGATGATGATGTTGCTCACGGGCAAGTGCCATTTTAGACAGGGGACTGAGGCAGAGGCAGAGGTGGAGATTGGATTGTATTCGGTAGAAGAGAATGCTGCCGTTGCCGTTGCTGCTGCTGCAGCTGGCAACAAACGAAACAACGTTTGGCTCGGTCTCGTCGTCGTTGTCGTCATCGCCAGTGCTTGCACAATCAAATGGGGCCAGCCAGTAGCAGAGCAGCAGCAGCAGCTCGCGTCTGATGAGGCATATTTTACTTTTGGTTTCGCATTTAACCTCACTTTCTGGCCACTTTTCTTTATTACTTTTTTTTTTTTTTTTTGCGAGCGAGCGCTAGATGAAGCTGTCGATATTAGAAGTGTTATCGATTATACACGCACAGACAGGAAATGCCGCTCGGCAAGAGCAGGAGTAGATTACCCATCAGCACAGCTCGGGTGTGGCTGTGCTGGCTGCCTGCCTGCCTGCCGGCCGTTTGTTCCGGCTCCGAGCAGCAGCTGCAGGAGGGGAATGGGTACCAGCAGCCATCAGTGTGTATAACGGTTTCGCATTAAAGGAGCACAATGGCGCAGCAGCAGCAGCGACAGCAGGTAGAAATCGAATCGATGGCGACGTCGATGCCGTTGCCAATGTATGTGGATGAGTGTATTACGTATGCCGCTGGCAACATTTAATTTACTCACCTTGATATTTACGCAGTTCTGTATTTTAGTGGCCAACGGTTCCTTATCGGCCGCATAACTGTTAATGATCGAAATGCATTCGCTGGCGGGCGCAATGCACAGGCGACAGCAACCTTGTCGCGTCCGCTCCTCCATTGCTGTCGATGTGGTGGCATCCCCAGCAGCCACTCCTGATCCAGATCCCGCTGCTGCTGGGATTGTTGGAGTTGCTGTTGTGGTGGTTGCGACAGCGTCGCACATTTTCGGATTATAATTAATATCTTCTTGTTGCTGCTGTTCTTTCTTGCTTTGCTTTTTCGTTGTATATTTTGCACGTTTTCACTTTTATTTTGAATGGGGGCGCAACGCGTGAGCGTCGCTGCCGATTCCTCTCACTTTTTTTGTTGTATTTCTTTTTATTTTATTTTCTTTTCTTTTTGCAAAATGGTTTTTGTCGCCTCGGCTGCGCGATTGCAGACACTTTTCCGTTCTGTCGTCACATTTCACATCTACTAATACCTGGGCACGGACTTGGGTATCGGTATCGGTTAGTCTAAACGACTCCGTCGTGGTCGTATGTCCGTTTGCGTCTCAGTATGCAAAACAAAATTACACAGAAAAAAAATGAAATGAACGCAGAGCCGAACGACTTCCAGTGTGCACCTCAGAATACCACACGTCCGAGCCTTGCGACGAAACAACAACAAATGATAATTGCTCTATGAGCAATCGATGTCTCTAAAATCGAAAGGTTGGCGAATGTTATCCTACTGTTACAGCTGCTCAACAGTTCATGTTAATTAACAGCAAGAAAAATAATCGATCATAAAATATGACAACATTTTATCGAATTTAATTTTGTTGAACATTTTATTATGCAGTTTCATTCCTGATTGATTAGTTATCTGGGTATTGCCTCTGAGTTTAAACACAAATTTTCACATGTCGATATCAATAACAGAAGCAAGCGCAGGGATGCTGCTGTCAATTATCGAGTATGATCAGCTGTTTCAATCGCTTAGTTTGCTTTCCACACGTTTCGCTTGTGCGGCTGTGTTTTGGTTTTTGTTTTGCTTTACTTACTCCTACTATTTATAGTAATTGCTTTCAATTTGATTTTGTCTGGCTTTTAAGTAATAAGACATAAAAGGTAAAAACCATGAGTTACAATCAATGACAAACACAGCTTTTAGCAATAAGAACATTGTAAAATTCAAATAGTTAGGTATGGGCGGCGGGCTTATCCGACTATTCAATGCTCTGATCTGTGTGGCAACGAAACTAATTAAATTATTGTGTTGAACCTACATATTTGAATTTAACCTTTCATATTCCTTTTTATTATAATATATCATTTTATGTATATGATAGTAGAAATTTGTATATTATATTATATATGGTGTATGTCATTTGAGTCCCATCAAAATCTCCTAAAGGCATTCTACTAGCTTGTTTGACGCTAGCCTCAAGCAGCAGCTTATTATTTATTGTCCATATCAAATTCCAATCCATACACAGTTTAATTTAACATAATACTTTTTCATTTCAATTTATTTGTCTTTCAATTACAGAGGATAATTACGCATGATAAATAATGTTAGATATGAACTTATTGAATAAAATGCATATGCATATGCATATCTATATAGCTCTTATCACTATAATCCCCATTTAGCTTCAAATCTCTATGAATATATGAATTTCCTTGAATATCATAAAATAATTACAATTTAATAAATATTTCAGCATGGGTATTTGCCAGACTAATCTATTTAATAAACTTCATGTGGGGATTCATATATAATATTACGTGCATATAATATAAAGAATTTGTGAAATATTTCATAATTGTGATAAACACTTTGTCATTTTTCAAGTAAATGTCAGTCCTTCTATTTAAGAACTTTGAGCTTAAAATATTCACATAAGATTAGAAAGTTTATTAATAACACTTATATGTATATTATAGTCCATGTGTATCGTTAATGCCTAGTTTATGTGTCAGAGAACAGCCATAAATCATGTAGCAAATTAATTGAAAAAAACATTAAAATTTAAGAATAAAATAAAATATTTGACAAGTCATTTGCTGGCTATGAGAGATAAGGACCATTTAGTACCACCCGGCAGTCCAAGAGGGCAAAGATCGCTCGCATAAATAATGCCCGGTCTTCAGACCCATCGGCCGATTTAGCATCCTTTGATTTTCGACGCGCACAGTGGGTCGCAAACAATTTGCATGGCACAAGCAATGCTCAATGCAATTTATCGCTAATTTGCGGACCGGAAGCGCAGATAAATCCTATGCATATGCCTGCCTATACACATATAAATAAGTATATGATATGTGTACCAAACAACATTATATAAATATTATACTTATCAAAAGCGCCCACACAGCAAAAAAAGTTATTAAATAACAAGCTGTCGCAAAATTCGTTTATTTCTTTTTTGCAATCGTATTTTAAGTACAGTAAAAACTATAGCATGGGAACAGACTCTTTAAAAATGAATTAAACTAAATTTGACAAATATTTTTACAAATTATAAATCAAATGTCTCAATGTCCTGAAGTTCCAAAGCTTTGATTAAACTGTGTACAATTTAGCCAGATTTTACTGTATACTGTACAGTAAACACAACTATAGCTTGGTCTGGCATCACACCCACTTCTCATATTTCATCTTGCAGCGAACTTAACGAGTATTGATTGCGATAGCAATCCCTTCTGTTGTTAATTTCTTTATACATAGATATACTTATTAGCAAATGTTTGTGTGCAATGTGAGTGTATGAGTGCCTGAGTAAGTCTTATCACCATTTGGCTTTACACTTGACGCTTATCAATCATATATGTATATATATTAAAGTATATATGTGAGTATATCACGCATACACCGGCTGCTGCTGTCCCCAGATTTGGCTATAAAAAGATTCATAGCCGGCGATTCAAACCTCAGTACACGCTAACTTTTTGTACGCGTTGTGTCCTATTGGTCTAGCCGTTGATTAACCGTTAAGTTCGAACTAACAAATATATCCCAAAGGTATGTTTATAAGTGAAACAGAATTAATTTAAGTCCTGCCTAAAATGCACATGGAAAAAGCAGTGATTTTTGTTTTCAATACAAAAGCATAAAATTGAAAATTAATAGTGAAATAAAAATAAATAATATATAAAAGGACATTTGTGGTTGCTGGTAAAAAAATAAAATAAACAGCTACGCCAGTAGAAGTTATATGCAATCAATTATCAAATTTTAATTTTTTTTTATTTTTTTATTGCTTTTGATAAGAATTAGATTGATATTTCAGAAAGATGCCTAGGCAAAATTTTGCCTAATCGCTTTGAAATATAATCAATAAGTGCATTTGACGAGTGTTACTCAAGCCCCCTTTTTTTCATAGATGACTTTCAACTTGCGAGTTTTTACAGTTCACTTAATAAGCATTACCCTTCAGCTGTTTGCTGCTAGTAGTAGTTGTATACTTTTTATTATTATTCAATAGCCAATTAAATAATCTTCGAAATGCCAACCACAAGTGATTAATAGAACACTTTTTGTAAAGCAATAATTTATTAATAAGTCAACAAGTTATGCATCACTGTGTTTGTCTGTTTTCGCTTTGTTTGTATTATCCTTGAGTCGCCATCTTTAAATCGTTTATTGGTGAAGATCGATACCGTTTGCAAATGCTGCTCTTCTATAACGCACACATATGTATGTATGTACATTGTACGATATTGTGCTCGAAAATCGTTTCTCAGTGAAGTTGGATACCGTTTGCATATGCTGTCCTTGTCTGATTTACACATCATCGTTAGAGATTGATTAAAGTATTTATGTGTGTGTGCGAAGATTTTAGCTGCGAGTACCGTAAACGGATCGCGATTTTAGGCAGGCAAGTTCAATAGCAGCAACAACAACAGCAACAAGATGGATGGCAATTACGTGCTAAAAGCAACAGCAACATCAATAACATACAAAAAAAAAAAACGCAGCTTACAAAGTTGAAAATCTCGGCCCGCGACCCGAGCAGGTGAAGGGCATGGCGTCACAACAGCAGCAGCTGTGAAGAAATAAAAAAATCAACAAACTCAAACTGGAATTAATACTGCTGGCTGTTAGCGTATTGGCTAATAAAAACACTTGTGGCTGCCGGCAGCTGCTTCAGTGCACAGTTACAGCTGCCAACATTAAGCAGCTCAATTCAAACATGCAGTCGAAATTAGCCCAATTAGTCATATTTATTTATTTAATCACACTGTGCATTCCAACGGTAATTTGAATGTTCTCAGCTGTTTCGTTGATTCTCATAATTTTTATTTTCTGTTCTGTTTCTGCATTTGTAATTTATATACATATGTATATATATAATATTTTTCTTTTTTTCATAGATGTCGTACAAAGTGGAGCCACTACCCGATTCGTATGCCGGCCTAGGCGAGGGACCTCACTGGGATGTGGCCAGGCAGAGCCTGTATTTCGTGGATCTGGAGGCGGGCTGCCTGCTGCGCTACGACTACAAACAGAACAAGACGTACAGGACTCAGATTGAGGGCGAGACATTCGCCACCTTTGTGCTGCCAGTGGAGGGCAATGATAAGGAGTTTGCCGTCGGCTGTGGTCGCCGCGTCGTCATCGTCAACTGGGACGGTGTCTCGCCGGTGGCTAAGGTGGTGCGCACTCTGTTCGAGGTGCAATCAGATTTCAAGGAGAATCGCCTGAACGACGCCAAGGCCGATCCGAAGGGTCGCCTCTTCTTCGGCACCATGCGCTACGTGGGGGACGAGTTCACGCACCGCCACGGTGAACTGTACCGCTGGGAGGCGGGCGGCAATGTGACGGTGGTGAAGGGCGACGTGGGCATCTCCAATGGCCTGGCCTGGGATGAGAAGGCCAATAAGTTCTACTACATTGATACCACCGACTACGAGGTTAAGTCCTACGACTATGACTTCAAGACTGGCGTCGCCAGCAATCCGAAGGTTATCTACAATTTGCGCAAGGACAGCCCCAAGACTCACATCTTGCCCGATGGCATGACCATTGACACTGAGGGCAACCTCTATGTGGCCACATTCAATGGCGCCACCATCTATAAAGTCAATCCCAAGTACGTAAAGCCCGACTCTTCTGTTTATCCCAAATCTAACTCATCCGATTACATTTCCGTTACAGCACTGGTGAATGCTTGCTGGAGATCAAGATGCCCACCAAGCAGATTACTTCGGTTGCCTTCGGTGGACCCAATCTGGACATTCTGTATGTGACCACTGCGGCCAAGTTCGATCAGCCCGCTCCGGCCGGCACCACCTACAAAGTGACCGGTCTCAATGCCAAGGGCTATCCAGGAGTTAACCTGAAGCTCTAAAAGTCCATTCCCAATTTATACGTCTTATTTTTTTTTTTTTAATATTTTTTATTATTATTTCTGTGTATGGAATCCACGCAATTATTACTGAATTATACTATATATTATAATATCGAGTGCAATTAAATACACACATACATATGTATAAAGATGAGCATCCACACATGCATACATATGCGTGTGTGTTTGTTAGTTACATTATTGATAAAGAAATCCAAGTGTTTAACTGACAACTTCACAATCTGACATTGAAGGTTTAACCCAGCCAATTTATCAGTCCTTGATTTGGCATTGCTAGTGTTTTACAACCTTGGCTCGGTCAGTGAAGAAAAAGCCAGATGAAAGTTAATATAGCTATCATTTGATTAGCCTGAAGTCTAATGGGCGTTTCAAATTTATTTTACAATGATCAATAGACTCGCTTCACTTTCGTGAATGTGTATAATTATAAATGAATAAAATTTCATGCAACTAATTAAAATGTCTTTTGGCTAAAAATAAAAACTTATTCTAAACATCTATCATCATTGTCATTTGTTATGCACTCCACCCTATTCATCATCCGACTCGGATTCGGTACAACTTTCATCATCATCATCATCATCGCTGGCACTGGAGCGATTAAGACGCAGCATCTCCTGGAATTCGTGCACGCGAATTTTTTCGGGAACTATTTGTAGAAGAAACTCGAGGTTTTTCCGTTTGTTAACCAGTTGCGACAAGTGTTCATACTTAAGTGTATCGTTGCTTTGCTTGGTACACGATGCCATATATGCCTCACGGGCCAGATGCTGCACAAACAACTCGGTGCACTTGGTCATAAGAAAGAGCACTTCGTTGGTTATCAGACCCGTGTCCATGGAGCTCTTCATGATGGTCCGTACTCGGCTAAGGGGCAGAAATGTGTCGGCGCTTGGCTTGTGATTCACCTGCGTATTATGTGCATCAACCATTATATGTATATATTAATAAACAAATTGCTAATTATTTTAACAGAAAACAACTTTTTGGCGCTAAATGTAATAAACCCGGCTTTTTGTTTGTTGTAAGCAAAACTATCGACAGCAGTTCATATCGAATTTCAGTCATATCGATTTGCTAATTTAACAGAATGTAAAACAACTCTATTCGTATATGCAACACTGCGATTTCTTTTCTGCCTCCTTTTTGGCTGTTGTTTCGTGTGTTGACCAATAAATTTTTTCGTACGCAGCATATTTTTATTGTTACTTCTCAATTACAAAACCATAAAATACGTATTTAACACGCATAAATCGCTTGCGCTGCTGGCAGAGCAAATTATTTTGGGCAACGCACGCAATAACATTGGGTACAATTACCGCAAAACACGTATTCGAAGAAACACGACCGATAAAAAAAACAGGCAAAGGCAACTCCGACCGACATCGAAACGTGAATGTGAAAGCGAAGCGAATCCGCGGCAAGGAAGTGCAACACAACCGCAACCCACAAAATTACAACAAAACAGCACTGGGCAGTGGATCAAAACAGATGTTTGTTATAAACAACTAGAATTAGGCGCACTTTCCACGCTAAGTATATTCGAAATTCGCTCGCCTGTTGTGTAAACAATTGCAAGCAGCGGCTACAATAAGGCTCGTCCCTTAGCAAAACAACAACAGCAACAAAACATTGAAAGCATACATTTACATCTGGCTTTTAATTACACCACTCCGATCCATATAGTACACAAATATATATAAATACATACACATACATAGAAATATATATATATAAGCATATATATATATACATCTATCGCCTGTTGTCAATATCATATCGGAAGTTGTTCGAGTTGCAGCGACAGCGACAATTAAAAATGGCCGCTGCCACCGCCGACGTTGGAAATGCAGTGAACGATTGCTTCAGTATCGGTTCCACAGTGATCTGTACGACTTGTTTCAAGGAGGAAGTCGAGGGGGAGGTTCTCGCGTTTGATCATAACACAAAAATGCTTATATTGCGTATCCTTTTTCAAAACAAAAACTTATAACAACTGTCACTTGTCATATCAAAAGTGAAAGTTTTTCATTATTTTTTTTTTAGTATCTTTAATATATATGTGATTTATATAATATATATATAGATTTATTGTTGTAATTAGCGAAAAATTTAATTGGTCACCTTACATCGTCACACAAAATCTGCGCCTTTGCCTTTCTTTTTCCTCTTCTTTTGCCCAATCAGAATGTCACTCAAAAACTTCAGGGGAACTGAGTGATGTTTATGTGATGAACTTATCGTTGTGCAGTAACGTGCAGGTGATTAAGGAATGCAATGGAAACTTCATTGATGATCCTCAAAAGCTCAACCTGGATCAGGTATGCATTCAACCAATACATATCAGCCGAATTTGGATTTATTTGTCAACTCACTTTACTTGCAGGTTAAAATGCGCCTTCGTAAAACAGTAGAAAGACGTCAAGACTATCTCAAGTCCAAAAATGCGGATGTTACACCAGAAGCACAAGAGCTCTATCGAGCGATAGCCAAACAACTTGGGGTGAGTCGGATATACATATATACATATTTATACAACTTAAATTGCCCAGAAACTGTCTTAAATTTCAACTATTCCATCTTTAATATATTCTTATGACAGTACAATGAAGTTTCCTGGCAAGGAGCAAACATACAAATTTTAAATGAAGTTACCGTTTCGCCGCCATATAGGGTGGACAATGTTGTATCCAGTTCGGACAACGACAAGTCATGCACATATATTAAACGAATTGTAAGAAAAACAAATTCTTTGAGTTCGGCAAATTTAAAAGCATTATCATGAATTACAGATAAATCAGTTCTTCACCACGAGACCTTCGGCGGCTCAGGAAAATGCGCATGGTGCCAGCTCTTCGTCGGCATCGGTTTCGCCCACTTCCTCATCCTTATCATCAAGTAACGCAGCTTCAGGATCACCAGTTCCCGCTAACTAAAAATAAAAAAGAAAAAACATATTTGCTTCAGAAATGAATTCAAATTGTATTGTAATTGGTTGGGGCTGCTGCATTACGCTGACTACAAATTAGAACTAAGGTCTGTTTTTTTTTTTTTTTTTTTTTTTTTTTTTTTTTTTTAATTTAAATAAAAAACATTAAATTTAATAAAAAGGGATGTTCGATGACAATTATACCGATATCTAAGCGATTGTTCGTAGCTGGCATGCCCAACGATTGACACGTTTTTCTGACGTAACAAATTGCATAAATTTTCCAAAATAAAAAAAAAAAAAGAAAATTGCTAAATAAAGATATTTAAAATTCACGATAAGAACTCGTTAACATTATCCCTTAATGTGGGGAAAAAATACTAACATCGCTATTCAACAATCGATAACTTTTTTTGTTTGAATGGCAAATTCTATCGCCCGCCGCATTGTCACTCGATGTGAATAGCAATTAATTCGTTTACGTTTATGTTTCGTATAAATAAAAACACATAAATATGGAAGATGTACAAAAGCACAGCGTGCATACGCTTATATTTAGATCACTTAAACGCACACATGATTTGTTTGTCTCGAATCAGGGTAACTTGCCGGACATCGATGAGCGTTTGTAAGTACAAATGGTCATGAAATTGGCGCACAGCCATCAATAATAATTTTGTAAATTTTTGTTTGCAGCGAGAAGATGACTCGTTCGATTAAGGCAAGGGATACTTATGGCTTAGTGATTGACCGCGCTATCAAATCGATGGACGATAAAAAAATGTCCGCCATACAAAACGGCAACAGCGACAAGCCACTGGCCATTACAGACGGCAGCACCGGCCTGACTGCAGCCGGCTCGGATTCAAGCGCAACCGGCGCAGAGGCCGGCAGCATGGTTAAATCTAATCGCGACAAGGAAAAACCGATGGTGATTGGCAACACGTCGTTGGTGCGTGCCTCAATGCCGACAAGCAGCGGCAGTGGAGCTAGCAATGTGCAGCTAATACCAAAGAAAGCGCCTAGCATACCCAAGCCCAAATGGCATGCTCCGTGGAAACTATCGCGTGTCATCTCTGGCCACTTGGGCTGGGTGCGTTGCATAGCCGTGGAGCCAGGCAATGAGTGGTTTGCCACCGGCGCTGGTGATCGTGTCATCAAGATCTGGGACTTGGCCAGCGGTAAACTGAAGCTGTCGCTGACTGGCCATGTGAGCACGGTGCGTGGCGTCGCCGTCAGCGCAAAGCATCCTTATCTGTTCAGTTGCGGCGAGGATCGTCAGGTCAAGTGCTGGGATCTGGAGTACAACAAGGTTATCAGACACTATCACGGCCATCTGTCCGCTGTCTATTCGCTGGCACTGCATCCCACTATTGATGTGCTCGCCACTTCTGGGCGCGACTCAACGGCACGCATCTGGGATATGCGCACCAAGGCAAATGTCCACACACTGACGGGCCACACGAACACGGTAGCCAGCGTGGTGGCCCAGGCCACCAATCCCCAGATCATAACCGGCTCACACGACTCCACCGTCCGTCTGTGGGATCTTGCTGCCGGCAAGAGCGTCTGTACGCTGACCAACCACAAGAAGTCCGTGCGCAGTATTGTCCTGCATCCGTCGCTTTACATGTTCGCCTCCGCCTCGCCGGATAACATCAAGCAGTGGCGCTGTCCCGAGGGCAACTTTGTGCAAAACATATCCGGGCACACGGCCATTGTCAATTGCATGGCGGCCAATTCGGATGGCGTGCTCGTCTCTGGTGGCGACAACGGCACCATGTTCTTCTGGGACTGGCGTACCGGCTACAATTTCCAGCGCTTCCAGGCGCCCGTCCAGCCCGGCTCCATGGACAGCGAGGCGGGCATCTTTGCCCTCTGCTTCGATCAGTCGGGCACACGTCTCATCACCGCCGAGGCGGACAAGACCATCAAAGTGTACAAGCAGGATGACGAGGCCAGCGAAGAAACACATCCCATCAACTGGCGGCCGGAGCTGCTCAAGCGTCGTAAATTCTAAGAGACTTCTAGTTTGTAAACAACAACAAAATAAATACTGTGCGGCTCACGTACAAGTAATACGAAACGAATCAAAGTCGAATTTTTGTCCAAATTTCAATTAACCAAAAAAAAGTTCAGGTTTAGGTTCAGAAACCCTTAGTAAAGCCCATGGGCGCATAAAAAGTTGTAGAAAAACGGAGTAAAATACTTGGCATACCACCTTAGCTCAATGTATTGGGTATCTCCTAGTCGAGCACTTCCTAGCGCTCTCTTAAGGCATCCCCCTTGAAGGCATAAAAATTATTGTAGAAATACGAGTCCATTCCCTTGTAATTCAGCGGATAACAAAGACGTTGCCTTAAATTGTTGGTATTTTATTTGATTTTGTTTCTCGTTTCTCTTCAACTCTTTTTTACACATAAATAATTTTAATTATCTCTGCATAAATAATAATAGCGTATATATATTCATATATATATACATATATATGGGATTTTATATATATATATATATATATATATATATATATTTTTTTTCATATGATGTTAAAATATTTCCTGTTTCTTTAAACTTCATTTCCTTTCTTTTAGGTTTTAATATTTTTGCTAACGTTAACAAAGTAAAAGCATTAACTGTTAATTTAAAGTGTTTCTTTATTTTTGTATTATCGTAGTTTATGATTAATATTATTATAGATAGGGCTCCCTAGTCACATCATTATCATTATATTTATCATTTCATGTATTAAAATCACAAATAATTGTTGTTTGAAACAAATCTGTTTTTTTTTTTCTTTTTCTTGTTGTTTATCTTTATTATTATTATTATTTATTTATTTTATTTTTTTGTATAAACATATTTTTCTTCTTTCATTAACGTTCGATCTGTGTTTTAAATGTATCATTAATTACACATATATATATATATATACTTAAATACATATACATATATATATATAACTTTCATAACCTCTCACGACACAATAACACACTCTTTCTGTCTCTCGCTCTCTCTCTCACTTCCTTCATCTTCCTCTCTCTCTCTTTCTACATGATGTCAACACAGCAAAAAGTCCCTGCTTTAACTGTCTAACTGTCGGCGAGGGACATTAATTACATACACATATATATATTTATATATACATATACATATATATTGTATGTGTGAGTGTGCATGTGTGTGTGTGAGTGTATCACTATGTGTCTGTGTCCGTGTGTGTGTGTGTCTTCCCGGCTTTCGGGTATAACTGTAACGCTTATTTACAGTAATGCCTAAAATCTACTCAGGATCTTGGCGCTAAATTTCTTTATATATATATATATGTATTTAAAATAGCTTTAAAAATGGTATTCATTAAAAAAAAAAAAAAACAAAAAAAAAACAAAAAAAAAACAAAAAATAAATAATATTTTTAAAGCATTCACGCATATATACCAAATGCTTATGCATGCATTGAAATTCCATTTGATTCATGCATAAACAAAACCTACAATGTATATATGCGTGTGCGTATTTCGTGTGTGTGTGTGTGTGTGTGTGTGTGTGTGTGTGTGTGTGTGTGGAGCATTGACATTGGAATATGTTCTACTATGAATACTCCATTGACTCTGGCCTCATGACAGTTGATGGAGGACTACGGCGTAACGGACTGACTACAAATTTAGTATACATATATGCTTTACATTTGTATATTTGTATATTGGACAATATACACACATATATATATATGATGTATATATAAATATATGTATGTAGCCGGCAATGGCTAAATGCGAAACAAATCCAATTATGTTAACTGATTAGGATCCTGGAATCTGACAAATCTGCTGTGTATGAGGTAAGCAGAATCAATACAACTTTCGTAACCCCTGAATATATATATATATATACGACTGTACATATATGTATATAGTCTACTCCATAAGCTTCAATATCTAACATGATTTATAATGAACTTCTTGGGTTAATGCTGTGGAAGCAATTATTGTTGTTGTTGTTGTTAAAGTTATGGAAGCATGCCAGCCATAAGAAATTGTTATTTGTTTACTTGGCATGGATATATATGAAACTAATTCAGGCGCACACACACAAACACATACAAACGCACACACAAACATACGCTGATTTTGTTGTGGAGTTCGTTATTATTATTATTATTATTATTGATGGTTTTATGTTCTTGTTGTTTGTTTTGTTTTGTTTGTTTTTGTTTTTTTTTTGTTTGTTGTTTTTTGTTGTTATTGTTGTTTGTTAATTTAGTTGTAGATTTTGATTGCCTTCTCGGAGAAATTGAGCGAGCTGCGCTTGCGCGATTTGTTGATGTGATCCAGCCCGAAGAACGGCAACTGCCCGCCAGTCCAGGTGCGATAGACCTCCAGATCAATGGGTGTATTATCGTTCACATCAATGGTATGGCCCATTGTGATGACAGCGAACTTGTAGTTCTCCCACTCCTTGTCCGGTACATTGAGACGCTTCTGGATGCGCTGCTTGAGTGCACCGTATGGCTCGCCATGACGCGCCTTGGTTAGGAATGGCACACCAAACGAATTGTACAGCTCCTTGCTGAAATGGGCCACCGGTATGAGCAGCTCGTTCTCGGCCAGCTGGGCCTCATCGGCCGGCACCTCCTCGATGCGGTAGACCTTCTGAGTGCCCTGTGTGGTGGTTATCGACTCATTTGTCTTCATCAGTGTCTCCAGCGGTATATCATCCTTGCAGATGGCCACAATCTTATGATTGCCGACCTTCATCAGGCGCAGCTTCTTGCGGCTATTCTCAGCGAACGAGATCGTCTTGGCCGCCTCATCGAGCAGCCCCTTCACGGTATCATTCTTATTCGGATACAGCACCAGCTCCTTCTCCTCCTTCAGGTCATTGGAGACCCAAATGCACTTGAACAACTTTTTGTTATCCAGCTCGTGAATGCTCAGGGACAGTCTCTGATAGAAAATGCGCTTCGGCGTGCTCTGCTTCGTGTACGACAGCAGATCCTTGATGGTGCCCTGTGAATACAAGCACAATTCAATTCAATTCAATTCGTTTTTTCTTTTTGAAAAGGAAAATAAAATTTTTTTAAATTTGTAAAATTTCAAATTTGTAAAAAGAAAAATTATTTAATTCGATGTCTGCTCGACTCGACGAAGCAAATCAAACTGAATGAAATTCTAGAGCTCAGCTGAGCATTTGAACATTTGAGAACATGACAGATACGACTAGGCCAACTTGATCTCAACTGAATGAACAATGTTTATACGATTTACTCTGTTTGTTTTATGTTCTCTAATCTCTAATCTCGAATTTGGTTTATACGCACCTTGTAGGTATAGGGCACCGCATTGCCGGCGGTCTCCTTGTAGTTGCTGATGCACATGAAGAACTGAAGCTTCTGGGGATCGGTGTTGAGGCGTTCGGCGACTGCATTGGTCAGTTGATCGTAATTGTAGCGATTCGATAGTTCGAGCGTAAAGTCCGGCTCATTGGGGTTGCACTTGTCGCTGAATATGATCTCGATGCGATAGACCAGATCCAAGAAATAATCCTCAACGGTGGGCAAATCTAGCTTAACATCCACATTCTCCCGCTCGAATATCAATATGGGACCCTGCAGATGATCCTGCGGCATATAGAGCACATTCTCGATGGGCTCGTTTATGTTAGCAATCTTCTTATCGGCGTACTCATCGAACACGGTCAGCTCGGTGTCCAGATCGAAGCCGAGCTTCCGATTGATCTCCGGCACTAGTTCGCTGAGACGGCGTGTCAGCGGCTGCTGAGTGCAGCCAATGTAATTGAGGCGCTTGTTCCGCGCATCGTAATACTTGAGGAATAGAAGCACATCCGTTTTGGGATTGAACGGCTGCAGCGGTTCGCTGCTGTCCGGCGGTGCCAGCTCAAGGAATATGACCCACGGCTTCTGCGATGTGGGTATCTGTTCGATAGTGCGTGTCGCCTCCGCCTCGAAATCAAAGTACAGGAACTTTTGTGTCTGGGCCGTGCACATGTTCCACATGCGCATGCGATTGCGCGGCACGCCGAATGCCTTCACCAGCATCTCGACCATCTCGTTGACGGTTTGGGTTTGCTTTAGCTTGAAGGGACGCTGGTGCGTCTTCTCCAGATCGAACAAGCGGCGCTTCTGCTGAGACTCAAAGTACTCCTCCAGTATAACGTGAATGGGCACATAGAGATTGGCCTCGCTGCGCTCTTTTCGACGTGCCATCTCGATGCGTTTCTCCAATTCGAGACGCTCCACCAGATCGCTAGAGATCATATTCTCGGGTATATCGCCCAGCACACGATCCAGCTCCGACTGACGTATATAGACGAGCATGTATGCATTACTGCATTTGGCATGAAACGAGATCTCATCATCCATGCCGCCATAGTTCTGATCGATGGCCTCCTGCTTGCGGCAACTAGAGACGACATCGTCATCAAATTTGAACCAACGTCCGTCGGCCTTCGGATTGATGAAGACCACATAATGCCCGCCATGATTGTCGCCGGAATGGACGAGGACAGCGTGCAGCACATAATCAGCTGGCGTCTTCTCGCGGTCAGCCAAATAGCGATCCAAATTGATCTCTTCGTAGAACTCAAAACGATCGTTATATTTAATCGAACTGTCGGTTATTGGATCATATTGGAAACGCATCAAATGCAAATGCAGCACAGGCGGGAATGATGTGAATATGACGCCCTTGCTCGCCTCCTGCACAACAAATGGAAAGTTAAATAAATAAGTATTTAGTATTAAATGGGCCTACAGAGACTTGTGCTACGATAACGGTTTCGACCTCACAGCGCGATTCGCATTTCAAATGTGTTTAAGCGGATTTTTGTAAATATGAGAATTTCGTGTTTCAATTTAATAATAAGAAATTATCAGATTCTAAGTAAAGTCAGGTCTTGTGGATGCCAAGACAGGAATTGATAAATTATGAATTCTCTCTAATTACTTCTACTTCGTATATACAGTACACACACACACACACATTTACAAATTGAATGCGCTAAATAGAGGCGAATGCCATCGTAGCAGCTCATTGGATGGACAAATCTACACTCACCTGGAGACCATGGACACCGGCATCGTATTTGTTATCGCCCTCCAGTGTCTCGGAGGCGACATAGTCCTGAAATGATTCGAAGATGTTCTTCTTGTCTTTGATATTTAGCTGAATATCGTAGAAGGTCTCGTAGCGTGTGCTGTTATAGTCGACATTTGTGCATTTGATGTACGATGACATTTTGCCCTCGAATAGGCCGGGAATGGTGCCCTCCAGGCAGGTGCCCTTCATCTTTGACTCGAGCTTGTCGAGGAGCACGCGCAGAAATTCCTGGACATCGTGCTGCATGAAGGAGTCGAGAGTCTCCCAGCCAAAGGATTTGGTTAGCTTCTTGGTGCCGACCGGACGATCGCCGAACTGCAACTCGTGGAAGACGCGCTGCAGCGACAAGCCCACCGACTTGGTGCTATCATCGGCTTCGGTTGGGATGCGATAGACGGCCAAGCGTAGTGAATTTGTGAAATAGAGCGTCTGGAGCAACGAGTTCATGTAACAAGTGGCGCCCTGATTCTTGAGTCCCACATAGCCGGTGTGCTTCTTGGAGTCCCAGAGGACACCGTGCGGTGCATCGGCAATGACGTGTACTTCGAGCGTAATGCTTCCATTATGGACATAGTATTTATCTGGATCCTGCAACTCCTGCCAGGTGATGAAATTCGAATAGCCATAGTCATTCTCCTTCGAGTAGAACAAATGCTTGATGCGAGCGCGAGTAAACGGCGGCGCATCCGGCTTGTGGCACTTCAGACGCAGCTCAGCAATGGCATTGCACGACCAGGTCGGCGAATCGTTCTCCCCGTTGCACTGCAAAAAGAAGCCGAGCGCACGATCATTCGGTATGACCATGATCTTCCATGGCAGCATGCGAACATAGACGGGCGGCGATAGATGCTGCTGCTTAAGCTGCCCCACATTCTCCACAGTATAGGAAAATGTTGTCTCCGAGCGAAATTGATCCTCTTTAGTTTCGTCGTCCATTGGCATCTCTTGTTCGTTGCCAAATGATGTGGAGCTGCTCTCGGCTAGCAATTGCTGTGGTGGCACGTTGCCGTTCTCACTGGGTAGCTGCGGCTGCTGCTGCTGTTGTTGTTGTTGCTGTTGCTGTTGCTGCTGCTGCTGCTGCTGCTGCGGATGAATTAGATTTTTAAACTTTGGCAATTGTGGCGGCGAGTTTGTTTGCTGTTGCTGCTGCTGTTGTTGTTGCTGCTGCTGCTGCTGCTGCTGTAGGTCGCTTGTGATTATCTCGACCTCTTGGGTATCCTGGGTATCCATTGCTTCGATAGACTGATCTGTTTCAATGTCCATCTTATTCGGCACTTGAATTTTGCTGTCCGTCGGCTACTGCAAACGCCGCCGCTGCTGTTGCTGCTGCTGCTGTTGCCGCCGTTCTCGCTGATTTCTTCTGCTTCAAGTGTCTTTCAATTATGTATTAATTTTTTTAGCTGAACTAGATTTACTCTTCGACAGCTCTCAATTAATTTTTCCGGCACTTTTATTCTGTTTGTCTTCTGAGTTATCGTGTTGACATTCGATTTCGATTTCGATTGCGTTGCGCTAAATATTGGTTGCAGCAGCCGCTTGAGTTATCTGAAAATTCAATGGAAAATGGATAACAGGAGAAGGAGAAACATCGATAAATAAACATACTAACACACACGCACGCACATGTATTTATGCATACACTGACACATTCCCACATATGTCAATTCATGTATATTTATATATATGCATGTATGTATATATGTGTAGAAGTGTCACAAGCTTGCAAATTTTGGTTGAATATTGCCGTTTTACCATTTTGCCATTGCACTTACACCTATGCGCATACTTATGCGTATTTTCTATTTCTTCTTCTTGCAGCTATGCTTCTTTTATACAATTGAATATGTACATACGTACATACATGTAGAATTTGTTCACGCCAAAATGAAGTGCGCCGCATCGCTTTTGTCCCAACATACACACTTAAGCACACACGCAAGTAAGCAGACAGGCAGGCAGACAAGCAAACACACACATACATTCGCACGCACGCACGCATCAAAACCCACCGCTGTACACATTTACCCCCGCTCATGTTTGTCGACGAACAAACGGGCGAACGGGTGCACAGGCCGTCAGGCAACGGGCAGGCAAAAATTCAACTTCACTTCCCCACACAAATGCATTCATTGCACATATGCATTTTACTTCATATTTTTCGTACTCACTTGCCGTTGAAGATGACAAAATATATTTGGCGTATATTTTGGTTTCGGCCGCAGGCTGTTGGATTGCAGGCAGCTGTAGGCTCGAGCCCAAACGCAAGCGCCAACCGTCAAGAAAAAAAAACTTTGCAAATTTTCTTCGTAGTTTTCTTTCCAACCTCCACTTCAATTTATGGCGTTCTCTTCATCGGCAGTGTGTGTTGCACGCACGACGCTCTTTTTTTTCTTCTTTTGGTTGCAAAAAAATGTCGAAAACATAAATTTAGTCAAAACTGTTTAATTTATACGAACAACACTTGTGACGTATTTTGCTCGGCACTGCATTTGCGCTTCCGATTCATTAAAGGAGGTGCAAATTTTTAACTTTTAACTAGCAAGCAAATGTTAATGCTCTACTCGAACGGGCACTGCAAACTCAAAAGGAAAATATTTTGACGCTGCTATGTCAAAATGTGGTGCCAGCTGCAAGCATATCGAATATCGACCGTCAGCGATAGTTCTATGTTGATTACCAGCAGCCGATAATTTTACACTATCCTCTGTGCTTCTCAAACCCGATTAATAAACTGAATATATATATTCAAATGCATTGCATGATGATATTCATAATTTAAAAATAAAACATGATTTAAATAGACTACATATAGTCGATCAATTTCAGGTAAATTGTTTTTTTTTTTTTTTTTTTAATTAATTAGTGAATATTCCAATTGACATTGACATAAAATAAATTTAAAAATAAATTCAGCAAGCCAATTGGAATATGCATATTAAATAAATTAATATTATCCCCTGTACATTTCAGAAGCGTTAAATAAATTAAATATATATTTATAAAATGCATTCAAATATCGAAAACTAGAAATTTTAACAAACTGCGTCTAATAATTTCAATTGAATAGTCCAATTGGAATATCCATATCAAATTCGAATTGGCTAATAAGAGCTGCTGTAGAATTGGAAACGGGTTTTGCTTTTAAGTTAATACGATGGCTATTATCATAAAATAAATATTTTGTATAATTTATAAAAATCAACTTAAGAAACTGTCATCTTTCACTTGAGGTACATTTGCTAATATAATCCATAATTTACACGATTATATACAGTATACATATATATAAAAAAAAAAAAAACAACAAAAACAAAATTTGGCCATGTTCTATTATTCCTGCTGCTGCTTCAGCTGTTGTTGTCGTCCACGCAGCCGGTCACAGCGCAAACAGACGCCAGTCGAGTTCAGCTTCCAGCAGTTGGTATGAACGCAGGCGCCGCACTGCCCGCAACGATGCACCTTCCGCTGCCAGGGATAGATTAGCTCGCGACTCTTGCACAGCTCACAAACGAAGGCGCGACCCGTGCAGAGCTGCAAGCGAGAGGTAGAGAGAGAGGGGTGAGAGTTAAACAGATGCACAGGCAGAAGGAGAGATACGAATTCCAGTTTACCACACAGCTGTAGACATGCTGCTCGTTCAGCTCAATCAGATCCTCGATGGAGCGGCACAGACTGTTGTTTTGCACATCGACAAAGTCACACATGGACCACATGTCCGGATCTTTGGTGATGTGCGCCGGCACTGCATCGAACAGCGCCTGCTCCCTGCATGTGCGAATACCAATTAGAACGAGATGGAAGAACGCGTGACCTTGACACACTTACTTGGTGGCGAAGCGGCAAGCGCTAATGAAACTATGGACATATTTCAGCTGGAGGCGACGCCGTCGCGCCTTGGCCAGCTGCTTCTGCTTCACATACAGCTGGGCGTTCAGGTCGGGCACATGGAACAGCGGGAACGTGTACATCTGCTCGATGAGGCGATAGGCGAACGAGCTGACCGCATAGCCGCGAAAGTCCCACGACTGCAGGATCTTGGCCGGGATGGCCGACAGCTGGTTGCGATGGCAGCCGGTGCACAGGTACTTGCCCAGGTAATTGCAGTAGCGGAAATATTGCTGATATTTCGGTGTCACCTGCATGCCGCAGCCGGCGCAACGATAATGCTGCCGGCTGAGCAGCTGCGAGCGACTTGCCGGCGGATGCTCGGTGAAGATGATTTGTTGGCGTGGCGGAGCCCAGGTCTTGGTGCCGCGCGTCAGACTCGTCTCGCCCAGCGTTTCCAGCTGCTGTTGCTGCAGTTCCGGTGTCAGCTTCGGCAGGGGCAGCAGTTGCTGCGGTGCATCCTGCTCCGAGACGAGCCACTTCAAGTCCGCCAGCTTGGGCAGCTGCTTGTCATTGAAGCGCGAGATTAGCTGTAGACCGACTGCCTCGGCGCTATTGTTGTCATTGTTGCTGTTGCTATTGCTGTGTCTATTGATGCTCTCCTCCTGCCCATAGCCGTTTGTGGTCTGCTGCTCCATATAGGGCAGCAGCAGGGCATCCCCTTCTGTGGCCAGGCCACCGCTGCTGCTGCTGCTGCTGCCGGCACACTCCAGCGGCTGTCCGCGACGACTCCACTTCACGTGCTCGATGGCCGCAATGCACGCCTCCGAGATGCGAAAGTGGGCGTTCTCCTTCTCCAGTTCCGTGTTGTTACGCGCATTGCGCGACATTTGCAGGAAGGCGGCCAGACTCTGATTATCCATTTTGTTGCTGTTGCTGTACTGGCTCTCGCTGCTCAGGCTGCAGGAGGTGGTGCTGCAGCTGGCGCTGCGCTGCTGCTGCTGCTGCTGACCCGCCACACCGCCCACAATGTCCAAGGGCTCCGTCGCTGTTCTGCTCGTCGCAGCCTGACAATTGTTGTAGTCCAGCATGCTGACGCCCTCGAAGAGCGACTGCTGCTGCCGTTTGTCCAGCTTGCGACCGTTGATGGCCAGGAAGCCATTCAAGCCAGTCAAGCCGTTTAAGCCATTCCCGCTGCCCGCCTCGTCGCTCTCACCGCGACTCTTGTTGTACCAGCTGGTGTAAACCGGTGGCGATCCGAACAGATTGCCCAGGAAGCTGCCCCGCTTCGTGGCGGGCACTGGAGCGGGTGAGGATTGGCTGTTGCCAGTGGTGGGAGTGGCGCTGCTCGTCTGATCTGTCCAGATCTTGATGTCATCGCAGTTGATCAGCTGTATGCGACGCGGCACTGGCGATGCCACTTGGCTGCTGCTGCTGCTGGCCGTGCTGATGCTGCAGCCGCTCAGTGGCACATTCGGGCTGTTGTTGTAGGTCTGGCAACGTGGACGTGCGGCGGGAGCAGCCGGCGAGAGTCCACTCTCTGCATGCGAAACTCGATCCAAACTGCTGTCGCTGTGATAGAGGCAGGGCAAACTTTTGAAGCGTCGCATCAGCTGCGTAGCTATTGGATTTGGATGCAGGATTTGTTGTTGTTGCAGCGGCTTTTGTTCTTCCTGTTGCTGCTGCTGCTCTTGGCGTTGCAGTTGCAGTTGCTGATGCTGCTGTTGCTGCTCCTCCTCCTGCACCACGTGCAGTCGGTGCGACAAACTGAAATTGGGCTGCGAGCTGGTGCGCCGATGGCGACGTCTGCCCACAACCGGCTCCAGCTGGCTGAGCAAGCTGCTCTGGTCCAGCTCAACGGCCGTCAGGCAGACGAACAGCGCCGCCGCACAGCCGCCGTGTCGCAAAAAGGCCACTTCCCGTTGATAGTAGCTGTCCAGCAGCTCCTTATCCGCCACCAGCGTCTGCACGCAGCGCGACAAGCAGCGCGAGCGCAGGCAGCTGGCGGCCCAATGGAATAGGAACTCGCTGACATTAAATGCCACATTTCCGGTGGATCCTGGGGCAGGTGTGGAATTAGCTGAAGTTGTTGCCTTTGGAGGCTGCTGCTGCTGCTGTGGCGGATGCTCGCTGAGACGCAGAAACTCAAAGTCTTCAACTAGGCGCTGCAATGGAGAAACAAGGGTGGATTGAGAAATGTGCGACATATATAAATAATATACATATATAAGTATAACGAACGTGGCCATCCTGAATCTTTGGGAAATGAGAATTCTGATAAATCAAATTTGTTCGATAGCTCATTCCATCGCCTAATTATCGATAGTTAGATCTAGGCTAAGCTCGAATACAGAGGCAGATAACACCATTAAAAGAGGCATCAATAAAATGAATTTCGATTAAGTTAAAGTTATTCAACAGTTGGTTGTGCAAGCACGGATTATCGCCTAGACGAGAACTCCCGATTAGAAAACGCTTGTTTGTCACTCTATGCGATTTCTTTTGTTACGTTTTCTTTGTGCTTCATATTAAGCTTGAAGATTGCTGAACTAGCCATGAAAATACCCTTTCTAAAAACTCGAACTTGAGCCAAGCTTATGAACGGGTTCTTCCATTTATATTCATACATACATACATATGTATGTGTATAGCATAATTGTTTACATTTTATCAATCAACAGAACTCTTTTAACTTGTAATACATATGTACATACATATGTATGTATGTGTATATGTTTGTTCAACGGCTGTTCTCGGTATTCGATTTCCCATTCAAGCCCTATTGTTATCATAGTTTCACATATCAAAAATAAACAACGCAATTGCGGATTTCATTGATCATGTAACGAACATAAGAACTAACTCAATTTGTTGTCATGTAATAGCAACTGATTATTGTTTAACATTTGCTATTGCTTCTACTATTTAACTAGGGTATTTTCGCTGCGACTCCCACTTTCCCTTTTATTACACTTCTTCTTCTCGTTTCTCTTTTAAGCCTAGTACGAGTTCAGTCTACGTCCGCGTCGCACTTACCAGCGTTCCGATAGCCGTTGGCTGCCGTAAGCCGTGCTGCAGGATTTGAACGCATGTCTGCACCAGCAACTGGAAGCGTTCATCAGTCTTGGCCTGAAACCAATGATTGGTGGCGCGACGCAGTTCCGTCTGAAGCGTGAAAAGTTGCAGTTGTTGTTGTTTAAGCTCGCGTTGTTGATTATGACTGCGCCTGTGCGTGTCACAGCTCCAAACGGGCAGCACAGCCGATGATTTTATAGGCGTTCCACTGGACATTTATCTTGTTGTTACGGCTGCAGCTGGTCAACGAAGTGCGTTCACTCATATTTGTGCAAATGTTAGTCACTGCATCGCGATCTTGCACTTTTATGCACTGACTGTGCCAGCAATCGGTATCGCATATCGAGCAATATCGAAAAGCAGCTGTTGGCAATGTGACCAGATAGCAGCAGGTGGCAGCCCTAGAGATGAGATTTTATTTTATTATTGCTGCTTCCATCACTATGCGGGAAATATTAAATTGAAATGTTACAATTGTTTCTTAATTTGTAAATTCACTATTATCTGTTATATTGCAATTTTGAATTTTAAAAAAATGCGTTTATTGAAATATATGCACATCCATTTGATAATTAGATGCATACGCGAAAAAATTTTTCATATAAATACTAGGATCTATTGTGTTTTCTTGTCGTCCTTGCCAGTTCTGGTCTCCTCCTTGAAGTGCAGGAAGACGAACGAGAACACAAAGACGCCAATCATCATGGAGAAGGCGCTAGTATAGTACGGGAATGCACTCGGTATGAATCGCTCGTACTGCGTGTGCTCCAATGGACGCACCGACACCTGCGTGGTGTTGTACAGGTGCGTGTAGCCCACCCGATCGTAGTCGACCTTAAACTGATAGACACCATAGACGTCCGGTATTTTGAAGCGGGCCTCGTAGCTGCCGCTCTTCGTCTGCTTGAGGAAGGTTCGCACAAACGGATCGATCCGTACGAATTCCAGCTGAATGTCGTTGGCTTTGAATGGCTGCCACTTGCCCTGCACCAGCTCCTCGATGGCAATCGTGTACACAACGGGATCGGTAATGGTGTACGCTTGCTCTGGTGGATTTTTCTCGCCCACCTTGTGGTGGCGCACGGAGGCGACGCGCAGGCGGCCGCTCTCTCCGAACACCCACTTGCTGATGGACTCGGCCACGGCACGGTTGCCCGCCTGCTTGAAGAAGGCGCCGTTTTGCGCATACTGCACGGCCATGGTGAAGGATTCGTCGGCGAAGAACTGCAGCGAGCCGGAGAAGACGACGCGTGCATTGTTTCGTGCTTGCAGAGCAGCAATCAGCAAAGTGTTGCGGCCCACAGCATGGGGATAGTCCGAGACGCTCTGGTCAGGGTTGTAGCTGTAGGCGCTGCTCTCGGCCGTCAGGAGCTTCAGCACCAGCGGATTCTCCTTGTCGGCAATGAGTCCGGTGCCGCGATATAGTAGCGGAGCGGCATCCGCCTTGCGATTCTCGCTGCCCACCACACTCGCCGCATCGATCAGATTGAGAGCCGAAGTCAGGATCGTGGTGTGGTCGCCCGTATCGCTCACATCGTAGTGCAGATGATCGATGACCGCCGCCTTCTCTTCATCCAGCTCGAATCCGCACTCAGAGGCGAACTCGCGCAGGGCATCGCCAGACTTCTCGCTGCCAGCAACCAAAACGTTGCCGCCGTCGTCCACAAACTGGGCGAGTCGCTCGACGCTGATGTCTCCGCCGAATTCCTCCACACTGGGCGCAAAGATGATCAGATTCTTGTACAGGTATTCGCCATAGCGCGATAACAGTAAGCCAGAGTCATCAGCTAGCTTATAGGTCAGCTTAAAGCCACGATCTGAGAAGAACAAGACAAATAAATATTGTACACGTCATAGCTCGTGTGTATATGTGAGCGTGTTCTTATGCCGGTTACCTTGCAGTGATTTAAAGAAAATTGAATGCGTTTCGCGTATTGCTAAATTGTCTAGTAGTACCAGCGTATTGGCATCGGTCTCCAACACAGCATTGCATTGATTTATTGCTAAGATAGCCACTAATAGAAGCTTCCACATCCTGAAAACGCCGACTCAAGCCACAATTTTCACTGCTGATGGACAATATTAAAATAAAATCATCGAAATATCGATACGGCGATATTCTCTTCAGAGCTGTGTGTTAATTATAGTAATCGATGGAGCGATGATTAAATTTATAAATATATTAAGAAATATAATATCATTTTAATTTAGTAAATTGCGGACAAAATGACTATCATTGATAGTTCCAAGAAAAAAAAAAAAAAACATAATTGAAAAAGGAAAGCTTACAAAAAAAAAACTGACAACAAAATTCACGGACAAGAAGAAAATAAAAAAAAAAAAAATGCAATATATATTGCCATAACGGCAAACTATTGTCGTTTCTAGTTGGGAACATTATTAGTAGTGCTATTAGCAAATAATAATAAAAACGTGTACACTATTAATTTTAATTTTTTAGTGAACAAATTTACTAATTCAAAAAATTGTCGCACTGTGAAATAGTGGCAACGCCGTCAATTGTTCATTAGAATCAAAAGCTCCAGTGATGCATGAGCTTTTGGTTTTTCGCTTTCGTAGTATATCTAATTGGAAAGCGCTTATTCGCAAATTCGAACTAAGTTTCAGTTGCAAAAAGCTGGCGTCGCGCGCGGACGCTGAGGTACGCCGCTCTTTTTGTTTACAGCTATACCATTGATAGCGCGGCTGCGTGCGCGAACGAGATTTATTTTTCTATTTTTTTGCCTTTTTTTTATCGAGTGTTATTAAAAGTATATGCATTGTTAAAAATTGTGAGAGCAGCATTAGCTAGTTTATTTACATATAGAAATAAAACCATGCAGAGCTTTAGGAGCGCACGGCTTTTGGCCAGCAGCATGAACACCAACAACAGCAACAACAACATCATCATTCGCCTATAAACAAACGTGCGTGCAAATCCATAAAAAGCAACAAGAACAAGAAGTACAAGAATGAAAACAAGTGCAAATTGGGCCGCTGCGGCAATCGAAAGCAAATAGATAGAAAAGAGAACGAACGAAAGGAAAATACAGTCAGTATCAAGCAATTAAAATTCTTGTTTACACTAAATTCTGCAGATGCTTAAACCGCTTGATGTACTAACGATGTATTGTTGCTCTCTGATGCTGGTGCGGCTGCTACTTCTGCTGCTGCTGCTGTTGTGGCTGCCTCTGCTTCGGCTTCTGTTTCAGCTTCTGCGGTTGTTGGTGGTGGCATTTGTTGGTGATGGTGGTGGTGGCTGTGGCGTCGGCGGCGGCGGCATCTCTCTATGTGTATGTATGTATGTACATACATAGATACATAGATACCAAAATAATCAAATTAAATTGGAAATAGCGTAACAAGCGGCTGTCAACAATAATTGAAAGTCAAATACTCACGGCCTCTGTCTGCCTCCGCTTTCAGTTTGCCCTCAAAAAAATAAAAAGAAGAAAAAAGTGCAGTGGCTGCTAAATGAATGGTAATTAATGCATATGCAGCACTCTACCGTTATATGCAGCTACATAGCCATGTGCGAGAGCAAGATAGAAAGCGTGCAGTATGCGAAGCAGCAGCGAAAACAAAAGTGCAAGTGCCAATTGCTTTTTTTTTTTTTTTTTTTTTTGTAACGGTGTTAGTAGAGCGCGATTGAAATTTATCGATCGACCAAAAACAAAAAACTCAAAAACAACAACAACATCAGCGACAACACCAACGGCAGCCACAGCCGCAGCCGCATCAGCGCGTAGAACGTAAGAGAATGCAAGTGGAGGGAGGCTGCTTTACCGGTCATCGACGCTGACGCTAACGCAGACGTTGACGACGACGCGACGCCAGCACCGGCATATAGCAGGACAAGGCCGCCCGTCAGTTGGCTGGCAGCTTTGCGGTCGGCGTGAAAGTTCATTTCGTGCGTGCAGTCCATAGCGACAGCAGCAGCAGCAGCAGCAGCAGCAGCAGCAGCAACAGCAGCTGAAGCAGCGGCAGCACAAAAGTGAAATCTTACCAACACTACGCTCTTTATCTATCTATGTGTGTGTGTGTATGTGTGTCTGTTTGTTGTTAAACTGTAACGTATAAATAATAAATACATGCCGCAGCAGCAACAACAACAACAACCGTTACATTTACATATATGTATTTATTTTCATTTTTGTTTCTTGTGCAGTGGAGTGCTACCCAAGTAGCTAAGCAATTAGACAAATAAAATTAGTGAAGACACAAAAACAAACAGTAAAGCAAAAATAAAGTAAAAGACAAAAGTGAAAGACGAATATCAAGCAACGGAACCGTGTATTTTTTGTCAATCACATACAACAAGAAGGCGAAGCAGAACAACAAGAAGAAGAACAGTAACCACAACATTGACACGCTGTACCGCAGCGGCGGCAGCCAGCGGGGCGCTGGCAACGAATTGCGGTATGAATTAACTCTTATATGTATTGAATTCTTATACAAACTTACATACATATGTGTATGTATGTGTATGTAAGTACAGTGAAAGCTTCCTTGGAATAGATCAGCAGTATACGACATGAGTAGATCTTATATTGAAGCTTCCTTGGTATGCGACATGAGGAGATCTTATATTGAAGTCTTATATAGTTATGATGACAGCATGGGCATAATAAAAATTTTCTCGCTGGGATTCTTTTAAAAAATATGAAATGATATTTTTGGAAGATCAAATGGAAAATAATTAATTTTATTATCTTACAATTTTATTTGATTATCTAGGGAAAATATATTTATCTTATATTTTTATGTTTACTTGTGTTCTTTAATTTTGTTTCTTTTTTATATCTTTATAGCGAGCATCTACTTTAGCAAAAAAGCACTCATGAACTCATTTACTGTATACAAACATACATACATACATACATATGTTTGTATGTACATGTGTACATATATGATACCAACGGTTCTGGCAGCATTTACTGTTTAGTTTGTAGTTCTGCCAAAATGGCAGACAATGCATAATAAACAAGCGAGAGATGAAAACCGAAATAGAGTCCATGCTGAGTTGAGTGGAGCAACAACTCGCATTAGGGCAGCCGCATGTTTAGCATACTATTATTTACATACATACATATGCAAATCACGTCCTATGCAAAGGATGCATTAAAATGCATTAGATTTACAATTGAAAAGAATGCTAGAGACGCTTAATGGCTATGCATAAAGCTGAAAAAAATGAAGCTTAAAATAATTTCCCTGAATTGAATTTTTGCATAACAAGAAAATGTGTAAAATGAATTCCACGAATTTCAGATTTGAGCATAACATTATAATGGGCTACTGGGAGAAGAGTATACATAAAGTGTCAACTGCAACTGCAACGGTGACCTTCAAACTGTTCGTTTCAAACTCAAATATTGTTGTCAACAGTTTGTGACAATTTTTGGGGAATTCTATACGAAATACTTTTGCCACACAGACAAGCATATGTACATCTGTATGTATGTGTGTATCAGCTAGAGGAATTGTAGTTGAAATACAATCCAGATGACCCACAAATAAGTGTGGAAATTGTTAAAAGAATTAACGTTGATCTAAGTAGCGACACTTTGAAATTAACAAGAGAAGGTGGTAATTAAACCGAAGAAAGAATATATGTATGTATCTATGTATGTACATAAATAAATCATATAACATATAGTACGCCAAAAAGTGCTAAAAATAGATAAATGGCTGACGCGGCAGCTGCCAATTGATTGTGCGAGCGGGCGGGCGGGCGGTTGGTCGGTTGGATGGTTATGCTCTGGTTTGCTCTGCGCTTTCGTATGTACGAGGGTCGCTTCAAACGTATGGCAAAACAAAAACGGAGTATTCGAAGTGCGGCAGTGGCCACGCGATTTGGGGGTTAGTTATTTTTGGGGACGACAATGATGACGATGTTTCTATACAACACACACACACACACACACACACACACATAGAGAGAGCGAGTTACGCACACCAACAGTCTGACAACCCCAACTTTTGCTAAAACTTCGAAGGATTTCTTTTCTTTTTTTTTTTTTTTTACCGGCGGGGATGCTGATGCTCGGTTTTTTGTCCTCCTCTCGACTCGACCGTCGTCATGCTTTTGCCTTTACTTTACCATCTATTGGTAAACTCTCTCTATACACATACACACACACACACACACCCGCACACAGACTCTGCACAGACACATACACATGTACATTGTACACATGTATTTCTATGCAAATGTCAAAGCTGCCAAGCGTCGACAACGACAAAGTCGTCGTCACTTCTCTCGCCCCTGCGGCGACTGTGTGGCGAGTGTAGCGGATTTTGTTTGTGCAGGCTTTACTGATGTTGATGTTGCTGTTGTTGTTGTTATTGTTGTTGTTTTCACTTAAAATATCCTTTGAAATTTCAAAGTAAAATGGGTACGTCGTATGGGTATGCATATGACAGAGACCATTAGCTTGCATCTGATGGTATTCAAATTTTTCAACAGTCGAGTTTCATACACACAAATAAAGAGAAGAAGAAGAGCATGCGATCAATATGCATATAGTACATATTTTTTAATAAAATCATAATAATAGAAAATTGCGTCCAGGGTAGCTTCCAGTTGAGCGTTCTCATTTTATGCTTGTCTATTGCTGTTACCATTTTTTTTTGGGTCTGGCATTCTACGCGTTTTCTAGGCGAAAAGCATGGGGATGCGCTAGCGCTGCAAAAAGGTGCGTTTGTAAGTGGAGTACTTTTTGAACGGACGACGCGACGCGCCGGTGGTGCCATCAACTTTGTAAACTCACCACCAATGGGCCGCTGCTCTCTCTCTCTCTTTCTCTCTTATTCTTCTATTTCGCTCATTCACTAATCCCGTTACTTGGTTTCTTCAGAATACCGCGTTTCTTGCTTAAGTGTTGTGTTATGCTATTTCGTGCCTGTGTTGTTGTTATTATTCTTTTTGTTGCTGTTGTTTTTTTGCAAATTGTTTGGCCAAACAATTGCAAATTGTGCAGCACTTGAAATTTGGAGCATGCAGCCTCTGCGGGCACAAGAAATACAAATTGCGCCACTCAACACGTCAACGCTGGCGTCTCTATTGCTATCTTTCTACAAGTATGTAAACAAACCGACATACAGACAAAGATATATGTAGGTGTATATGTGTATGTACATATGTATATATTTATGTATAAGTGTATGTGGAGATATATACACATATAAATACATATATTCACTCTTCTATATATTTTTATGTATCTTCGTTAAACAGAAAAGAAACCAGCAGCAAGACGTTGGGCGCATGTAGTCGACTTACAGCTACCCTGTAGGCAGCACAATATTGTTATATGTTTAGCAATTTTGCCATGTCTGTTTAATTTTTTTTTTTTTTTTTAAGATAACTTTAAAATAGTTTCGTGGTATAGGACAAAAGTAAATAAACAACTATGAGACATGCGATCGCAAAATTATCTCAAAGTTCACATACCGAAAGCGAACCAGTGCTAACATGAAAATAATGAAAGTTCAACAATTATTTATGTACATACGCCTTGTGTTTACGAACTGTACATGTCGTGTGTGTGTGAGTGTGTGCGTAGCCGCTTATTAATCTGCATTAAAGGGTAATGCCACGTACATAAGCCGCAAACAATCAAGGCATAAGTCTTCAGCTTCGGCTCTAAGAGCTTTGCAGTTCTTTTGTTTTTGTTTGCAAACGCATAATGAGAATAAGAAACGTTGGAATTTTTTCTTCTTTCTGCTCCCGCTTCCATCCCACATTTGTCATGTATATTTATTACACTACAAATTTGTAGCATTTATTATATTTAATTTTTTTTTTTTTTAACTCTTTTAGCGACTTGAGAGAAACAAAATAGAAAATGTGTATATAATTTTTTTTTGGTTTATTTATGAGATTTTTAATTGCAATAAAAAAATTAAAATTCATGCATATAGCAAATTTATATTAAAATTTTTGAGGCATAAATTATTGTATATTTTATACATATTTATGAAATTTGTATTTATTATAATTAAAACTGCGTAGAAAAGTAAAGTAGATGTTAAATAATAATAATTAATTTTATAATTATACAATATGTTGTTTGTTTTTCATTTGCGCCTGAAGATTTTGTAGTGCAGTGTATTAGAGTTGCTGCTGTGGTGTGCCGTTATGCTTCGCTGGGCTTTGTTTTGCCATTCTTCTTCCCTTTGTTTTTGGCACTCTCTGGCACTCACGCACACACACACACACACACACACACACACACACACACACACACACACACACACGCTTGCACACATACAGAAACAAGGACACGGAAGCGTCTTAGTGTTGTTATTGTTTTGTGGGATTTCACTTCAGAATTATATCCACGCACACACACACACACACACGCACGCACATTAGTCGCATTCCTTGCATGATTCCTATTTTGGTTTTCCTACTTGGTCTGCTTCTGCCACATTCCATTAAATAGAGCGAATACCGAAATGCGATAAAAGCAGTCAAGAAATTAAAATTGTTAGCCAAAGCTGTTACACACACACACGCCCACGCCCACGCACACATGGGCACATTAATGCCTAGCCTGGGGCCGGTAATAGCCAAGGCGTTAGGATAAACTTTCACACATTTATAAATACACACATTAACAAACCCACACTCCCAGGCATATAGGATAGACACAAATACATATAAACATATCTAGATACATGCACATGTATGTATATATGTACATACATATGTGTACATACATATGTAATCGTGTACCAACTTGAAATCAGTGAAAAATGTCAAATGAGCAACATTCGTTGACCCAAAAACAAATCAAATTGCATTCATAAACAAAAAGCAATGGGCGAGAAGCGCCAACAAAAGAGCGAAGGAGAGAGTTGAAAGAGAGAGCGAGTCAAAGAGAGTGAGCGAGTCAAATGCAGAGTATTTTGCAGCTCAGTTCGTACTGCAAATTTATCAAACAGTTATGCTGCGAGGTCAGTTCGATTAGTTAGAAAAGGATTGCAGCATTATAATATTAATATACTCTATTTAGTAACCCATTGAAAATGGCAATTCAGGGTCTAATGCTTTTGTTGAAATGTATGTAACAGGCAGAAGGAGGCGTGGCAAGCCCCACAAAACATATATATTCTTGATCAGGGCGACGAGTTGAGACGATTTAGCGCTATTCCTCTGTTTATTTCTTCTAAGTATTCCCTTTACGTATTTCAATGTATTTCTTCTAAGTATTTCCTCTACTTATTTCCTTCACGTAATTCCTCTACGTCTTTAAAGCTTATAATTCACACAATGTACTTCACTTTCTTGCGCTGACCACCACCAGGCCTGGACGACTGAAGACTGACTGAAGAAATGCTGCGGCTGCTGCCCTTTATATAGGGCCCCTTTTACTCAAGCAATGTCTCTCCCAAATGTTGAGCCTGACGGCAGGTAGCGCTCGTTGCAGTCGAGCTTCAAGTGAGCAGTGAGAACGCTCTCTGCTGCTGTCAGCATTCTAGCTTCGCTTTACCTAAATACAAATACCAAATGAGAGCTGCTGCATACACATAGACAACTTTAATGATCTTCTGCACTTCTTCTCTCCTTGCTTTTATTATTACTCAAGTACTGTATGCATGTCTATGTGTATGTGCGTCAGAAAGACGCGAAGAATTATTGAAATATCAGTTGCCCTCGAAGGGTTCAGGGGAGCTTTCTTACTTGTTTTATATTATATTTTATATTTTATTAATATTCACATTAAAGGTTTCGCTGCAATATCAATTTTATAGCATTTGCAGTGCTACACATTTTATTTGAATTTCGTCTTGCATTTTATGGCGTGGGTTAAACCTCGCCTTTAGTTTTTGCTTTATTTTTTTGTTGCCTTTTCTGCTGCTTCTTCTTGTTCAACTTAACTTTTGCGAAAACGTATTTAGCCTTGGCATATGCAATACTTTATTTTATAGTATCATTGCCTTCATCATTGGCGTCATGAAAAAACACAAAAAAAAATAAAAAACTACAACAACATCGAGTTGTCACCAAGGCATGACCATAAAGTTTTCCTTTTTGTTGTTGTTGCTGCTGTTGCTGCTGTTGTTGTTCTTGTTATTGTTGTTCTCGTTGCTTTTGTTGTTGGCGCAACTTTTGCGCTCGGTCTCGGTGGCAAAGCTTCATTGTCTCTGGCTGGCATCTATGTGTGTGTGTGTGTGTGTGTGTGTGTATGTGTGTGTGTGTATCTGGCTTTCACTGCGTGGCCTTTTAGCTGGTTTCCGCTCGACGCGCTGCTCTGATGTGGTGATGCCATTGTTTTTATGACGCCACTTTCAACCACACACATGCACGCACACACACACACACACACCCACACACATTTATAAATGTGCGGTTGTATGAGTGTGTGGACATTACATTAAGACGAAGCTCAGCTCACTCAGCTCTCAGCTCAGCCCAGCTCAGCTTTGTAACGTCCGCTTTTGTTTGACTTGATTAAGTCAACAAAATGTCGATTTGTTGCCTTAGCAGCTGTCAATCCATATTGAAACAATCTAATCGGAATGCTTTTACAAAGCTCGAACAGCATTTTCCATCTAGGTCATGGTCAGAACTTAAAGTTCAAATAGTTGTGCAAAAATATCAAATGTGATGATCTAGTCCAGCTAAATGAATTGATTGCACAGAGCCAATTATGATGATAAGGGCAGAGAATATTGAAGATATGACAAGCAGGACTTTGTATAGGGCAGACTAAGGTGGGTCAGATGAGCTATCAGATGGATCAGAAGGAGGGCATGATGGAATGCAAAAGAGGGAGGGAGAGAGTGGGAGAGGAAGAAAAATAATAATATGGAAACAAATAGAGACAGAGAGAAACAGGAAACAGAAAAGGTACGAGAGTATGAGGAAGAGTGAAGCATATGAATAGAAGAGGGAGTGACAGGAAGACAAACAAACTATCTAATAGGCGAAGGAATAGAGAGACAGACGACCAGAGGGGGGGAGAGAGAGAGAGAGAAAGAGACAGAGAAACAGAGGGAGAGAGAGATAGTCAGAGAGAGAGAGGGAGATTGACATAGGGAGAGAGATTGACATAGTTTCGCCACAATTTCACAATAGAAATTTCATATGTGTAGCTCAATTTACATCTGGAATCTAGAAATAGACCTGTGTCTAAGAAGCTGGTTCGTTAACTTGGCTTTCCACAACAATGAAGCCAAGTTTTCCGTTCAAGCTCAAGTTATAAATTGGAATTCCGGATGCAAGCCCGCCCGTTCGTTAGTAAAGCGCTTTCACAGTCAAGTTGGAAAAGCGTTTGTCGATTCGTTTGTAGCTCAGCGCCCAGCGCACGCCTTATGAAATATGCGATACTCTAATTTGCGACCAACAAAGAAACTAATATGAATGCAAATAATACCATTTCAGACAAAGGGCGCCACACCCACCCACCCACACACACCCACTCGCACACACACACACGCACACATTAGTCAGCTCGTTGAGCTGCACTTTGTTTACCTTCCTTAAAGGATATCCTCCATAGAGTATATACATATATAACTACTGCGAACTCGACAGCCACACACATTTGCCAGCTTTGGCATTTCGTTAGTATTTCACGTTTTTGCATACGCGTTCGCATTGATTTAAAGCGAGTATATTTGTTCTGTGAGTTGAAAGTTCGACTGAGATTTGATTGTGGGCGTCATCATTACTCTGTGCTCTTAAGTCAACTAAGAGTTGCACAGCTGAGTTATGTAATTACCTTCATACGGGGCGTGGCAAATGGGGAAAAAAAAAGCCCTATCGGCTGACAGGAGCTTTATTGATGGCCCACTCCATGGATTGATTGATTAGGATAGGATTCGGATTCCTGACACTCGGAGGCGTGGCAATATATTCCCCAAGGATTACATTTTTATACACTGGCAAGTCGGGCTAAATTAACAATACAATCAAAATCAAATATGTATTATTTTAATTAATTTCAAAACAAGTTTTATTAGAATATAGCTAAGACATGTGATTCCCAGTTAGGCAACGATTTTACTGTCTTTGTAAGTTAAACTGCACTTTGGGCTATGAGCGAGTATTGTGCAGTTGTTTACGCTTCACTGAAAACATTTCAACTTGATTTTTTTTGTTTTTTTTTTCATTTTTCTTTTAATTGGTTTGGAGCACGTTATGCAAATGCTGTAACTGTGTACCAGAAGGCCCATCAGACTCTCGTTGAACGACCCCAAAAAAAAAAAAAACAAGTAAGAAAGCTCTAGTCGAGACTGCTCGACTAGGAAATCCCCTGAACCTTTCGGAGAACTGATATTTCAATAATTCTTCGCGTCTTTCTGACGCACATACACACACACACACACACACACACACACACACACACACACACACACACACACACACACACACACACACACACACACACACACACACACACACACACACACACACACACACACACACACACACACACACACACACACACACACACACACACACACACACACACACACACACACAGACACACACACAGACACACACACACACACACACACACACACACACACACACACACACACACACACACACAGACACACACACACACACACACACACACACACACACACACACACACACACACACACACACACACACACACACACACACACACAGACACACACACAGACACACACACAGACACACACACACACACACACACACACACACACACACACACACACACACACACACACACACACACACACACACACACACACACACACACACACACACACACACACACACACACACACACACACACACACACACACACACACACACACATACATAGGCAGGCATGCATACACTGCTCACTTGAAGTTCAACTGCAACGAGCTCTACCTGCCGTCGGGCTCAACTTTTGGGAGAGACATTGCTTGAGTAAAAGGGGCCCTATATAAAGGGCAGCAGCCACAGCATTTCTTCAGTCAGTCTTCAGTCGTCCAGGCCTGGTGGTGGTCAGCGCAAGAAAGTGAAGCAGAGTGTGTGATCGATCAGCTAAGCATTAAAGACGTAGAGGAACTACATAGAGGAAATACGTCAAGGAAATATGTAGAGTAATTACGTAAAGGAAATATGTAGAGGAAATACTTAATGGAAATACTGGGAAACAATACGTAGAGGGAATACTTAGAAGAAATAAACAGAAGAATAGCGCTAAATCGACTCAACTCGTCACCCTGATCAAAACTATTTATACTTTGTGGGGTCTGCCTTCTGCGTGTTACATAAATTTCAACAAAACCATTATACCCTGAATTCCCATTTTCAATGGGTTCAGGGTATAAAAAGCATTAGACATTGTGCGAGTGCTGCTCAAGTAGTGCCCCAGAATGTGGGAGCTGTGCAATTAAGCCGAAAGGCTAGCTGGGTGGGATGGAGCAGGAAGCGAAGGTGAGGCAGCTGGAGGAAAGAGGAAGAACTTAAAAAAAAAAATGTATAAAATTCTATTCACATCGTTTGCATTCAGCTTCCGTGCGGCGCAACGTCATGCATAATTATGATGTCTTCATATGAGCTTGACTCAAAAACTAATTACGTTTGCTCTAGCCCCTGTCATATAAAATTTAACAGTCCACCGTATAACGGTTAAACTATATGGCGTACCCTGTTCGTGCGAGTGATATCTGCTCGAGTGATTCAACTTTCACATTTGAAATTTCGTTTATGATAGCCATAAAGAAATATACATAAATATACGTTGATTGCGAAACAATAAATTTATATACCCACAACACATACCGTATATCGCAGGCGAGGTATTTTTACCTCGAAGTGTCAACAAATTAACGCTACTGTGGCAACGCGTCATCAGCAGCTGTCAGATTGAGTTGTTCAATTTGATATGGTCAAAGTTCAAGGCAAACCAAAAGGCTAGCCATATCAGCAAAAAAAAAATACTTTGCAATTTAGTTTCAAATGCATGTTTCGCATTTGGGTAGCTGCTTGAAAAGTTTACTAAACCTTGAGCAAAAGTAATGCCAGACATGATGATCGATAACAAGTAGCGTTGCCATATCAGCAAAAAATACTTTGCAACTTAATTTTAAATGCATGTTTCGCATTTGGGTAGCTGCTTGAAAAGTTTGCTAAACCTTGAGCAAAAGTAATGCCAGACATAATGATCGATAACAAGCAGCGTTGCCATATCAGCAAAAAATACTTTGCAACTTAGTTTCAAATGCATTTGGGTAGCTGCTTGAAAAGTTTGCTAAACCTTGAGCAAAAGTAATGCCAGACATGATGATCGATAACAAGCAGCGTTGCCATATCAGCAAAAAATACTTGCCAACTTTGTTAGAACTAATGCTGTGAGTAGTAGTAGCTCAAGATGTTTAGTCAGATTTGAGAGAAACAGGAGCCTGACAACCGATAACATTACTAATCGATAACTGCTGGAATAACTCTGAAGCTAGAGCTTTGTTCCAATTTAAAATGGCTGAAGAAATTTGTTAAACTGATAGAAAGAATCGCATAATCTGATTTTCAATATATGCTATCGATAATTTATATTTGTTATATTAGCGAATATTTAGCATATTCCCTAATTTATAAATCATCCAAATATATATTGTAGTATATCTGTATAGACAATAGTTTTTTTTTCAACACATTTCCAAATGAATGTTACATTTAGAAGGCCAGAGTAAACAAGAATCGATAGTTATCGGTGCGACAACTAGGTATAGCGCACGATATCAGATCCGATTTTGTCAAGCTCTTCGGGCGTAGCGCAACATTTCCACGATTCCTGTACACCGAACGTATAGATGGTCTCATGAAAGTACAGTTCACTCGGCATTATGAAGGCGGTGGGAAAGTCCAGATTGTTCATGGTATCGGGAAACTTTTCCAGCTGCACACTAAAGCCGGAATACTGATAGTATCGGGCACACTTTTTGCCCATAATGGGCTCCTCGTCCCGGGTATCGTCGGGAAAGTGGTTGGCCGTCTCAAATCGCATGCCCGGCTGATTGCTGTGTATTTCCATGTAGCGACCCGATTCGGGATGGAGGAAACGTCCAACAAAATGCAATACATTCGCATCGAAATCCTTATCGATGGCATAGCACACATCGAACCCGGACACCGTCTTGTTCTCGAACTGCCGCAAACGGTCTCCAATGAAGGCCGGTACACGCATATCGTAGACGGTGTCGCTGACACTGTTAAATCGACCCGTCGGCATATTGTCGTCGTTCGTTTCGACTGTATCGTTGGCGGCAATTACCAGACGATGCTCCAGTATGCCCTTCCGTCCGGCCTTCTGTCCGGCTAAATTGAAGTAGCAGTGATTGCTGATATTGACGGGCGTCGTCTGATCGGTGCGTGCCTCGATGCGCATATAGAATCGATTGTCGTCGTCCATGGTGAAGTGGATCATCACCATCAGGTTGCCCGGATAGCCCTCGTGCTCATGGGCGGACTGATGGCAGAGCGTAATGCCGTCGGGCAGTATCGTGTGCAAGTCCCAAATGATGCGATCGAACCCAATGAAGCCGCCATCCATCTGATGCTTATTGTTCCAATTTCGTGAGACCCGCACCTTGCGTCTGTCCATCATGAATTCACCGTTGGCCACCCAGTCGGACACACGCCCCAGCATGCAGCCGAAGCGACGACATCGGTTCGCCTCGTACCCGGCGATGTCATCGAATCCCAATACCACATCATCCAAATTATGATAGGCATCCACACAGTTGATGCTCTGTATGGTAGCGCCCAATTGAATGATCCTCACGGACAAATGGTTCGCGTTGCTAATTGTATAGCGTCGCACCACCTGAGCCCGCTCAGTAAATGGATTGATCGCAATGCCAAAGATATCCTCGACAATTTTTACCATAATTTCGAATTTTTTCCAAAACTACAAACTTATCCAAAAAATAAAGTTAATTTCTATAAAATCTGACTTCAAATGAAAGTCCACATTTTGATTTTGAAATCAAAGTAAGGAAGGGGCGGAAATATGTTTGCTTCTGTGATTCTAAAATCTAAAAAAATATAAAGATAATGCTACGAGATGAGCTCTGAGTCGAAATACCACACCAGGAAATACCTACACCATCTTCTCTTCCAATCAAAAACCTAAACAGACAGTAATTTTGAATTCCCGTAAAAGCTTGGCATTATATTTGATTACATTCGATATCAGCAATCGATAAATATATGGGAAATGTTATCTATTTTAATATTTGAACTAATCTGCCACAATTACGCTATAATATTATATATTATTTGACTAATTTGCTCGTATATTATGATAGTTCTTTTAGGTTTATTACGACCAGATTATTGGGTTCATTGGCTTCTCAGCGATAGAGAGATAACGATGAAATAGCATGCAGATATTTATCTTATCAGAGGACAGCTAATATAATCGAAAAGTGATCTATATGCTATATACATATTGGTATAGTTTATGTATGATTTACGATGTTGAGGCCATGAGGTTGGTTGGCTTGCTCTATTTAATCATCGACCGGGACACATTTAATTATTTTGCCAATAACCGTGACTGGAATTATTAATATGCATTCGCCATAGCCACGACTGAATTATTCATTCATTCACCAAATGGCCAACGGTGCATGGTGGTATATGGTCGATATGTACATTCATTCAAATCCATGTAATTGCCATTAATTGCGACGCTCAAAGCGAAATTGCGAACTCTATTAAATGCAAGAGTGGGCCCTTGGGCCTTGGCTAACTGAAATATCATAATTTGAAATCCGATGTCAATGCCGTTGGCGAATATCGCGTGAAGAACGACGGAAGAAGCAGACAAAGGCGTTCTATCTATTGAGGGGGCCAATGTCAACAGCTGCTCCATTTCCGATTCTATTGTGGTTGCAATCGGCTAGCCCTAGAAGATAGCTAGAAGGTAAAAACTATATATGTACCTATATGGATGGATATTCAGACAGCTTATAGTTACATTATAATAGCAACTATTGATAATCTTTATCGATTAAACTTATCGTTTGAGATACAAAATATTGAAATTGTATTTATCGTAGCCTAGGAGTACCGCAATACTATTTGAATATATTATGTGTATTTCTATTAAGTTTTGATAACTTCTTGTTATATATAGTTTACATAATATATAAATATATGTATATTACCATATCAAATAACTAAATTAAAGCTCTCAGTTTCTAATTTAGTTACCTCTTTGGTAGAGTTCATGCTAAGTAATATTTGTTGATATTAAGAGATTTTAACTGTCTGTCAGTTAAGGTTCACGTTAAATAGTATTCCTGACCTCTGGCCAGACCTAATGCTTATACTTATACTTATAATTTATACTTCCGCTTATATTTATAACTTATACACATTCTAGTAGCACTTACTCACACTCATATGAGATTAAACTAAAATTTAAACTTTTTACTTATACTTTTTTTCTAATACTTCTCGGAAGTACTCACTCTAATACTTATATGTACTTTTATATATATTTTCTTAGACTCATCTAATTTAATGTAGAAATGTGTTTTTATATTGATTACAAATTAGTACAGTCAGCTAAACAAAATATCATTTAAGCACATATGTATTTTAAATATTTAAATATATGTACATATGTATGTATATCTGTATATACTTATAATGCATAGAGAATCGTAAATCTTTTATAGGCAAGCTGATGCAAATAGCTTTTGCTATTGTTGTTGTTGTTGTTGTTGTTGTTGTAGTCTCGCGGCAACTTTACACATGTTCTACTGTTTGGACATAAATGAAAACAATCAGCGTTCAAGGTCCGTTTCCATTTCGATCTATTAATATTTTAGCGCTTTAGTCATACGCGCAGTACTTATCACCCATGACTAAATATTGTACGCCATACTATAATATAATATAGACATATGTATATGAACAGGCAAAGTGCGCTTGTAATTCTACAAATCATTAGTCGTACAACTAATTATGCCTAATAGACATATGTCTACAGACTATATCGTCTGTGTAATACATACATACATATGTATATGAATGCGCAGTTATTGTGGAAGCTAAAGCGATTGAGTTCAACCAAACGTTATTCAAATATGCATGTAAGCCTTCTGGTAACGACATTGTTACATAGATGTCACGTATACGCAGATGGGTCGCAACCTTAAAGACATCGTTGTTCTCAAGCTGGGAATGTTATAATGCAGGAATTTTCGTATGCATATGTTCATTGTGCACCTCACTTCCCCTACTCATAGAACGATTATGTTTGCAAGTTTGTTTAACATAGTTCGAATACCCTGTTAAGATTGTGGGGTGTGTGGGGATTTGGTATACCTATGATACTTATACCTATACTTGTACTTATACTTATACTTATACTTATACTTATACTTATACTTATACTTATACTTATACTTATACTTATACTTATACTTATACTTATACTTATACTTATACTTATACTTATACTTATACTTATACTTATACTTATACTTATACTTATACTTATACTTATACTTATACTTATACTTATACTTATACTTATACTTATACTTATACTTATACTTATACTTATACTTATACTTATACTTATACTTATACTTATACTTATACTTATACTTATACTTATACTTATACTTATACTTATACTTATACTTATACTTATACTTATACTTATACTTATACTTATACTTATACTTATACTTATACTTATACTTATACTTATACTTATACTTATACTTATACTTATACTTATACTTATACTTATACTTATACTTATACTTATACTTATACTTATACTTATACTTATACTTATACTTATACTTATACTTATACTTATACTTATACTTATACTTATACTTATACTTATACTTATACTTATACTTATACTCTATTTAAAGGGTGCCTCCTGGTCGAGCGCATTCGTATTATCGTTTTACATTTTTCATTCTCTTTTCTTATTTGTGCGATTTAGTAGCAACAGCAGCAGCAGCAACAACCTCAAGCTGTCCAAGCTGTCGTTGCTAGTCGAGTTCCATGTGCGATGTGCGAGGGTCGAGGTTCGGGCTTCCGAGCTTCATGCTTCGAGGTTCGAGTTTCGAGGTGTTGCTGTCAACGACTGCACATAGCTGCACATACAAAGCCATTCCAAGCAGAACTAAGAATGGGATTGGGATTCGCATCGGGAAAGGGAATGGGAATGGGAATGGGAATGGAACTGTGGGTGGGCTCGGGTCTGGCAATGTAACGGCTATGGGAGAGTAAGCGAAGCTGTTGCATGCGCCGAGTGGACGATTGCATTTCAAGGAATTTATATAGTATATATTAAGGCTTAGTTACTAGGGTTACATTGAACTCTAACTAAAGAATTAAAGAAGTAGCAATTTAAAAATAATCGTAGACTTTTCTACAACACTTAAACAATGCCAATTAGCTAGTTATAATGAATGATTTGCATTATTAAATGAGTGGTATATGGAATCTCCTTACAGTTAGGATATCTTACTTGTTGATTGACATATAGTTTAAATATTCTATTTACTATATTTACTACATATTCTCTCATTCTCTACTCTTTGCAGATGCCTGGACTTGTGGTCTTCAGGCGTCGCTGGTCTGTGGGCTCCGATGATCTGGTAGTACCCGGTGCATTTCTCTTGGCGCTTCATTTTATATGGTAAATGTTACAATATATGTATCTATATACATATATTACATATGTATATATAATATTCTCACATTGATGCTAATTGTTACAAATGTGTTGATGTTCATTTCAGTTTTGTACTTGTGGCCGTCTCGTTAGTTTTATTTGAGTACGACACAAGTGTTTTAAGTGTTAAGCTATTATTCTATCATCTAATAGGCTACTTGTTAATACTATTTTGTGAGTATAACCAGCAGTTGCAATAGATCATTAACTTATCCCAACTAATCTATATATATATATATCTCCTCAACAGTTTCAATATGCGTAGAAATAGGCATTTGTGTGATCTCGATGCGCGGCAGCATTTTGGACTCCGAGGCGCGTACATCGATCAATATATGGATATATCTCAAGAGTTGTAAGTGATATCTCTATATATATATATTTATACTTTCTCAATTGACTTTTTTCTAGTGGTGATATTATTTGATATTTCATGGCTAATATTGGGCTCCATATGGCTCTCCCATTATTATATGGAGGCGCCCATCGATGAGGCCAAGAAGATTTTCATAGGTGAGTTATCTTCTCTGTGCAAAATGTGAAGTGAAATAGTTCTAGCCGACTTGGGCATTTATTAACTGAAACATCCGTTTAGTTGAACAACAAAAGTTCTTTGAAATGTCAAAGCCAAAATTGATAACAACCTTGTTCTATTTTTTGCACTCTCTCTGGTCGCTCTCTGGCCTGGCTGGCAATGCAATTGTTGCCTTGTTTCCCTCGAAACGAACTTTTAATTAAAATTGCTAATAGTTTTTTTAGAAGTTGGTTTATGGCTTGTTGTTCAGGTTGCAATAGATTGTTGTTGTCTGCCAGGCAATTGTTGGCATCTTTTGGTTACATTAACAACTTTTAATTAGCCAGCTGAAAGCTGAGGGAAAAAATGAGAAAAATAATAATCTGACAACAGAAAGCATTTTCGAAATTATTGAAGCAATAATTAAGTAAAATGTTTAATTAAAAAGTTTCGCGTTTCACTCTCTCTCTCTCTCTCTCTCTCTCTCTGTCTGACAGCTATCATTATATGCAACTGGACGTTGGTCTTTATTACGCTTATAACCATCTGGTGCACATTCGATGCAGCCGGTCGTTCCTGGGTCAAGATGAAGAAGTACCAGCGCTCCATGCGAGAGACTGAATCGCGATTCAACTACAAGCGAAGCAACAGCATGAATCGCAACTGGCGGCAACGGTAAGCGATATATATCGATATCGATATCGGTGTATCTATATCTATATTTATATCTATATCTATATCTATATCTATATCTATATCTATATCTATATCTATATCTATATCTATATCTATATCTATATCTATATCTATATCTATATCTATATCTATATCTATATCTATATCTATATCCATATCTATATCTATATCTATATCTATATCTATATCTATATCTATATCTATATCTATATCTATATCTATATCTATATCTATATCTATATCTATATCTATATCTATATCTATATCTATATCTATATCTATATCTATATCTATATCTATATCTATATCTATATCTATATCTATATCTATATCTATATCTATATCTATATCTATATCTATATCTATATCTATATCTATATCTATATCTATATCTATATCTATATCTATATCTATATCTATATCTATATCTATATCTATATCTATATCTATCTCTATATCTATCTCTCTCGCTCATCTTTGCAGAAAAGTGATGCGCGCCTATCAGGACAGTTGGGATCATCGCTGTCGTCTGCTGTTCTGCTGCATGGGCTCGTCGGAACGTAATCGGAACTCGTTCACGGACATTGCACGACTGCTGAGCGATTTCTTTCGCGAGCTGGATGTGGTGCCATCGGATGTGGTTGCCGGCTTGGTCCTGTTGCGTAAATTCCAGCGCCTGGAGCGCGAGGCGATTGTCAGGCAGCGCAAGAATGGGACATACGAGTTCCTCAGCGGCGTGCCCATCACGGAGCACACGCAGTTCCTAGCACTCAACGATGCCAAAAACTATGATTTCTTTCAAACGGTCATACACTACATGTACTTTGCCCAGGGCGCCTACGGCTGGCCCATGTACGTCATCATCAATCGCAGCAAAATGTGGCATCTGGTGCCCGAGCTCAAGTGAGTGTAGTGTGGACATATGGCGGCAATTACCCTATTAGTATATATCCATCATGCATGCATAGCCAACCATTGCAGACACCCTACCCTAATACCATATACGTATCATCGATCCAATTGTAACGGAGTATGTAAACGATTTATGGCTCTGAACTGTACGGGAATTTATTCAAAAATTGAAATCATGTCTGTAGTTGTTCTTTTGTTTCTTCAAAATCTTACATTCCCACTCTCAATTGGATAGTCTACACTCTTCTTCTCCTATCTTCGTCCCTCTCGGTTTGCTGTCTTCATTTATCTATTGTTGTTTTGTCTCTCTGAATCAGCTAGCGCTAAAGAAAGACAAAGATGAATTGAAGGCTGAGTGAAAGAGAAAGAGAGAGAGACTGAAATATATCTATGCCTACTCCTGCAGCTCCATCCTCTGTCTTATTCTCTCTTTTCGGTCTCTCTCTCTTTCTCTCATTATCTCCTTGTCACTCCCACTCGCTTTTGTTCTTGCTATCTTTCTCTTTCTCTCTCGCCATCTCTCTTTATCTTTCTCTCTCTCTCTCTTCTCTCTAGCTCTCTCTCTCTCTTTTATTATCTCCTTGTCAATTCCTCTCTCTATCTGTCGCACTCTCTATCTCTCTCTCTCTCTCTCTCTATCTCTCTCTACGTTCCTCCCTCCCTCTGTTTCACTCTTGCTCTAGCTATCTCTCTCTCTCTGCATCTTTCTCTCTCGCTCTCTTCCTCTCTCTATCCATCTCTATCTTTCTATATATCTCCCTCTCTCTCTCCCTGTCCCTCTCCCTCTCTTTACTTTTCCATTTATAAATTTATATGTATAATTATTTCATTCAATCGCTCGTTCCCCTCTCTCTCTCTCTCTGTAACTTCGCCCTTCTATGTGATTCTCATAACCTTGAGTATGACTCATGCATCTCGCACTATCTCTTGCAATCACAGCAGACGTGTTTTGCCTTTAGTTCCCGCAAAGTAAACACAAAATTCGTGGCTGGGACATAATTATAGATCTGTAGTTCAAATAGGTCAGAACTGAGAGGAGATAGTATAATAATGCCATAAATCATTCTAAATGCGTGTGCGTTCCGTTTTTCGCAGATGCTTCGGTTGCTGTTGCGGCAGCGGGGACGACAGTCAGGTGATCCAGGACAACTGCTGCTACTGCAACTATGCGGCCCTGAAGAAGACCCTGCAGCTGGGCGACATCGATATCGTCTATGCCACGTACCATGTGGACGTGGGCGAGACGCCGTTCTTTGTGGCCGTCGACTACACGCAGAAGAAGATCGTGATCAGCATCCGTGGCACGCTCAGCATGAAGGACATACTGACCGATCTGAATGCTGAGGGCGAGGTGCTGCCGTTGCAGCCGCCGCGCGACGATTGGCTGGGCCACAAGGGCATGGTGCAGGCGGCGATCTATATACGGAACAAGCTGCAGCAGGAGAATCTCATTGAGCGCGCCCTGCAACGCAATGCGGACCGCTTGACACACACCTTCGATCTGGTGCTGGTGGGCCACTCACTGGGCGCTGGCACTGCGGCCATTTTGGCCATTCTGCTCAAGCCGGATCATCCGACACTGCAATGCTTTAGCTACTCGCCGCCCGGCGGACTGCTCAGCATGCCGGCCGTGGAGTACTCCAAATCGTTCATTACGTCCGTGGTGCTCGGCAAGGATGTGGTGCCGCGCATCGGTCTCAATCAAATGGAGGCACTGCGCGCCGATCTCATCAATGCCATACAGCGCAGCGTCGATCCCAAGGTATACATATGATCGTAGCTCTATTCAAATATTGGCATCTATCTAAAATGTTTCTTCTTCTCGTCTAGTGGAAGACCATCTCGTGCTCGGTCATCTGCTGTGGCTGTGGCCCGGAGCCCACCTCTGTGGTCAACATGTCCGGCCAGGACACGCACATCAATCGCTACCAGGAGGTAAGTCGCACTCACTCACTCTCTATCTTTCTCACTCACTCTCTATTTGTAGGAGCGCGACACAGCTCGTTCGACCAGCGCCCATCCGACGGACAGCTCAATAGCTTTAACACTGCATCAGCCCTTATATCCGCCCGGTCGCATCATTCACATTGTGCGGCATCATCCCAAGCCCGATGAGTGAGTAAAATTGCCCACAATGTGTTCCCAAATTCCTAATCTTAAATATGTTAAAGAATTTCATTTTCTTTGTATTTGTATTTTTTTTTTTTATATGATTTCACAACGTACCCAAAATACGCTTGATTGATTGCAGTGTATATAAATGTATGTGTGTGTATGTGTGGGTGTGTTTATGAGTTATCAGCTAGCTTAAGTCAGCATTCGAGGTGTGCTTGGATTCATGATTCATGCCGCATGACGTCAGATCTATCCGGCACCGTGGACTCAAGCAGGTGCACAGTGGAACCGAATCGAAGCTGACTGGGGAAATCAGGTCAAAGTCATTAAGCAAGTTTATCAATGGCATGTCGCAGCTTAAATATCTTTGTGGGCATGTTGGGCCTGTGGGGCAGCTCGAACTGGTTCGCTTGTTAGAACTGATTCATTTTGTGGAACTAGTTTGACACATTTTAGTTCACAATTCAGAGTAGCGTGGGGCTAAGAAAATCAACTGTGAAATTAGTTGGCCACATTTAGAACTAGTTCATCTTGTAGAACTAGTTTGACACATTTTAACCACTAACCAGACAACACATAGACTAGACACGTAGAGCAATTTTTTTCAACGACGGAATTGTTCTCTGAAGCGACCGGAGAACTTCGTATTTGCTCTGCTCGGTCTTTTGAGGCTCAAGCAGTGAAAATGCTGCCCGACAAAGTCAGTGCGCTGCTAGCGCTCAATCGAAATGGTCCCGTTCCCATATGAAGCACTGCTGTGTGTTATTTGTCCTACTCTCTCTCTCTCTCAGTCCCTCTCTCTCTCGCTCTCTATGGTCTCTGAAATCATCACCCTCAGCAGCGCACAAAAATTGAAATTTCTGTTCGCGACGATCCCAGCTCTTTCCTTTTGAATGAAGGGTATACCGAAATCTTAAAAGGGTTTGCCACGTTCATACAAAATGTTAGCTTTTTCATGATTATTTCTAGGAAGGGTATGAAAGCGTTGAGGCGCATAAAGAATATGATCTCGCGACGGGCATGCACACACACACTTGTAGTCCCTTGCTACATGTATGAGCATTTGTGACCTGCGTGCGTTACTCTTGCTGCTTGTAGCAATTTTAAAGCCCAGCATTTGCGTTTGGTCGGTCTTACGGACTGTCATAACCACTTCACACAGATGTACTATGTATGAACATACATACATATGTACATAAGTACATTTATATATTATTATAGCTAATCATGTTTCAAAATATGTGTATATCCATAAAATACTGTAATTATATATAATTTAAAATATTTTATACGCATTTTAAACCGAAAAAATCATCGTAAAACACAAATAAGTTTATTAAGTGCTTTGCAATATATGAAATACACATGTGATATTATACTCAAGCTTTACTCATTATTGCCAAAAATTTCTTATTAAGTCATAATGGCCCATTTGATAGTCACCCTACGATTCAAAACATACAAAATTTACAAATAGCGAAATCCAGAGACAATTAGCTTACCATCCCATACACATACATACATATGCAGCCCGTGGCAGGCACAAGCCAACGCTCACATATTATGAACATACACGCTTACAATATTCCAAAGGCAACAAGAATAGTTTCCTACACTCACACAAATGGCTCATACATGTAAGACGGGACTGTCACTGACGAAAGAAAGAATTGAGTTTTGCGACGCACGCACACAAAAGCACATACACGTAGCAAGGAACTGTAAATGTGTGTGTGCATGCTCGTCACGAAAATGTATTCTTTCTGTGCACAACAGCCTGTGCAAATTGTAAAGCCTAAAATTTGCCGTTGGTCTGCCTTGTGAAGTGAGCACATGCATACATACATTTGCGTATTTGTATGCTTGTATGGGATGGTAAGCTAATTGTCTCTGGATTTCGCTGTTTGTAAATTTTGTATGTTTTGAATCGTAGGGTGACTATCAAATGGGCCATTATGACTTAATAAGAAATTTTTGGCAATAATGAGTAAAGCTTGAGTATAATATCACATGTGTATTTCATATATTGCAAAGCACTTAATAAACTTATTTGTGTTTTACGATGATTTTTTCGGTTTAAAATGCGTATAAAATATTTTAAATTATATATAATTACAGTATTTTATGGATATACACATATTTTGAAACATGATTAGCTATAATAATATATAAATGTACTTATGTACATATGTATGTATGTTCATACATAGTACATCTGTGTGAAGTGGTTATGACAGTCCGTAAGACCGACCAAACGCAAATGCTGGGCTTTAAAATTGCTACAAGCAGCAAGAGTAACGCACGCAGGTCACAAATGCTCATACATGTAGCAAGGGACTACAAGTGTGTGTGTGCATGCCCGTCGCGAGATCATATTCTTTATGCGCCTCAACGCTTTCATACCCTTCCTAGAAATAATCATGAAAAAGCTAACATTTTGTATGAACGTGGCAAACCCTTTTAAGATTTCGGTATACCCTTCATTCAAAAGGAAAGAGCTGGGATCGTCGCGAACAGAAATTTCAATTTTTGTGCGCTGCTGAGGGTGATGATTTCAGAGACCATAGAGAGCGAGAGAGAGAGGGACTGAGAGAGAGAGAGAGTAGGACAAATAACACACAGCAGTGCTTCATATGGGAACGGGACCATTTCGATTGAGCGCTAGCAGCGCACTGACTTTGTCGGGCAGCATTTTCACTGCTTGAGCCTCAAAAGACCGAGCAGAGCAAATACGAAGTTCTCCGGTCGCTTCAGAGAACAATTCCGTCGTTGAAAAAAATTGCTCTACGTGTCTAGTCTATGTGTTGTCTGGTTAGTGTTTTAACTCACGATTCGGATTAGTTTGCAGCTCAGAGAATTAGCTATGGAATTATTAGCCCACATTTAGAACTAGTTACCAAATATTCACTAAAAATTCGAACTAGTTTAAGGCTAAGCTTCATTATCTATGGACTTAGTTCGTCTGGACTTCTTTAGTTCACCAAGATGTATAGTTGGAATTATTTCGCTTGCATTTATGCATAGAAGCTAGAGCTCCAATCTGCTTCTTTGAGTATTTAACTAGAAATACAAAGGAATCCTAGGAATCCTAGGAATTGGGATCTTATCTCAGCGCTTCCAAGACTCCCATGTTAGATATTTGTCTCTGTGTGCTCTGTGCGTCTTTCAAACTGTTATTCGTTTTCGTTTTAATTTTGTCCACCAGCTCCCCCGACAACAACAACCTACAACCAATTATCAATCAATCAATCAATCAACTTTTCGTAATTATTTATAATTATTTTCAGGCAAAAATACGACAGTGGTTGGAGGTAGGCCCATTGCACAGATGATCATGGAATGAACATGATAGAGAAACCAACGAGCTCTCTCTCTGTCTCTCTCTCTCGTTGCTGTTTCGCCTATTCTCTTTCTCTCCCTCTCTCATATGTTTTTTGTTGTTGTTGTTGTTTGTTTTATTCGAACTTAGCTGTAGATAGATTTGTTTTTCTGAAGTTCTTATTGTTTTGCCAATTGCATGAGACAACGCATGTTATATACGTTGCGATCCATTCGTAGCTCTTACCCAAAACTTTTCCGAACGAAAGGCAAGGGAAACTTAGTCGTTTGTTTCTTGATTCATTCGTTTATCTAAATGATTTATGTTTTCCAGCATGGCATAAATATATCTGAACCCATCCTTCACTCTCTCTCTCTCTCTATCCCTCTATCTCTGTCTCTGTCTCTTTCTCTCTCTATTTGCCTGGCTCTCTCTAGTTTGAATTCTATTCATAATGAGCTCTAGTCAATTGTTGAATTGTAGTTAGCATATTATTTCAATTTCTATAAATTTGTATAAATATATATTGTATATATATAAGGTCTGTTAATTTTTGAGTTGTATATATATATGTATGTTATGTAGTTAACATTTAGTAAATCCAAAATACAACCATTTTACTGATCGGCTGAGCGACTTGCTGTGGCCTTATTTGTTTTCTCTTTCTCTTTTTTGCAGGAATGTGCTCAAGAGTCGCGAGCCCGTCTATCAGGCGATTTGGGCCGATTCGACCGACTTTGATGAGGTGCTCATATCACCTGTCATGCTGCAGGATCATATGCCCGACAAGGTGCTCGCCGCGCTCAAGAAGGTAATTGCGGAGGTCGATGACGAACGTACCTCGGTGAATAGTTGTTCCACAGCCAGTTGAACATGTTGATGATGATGATGAAGATGATGATGATGATGCTCGTTCTCGTCGTTTGCTTTAGCAATCATATGCATATATATCTCTATATATATATATATATTTAGTTAATAGTTTCTAGCATATTTAGCGCACACTGATTTAGTTTAGTCAAGCATATATACATACATACATACATGTATGTATGTATGTATGTATATATGTATATGTGCTTACCTTATCTATTAAGTGTAATGTTAAGGTGTCGAGCGTTAGCTTCAACTGCAAAACACAAAACACACCTGTCCAACGTGCGCCGCGCCCCCCCTCAACCACCCATCCAATCAGACTGCCTCCCGCCACGCCCATGCCTACGCCTAAGCCTAAGCCTTCGCCAGCAAGCAGAGCCCATTGCCACACACGCTTGCAGCAACAACAACAACAACAAAATCAAAAACAAACACTTTTAAGCGCTAATTTATGTTTCAGTTTCAATTGTTTATATATATATATTTGATTTGAATCTTATATTTTAACTGACACATATGAATATGTATTTATATACGATTTATATTCTCACTGATCTAGCCATTAGCTCGTTAGTTAGTCACTACTTAGTTAGTTAGTTAGCTAGTTAGTTAGTCTCTTGACTCACTGCATAATTTATTTGTTTCAATTTGTAATTTATTTATTGCCTAAGCTTAAGTTTTAATGTTTCTCTGTCGTAAATTAAGTTCAACTGTGTATTTTGCATTTTATTTTAATGTTTTTTTGACGCCTTTATTATTGTTATTTTTATTATTATTTTTAAATGTTTATTTCACTGTATTTATATTTAAATGTTTTACTAAATATGTGTATACACAATATTTAAAAAAACAAGTGTTTTCTTTCTCTCAAATGGATGAAAGTCGTTAAAAGCGGCTTGATTGGGATATTATATTAGATGAAAGGCTGTAGAGGTAGAGGTCAAGTTATATAGATGAGTGGAATATAATAGAGCTGTATGGAAAATTAGAGAAATATTGAATTATAGATTGTATTGGAAGTTAGGAAGAAATATGGAACTGTAGATAATAAAGAATATAGGCTACTAGAGAATATGAAATAAAATTAAACAGCTTAAAGCACGTTCTAATTTAAGACCAATCAAATTTTCGAAATAGCCTAAACAAGGCTTATGAAAGTTCAGAAAATTGATAATAATAATATAACTGAAAAAGTTTAGGGTTTTCCAGATATTTGAATGTGAGTGAAGAACTATCAACTGTCAAGTAGTTGCTAGAAGAGAGCTAGTTAGAGTTATGCTAACTTCAAAGTATCGAGGATAAAAATCCAAAAATCCAATATTATATATCTATATAAATTCACCAAGTACAGTCGCTTTACCCCTATTTAGCGCAACAAATTAGAAAATCTCAGCCATGAGCTATTAATTATTATTATCATTTGTTCTTTATGCGTTTCTCTTTACAACTTTTCGTTTCGGTAAGTGCTTTTGTTTATTTGCAACAACTCGAGACAAGACGACGGAATCTGGGGCATCTCAAATTCTAGACATACACAAACGAGCCAATTGATTAGACTAATGGAACACCAAAAATGCTGCATGGGAATGCTTGTTTGTTGTGAAGCTTTGTGTGCCAGCAAGTGCGTTAGTTAAATTAATTAATTACATTCACATTTTTTTTTTTGGAAAAATACATTTTTACTGCTAGTTACATATATGCAAAGCCAAGCCGAGTAACGCCCGTGACTAAGTATGTAGAGGCAGGCTATTTGGCGAATCAGAGTGAGGTTAGCTCGATTTGCATATGGAGATCTTGACATAACACAAAATCAATATCAATAACAAATTTGCCAAATCTTTAACAAAATGAATTTAATTGTTTATTTTTGTTTGTTTGTTTGTTTGTTGTTAACACGATATGTTCAACTATGCCACATATGTATGTACTAACGGTCAATCTGATAAACGTTAATCGATAACCGATTACTGATAAACGCTAAACGATATGCGATGTGGGCGTTCAGGTCGTGTCTTGTAGAGATCGTAACGTAAAGGCATGTACTGCTCGTAAATGTAAAGATAACACGACAATAACAACAACAACAACAAGTTCGACAACACAAAATACCGATACCAGGTACAGCTGCCAACTACTTAAAAAAGACTTACAAAACTTTCCATTTTGCTCTCGTTAAAAATTACAAAAAAAAAAAAAAAAGAAATCAATCAAAATACAAGTCTCTATCTCTCTCTCTCTTTCTTTCTCTCTCTCTCTCTGTCTCTTTATAAATATATTTACATTACTATATATACATATATATATGTATATACGTATATATATGCATGTATATATATGCATATATTATGTCTTGATCCTACCTAACCAAACAAGTTTTATACAATCTTTGTTCCATTGCCTCTCCAATAAAACTATCTAAATGTAATTCTATTCTCAATACTTTGTATGTACTCAACTATCGCCATGGCATCGCGTGTCACGCATCATATGCACATACTAGTCCACTGTGTCATTGTCAGCAACAAGAAACGTCCATTCCAATCAGATCACAAGTCCAATTAGAAACCAATTCAACTCTTTTCGTATACATACATACATACATATGTACATACTAATTTAGATATGTTATTCCCAAACGTTCTCAATTATCCATTCTACTCTCTCTCTCTCTCTCTCTCTCTCTCTGTGTCTGTCTCTGTCTCTCTCTCTCTCTCTCTCGTTCAGGCTCCCACTCACGCACGCGCTTTCGCTCACTCACAGAAAAAAAAGAATAACATTTCCTTTATATATTGTACATACATACATACATACATGTGTAGCTGTTAATAGTCGTCGTGTGTATGTAATTGTGCAACTGTATATGTAGATCTCTACTATAACTGCTATACACACATGCACACACACACACGCTCACAGACTCACACACATACTTGCTTACATGCGAGAAGCCGTTACGCTTGCTGCTCTGATCGAGGCGCTAACATGTTGTCTCTCTCTGTCTCCCTCTCTCTCTCTCTCTCGCTCTCTGTCGTTGCCCAACACTGGCAGGTTGTAACGACTAGCGGCCCACGCAAGCCCCAGCGCCAGACCTCAAATGCGTTCTCCACCACCTCAATGGACCAGGACGACGACCAGGAGCCCAACCATGACACGGACCCAAATCCAAATCCGGACACGGCTCACCAGTTTGCCAGCGCCGGCAGCTTAGCGCACCAGGAGCTGATCGGTGCGCCGCACTGCAAACGTCCTGCGGACAGTTCCTATTCGAATTTGAGCAACTGCATCATGCTGACGCCCACGGCCCAGCACAAGCTCTGCCTGGAGACGTCGTTCACCAATCTGCAGCATCAGCTGGAGCAGCGCACGGCTCAGCCGCTGGCCGGCAGCAAGGCCTCGTCCATAGCGGGCAGCATCTTTGGGCGCAGCCAGCTGAGCTCCACCACCACTCCATATGACATATCAAGCGTCCTGGACGACAGCATCACCACGGTGACGACGATGCGCAAGAGTCCCTGCTCCATGCTCAGCGAGACGACCACGGTGCTGCTCAATGCCGAGGCTAGCGAGGCGCCACGACTGCGCGCCGTCGCCTTCGACATGGCGCCAACGCCGCCGCCGTCGCTGGCGGAGCTACAGCCACTGGCGCGGCAGCACTCGGAGCGCAAGCCCCGATCCCTGCCGCTGACGCAGGCGCTGCGTCGCGCCTCGCTGGCCGGCCAGGCCGTGGACTTGCTGCACGACGACTGGTACGGCCTGGCGCCGTTGGCCAGCCCGGAGACCCTATCCGAGATCTCGAGCGTATCCTCGCGCAGCAGCGTTCCGATCAGCTTGGCCAACAGCGTCGAGCGCTATCTGCAGCACATGGGCGTGGGCGTTGGCGCGGCCGGGGTGCCCAAGGTGCCGTTGGAGGACATATTCGAGTCGCAGCTGCACACGCCCAAGGTGATGCGGCGCGCGCCCAAGTTCAGCGAGAATCTGTCCGGCTGTGCGGAGGACACACGCAACCTGGACCAATACAAGCGGCTGGGCCGTGTCTTTGTCACATTTCCGCGCATCTTCCCCGAGCCGGGCACCCATCAGCACCAGCAGCTGCAGTACAAGCACAGCCTGGGCCTGGACTCCAACTCCAGCGACGACAGCTTCGAGTCGGCGCACAGCCTCCATCGGCTGCAGCTGCCGGCGGCGGTGCCGTGCGCGGCCAGCTCCAAGTCGGCCGACCAGCTGGACGAGGAGGCGCGCTCCTCGCCCGTCAAGAAGCTCACGTTCAGCGACAGCAACATCCTGGCCGACGAGCACTGCCTGCGCCTCTGTCCGCACTGTCCTTGTCGGCGCGATGGACGCGATTGCTGCACGCGCTCCGCGCACGATCATCAACAGTGCGCCAAGGCGGAGGCCACAACAGCGGCGACGTCGACGGCCACGTCGATGGCAACGGCAACGGTTGGCTCCACGGACACCAACAGCAGCTTCTATAGCGCCAACTCGCAATCATCGCTGGAACAGTTCGCTACGCCCAGCAGGCAGCAGCAGCAGGAGCCGGCGAAGCTGAACGGCGGTCATGCACTCAATGAGATTCTTATACGTCCAGGTGTGCTGGAATCGCACTTTCCCGTCTACGGCGGCGCCGCAGCTGCCGCTCAGCCGGAAACACCGGCCATTGTGGCGCCAGCATCGCCCTCGCCCCTGAGCAATGGCGCCAGCAAGAAGGCCGATGTGGTTGGTGGACGCGTGCGCAAGCGTCTGTCCTCCGAGGAGTTCGTGTTCGCGCGCAGCGAGGATCTTCCCATTCTAGTACAAATCGGTGATAGAAACAGCAGCAGCGGCAGCGGCGGCTCGCCCTCGGCCCGGAAGCAGCGGCGCGGCTGCTGCGTGTATCCCCTTGGCAATAGCATTCGCGTTGCCGGCGCCGATGTGGACGCAGCTGCTGCGACCGCGGCCACCGCCTCCGCCTTTCCCACGTCCATTAGCAAATACTCCCGTACTCGCATCCCTGCGGCGGCGGCGGCGGCGGCAGCGACTGCAAAGCAAGGAATAGAAAATAGTGAAAGTAATGTTTAATAAGAATATATATAGATAAATAAGTGTAGTTGAATGCAGTACCTAAGCAACCGCAACCGCAACCGTAACCGTAATCGCAACTGAAACCAGAAGATTATTCAATTTTATTTGCGATGTGCACCAAATGAATAGAGAGCAAAACTAATTGAAATTACAATTTCGCATACATACCAACAATATATAGCGTGTAAACACAGCGTTTAACATGAATAAATGCAATATACAAATATTTTTTGTGCTAGACGCAAAGATAAAGTTTTAATAAAATGTTTTCAATAAAAAAACGTTACAAAAATACAGACAAAAGTAATTTGAAAAATTAATTGATTTTTTCGCCTATGTAATCGAAACGGGTTTGTTAATTTACTCAATTAACAATCGAAAACGTTAATAATTTCAGCAATACTTCAACACAATTCTAAATAATACAATTGGTTTACGATTTAAATTTAGATAATTTAAAGCTGCCGATATGTATATTCGCGCCCGCGATAGCGCACAGTCTCTCACACGATGATTGCTCGATTGCTGCAAACTATCGACAACTTTTCGAGATGAGCAAATAACAGCTGTTCACAAACAATGCAAACTTCTCAGCTCTAGTATTTGAATTCAGCATTCCTTAATAAGTCATTTGAGTCGATTGTCATTTGTCGTTAGTGGCCGGCAATAATAAAATGAAAATATAAACCATTTTTCTAAGGATTTTCAACATTGATACAACGCAAGCATGTCTCTTTTTCCGGCATACAACGATGGCGAAGATAAAATACTTTTAAATTCCAATGCAGAGAACTTGGAAACATCAGGTTTGTTATTTATTATTTTATTGTTATTCTTATTAATATTATTATTATTATTATTTATTATTCAAATACCTATATCTAATTAGCTGATGCCAATGTTGACTGGCAGCGCAATCAGAGTTTCGCGGTGTCCTGCAACCCCACAGAATTACCTCCTTCGGGCTCGGGCTCAGGCTCAGGTTCAGGTACGGACCAGGAGTCAGGCTCAAGCTCGTTCTCAGACACAGAAGAGTCGTTCTCGAATTCAGAGTCGGATTCAAGTTCTGATTCCTCATCGGATTCGAGCTGCAGTCCTCCCAAAAAGACAACTAATCATCGCTCGCTCGAATTCGATGGCGATGTGGACTACTATGTGGACAAATTGCCCAATATGAATTACCTCCATTGCGCGATGTTGCCACCTTTTCCACGCCTCAAATACACAGTAAAGCTGCACCGCTTGACTGATCCCACGCACCCACATCTAAAGCGCATACAAAACGCAAAGCGTCCACGTCTGAGCAAAGCTCTTTCGCGCCGAGAGCCAAAGCTGAGCTCCAATGAGGCTGCGAAGAACACGCAGCGCATCCAAGAGCTGCAGAGCTTGGTGTCCAGCGAGCCGCAACAACTTGACAACTGGCTCGAATTGCATAAGCTGCTCGGCAGATGCGTCACCAAGAATAATCGCCTGGCCGTCGCCGAGCAGCAGATTCATAAGCTCGAAACGGCGCTCACGTATCATGTGGGCAACGAGCAGTTGATGAAGCTCTATGTGGAGACGGCCAGCGTCACATATCCGGATGCTCAGGTGGGTGGGGCTGAATTGAATAAATAGCTAGCCACTTGGTCAACTAATGCACACTTCCCTTCCAGGTGTCCAACATGATCGAGGAGTTGCTGAAGCGCACGCCCTACGAGTATACCCTGTGGACGGCCCTCATCATGACCTCACAAGGCTCAATGGCGCGCTGCATTGCGCCGGATGTGTTGGAAATCTATAAGCTATGCATGGCACGCATGCAGCGCGTACACTTGGACAAGCGCCAGCAGCAATCGCCGCAACAGGCGGATGAACTCATGCTGAAGCTATTCAACAATTGTGTGCTGTTCATGCGGCAAAGCGGACATTTGAACCAGATGTTTGCGCTGCTCCGAGTGGCGCTGAACCTGAATTTACGGGACATGGACCTGAAGTGCTTTAGCGCGTGTGCGGCCAAAGAGGCGCCGCTCATCGAGTACGAGGAGCTGGTACTACGCTCCGGCATGCCAATGCACGAGATTTGGACACGTGTCGAGCGGCTGCGTCAGTCCTTTAATTTTCTTCCCTATCCCCCTTCGTATACTGGGAACATATTGACGATCGACTGGGAGCGCTGCGTCTACCCGATGGATGTCACCGTCTACGTGCACCCACTGAAGTGTGTGGAGAGCAACATGCAACTGCTGCTCCTGGTCGTGCAGCTGACGAAGCTTCCGTTCGTGCGCACCGATTGCCTGGCGGAGCGCTTGTGTACACACATAGATCAGATTGGGGGCTCAGAGGCCATCGAGATGCTACTCGTCGGCATGGGCGATCGCTTCACCTACTCGCTGCCCACGCACAGCAGTGGCCTAGACTACAACATATCCGTGGTACAGATGGCCAAGCAGCTGGCCACCACCCCCACCTTTCTGCCACATGCCATCGGCCATGAGCTCTACGTGGACTGCATCGCCGAGATGCTGGTCAAGTGTAGCGATGCCGTGCCGGACAGTTCGCAGCGTTTGGTCTTTCTCCTACTTTGGTTCCGCTTCGAGCGACTGCGCCTGACCGTGCTGAAGATAAGCGGCCAACTGAAGCAGGAGCACTGTCTCCAGGCCAGGCGCCGCATGCGTGAGCTGCTCAGCCAGCCGGCTAATAAGGAAATCACCTGTCTCTACACCGAGATGGCCATCACCGAGTATGAGACAGCTCCCAACACTGAGAATGTGGAGCGCAGCACCAAGATCTTGAGGCTTATATTGGGCACCTTGCCGGACTACCAGAACACCCAAGTGCTGCAGGCGTTTGTTGTGCGTATTGAGCTGCTGCTGGCCCAGGAGCAGAGGGAAGAGGCCCTACATTTACTCAAATGCCTGGCCATGAACAAGAGTCTGGACACTCTACCCAACGAGCTCTCAGTTGCGCCGAGTGAGCTGATCCAGGGCACCACCCAGCTGCTGGATGCCGCTTTGGCGTCAATGCGCGAGCAAAATTCTGAGGCTGTCGATCCCATGCCACTGCCCGAATATATTATACCGCATCGTCTGGTCCTGCTGCTGCGCGTACATTGCCTGATGCTCTGCCTGCTGAACAAGGCGGACAAAGCCTACGGGCTGCTGAACCAGCTGCTGGAAGAGCCACAGTTCGCGCTGGAGCCGAAGCAGCTGGAGCGCACGCGCTGCCGTTTTCTGCGGGAGCAAGTGCGCGAGCTGCAGCTGCTGTTGGTGCTCCACATTTCCCCCCGGGATAACACGCAGCGTTACCGGTTGAGTGCCGTGCTGGAGCCGGCGCTGCTGGAGTTTCCGCGCAATATGACCTTTCTGCATCGCTGGTCCGCGCTGGGCAGCCTGCAATGGTACAAGCTGCGAATGCACCTCATCCACTGCAAGGCGGGCATCCTGTCGGTGCTGCATCTTATCATCGCGGCGCATATGCGCTTCAGCGAGTACTCCAGCAGGAAGGACGAAGTGGTGGATGCAGAAATACAAAGCGAAGAGCAGATCCAGAAGCAGCTCCAGCAGAATCGCTTGCTAAACATGTTTGAGACATTTCTGCCCACCAATCCGTATCGCTCCGACGAGGCGGCCGAGCAGTATACCATTCTTCGTCGCAACTCCTTGTACTGGCGTCTCTATTTGCGCTCTCTGTCCACGGAGCAAACCAGCTTTGAGCGCAGCAAACGCTGCCTGCTAATGGCCATGGACGAGTGTCCGTGGGACAAGTCGCTCTATATGGAAGGGATCACGTGTGTGCCGCAGGAAATGGGCATGTTACAGGATGTAATGGTTGAGAAGCAGCTGCGCATTTACGCCCCTCCCGATGAGCTGAATGAGTTGCGGGACGCAAATCCACCAAATGTATTGTAGTTAATTGAAATCACACAACTGTTGTTATTCAGTCTGACCCAATCAAACAAAATACTTAACTGTAATAAAAAGAATCTACATTTTTATGCAATATATGTATTTCATTTTAAATTACTTGGCGCCAAGTAAATTTAGCGTGACCATGAAAGAGCGGTGTAAAAATACCGAAAAATACTAAATGGATTTATAGAAAGCTTTCATATGTGGATCGTGAAAGCTTTTTCGGCCGAATTGAAATAAAGAGCTTGAAGCGAATAAAATAAATACATTTTTCAAATATTTATGCAAAATTATAAAAACAGTTAACTGCACTACGCTAAGCGAATATGTTATTATTTGTATATAAGTTGGTATACACGTGTAAATGGTTAAATTATAGTATACTTTTAAGGATAATTTTCTGTTTAGTTATTATTTTTTTATTATTATTTAAAAGCAATATATTTATATTTAAGCAGTAAAATATTAGACTAGTAAGAAATTTTTAATTTACACCTGCTAGAGCTGAGAGTTTTTGAAAATGTTGGTTTAACTGCCTTTTTGAGTATTTTAATGAAATTTCCAGCGTTAACTTAAAACTTACTTGGCTGGCAGTTGAGTGGCCACGATAAAATCTTTAGCTAATATGCATAATATAATTTTCAAATTGAAGCGCCAACCGTTGCAGCAACATTCAAACGCTTACCCACCCCACGGATTTGAGTATAAGAGTGCGCGCGGCGACGGCGAGAGCAAAATAAAAAAATATTGCGTATACGACATGCAGGCAAAGCTCCTAAAGCTTGCGCTCAAAACAAATGAAACAAACCAAACAAAAACAAAAGTATTGCCGAAAGCTTCGCGTGTGTGTGTGTTTGTATATGTGGGAGCTCTTAGCCAAATTGTCTCAGCTGTATGTATGATATCCTGGCCCAAAAGTCTGGGCTTGGAGTAATGCGCCGCCAATGCCAATGCCAATTGGCTCGCTGTTGTCGCCTGTCGAGTCAATCGACAGTCGTCGCTAGTCGCTCGACAGCAGTCCAAGTCCAAAGACGTTGCCGTCGCAGATGCTCGCCGCGCAGTTAGTTCAATTGCTTCTTCTTTTTTTTTTACTGTTTAGCAGCCGCGCGAAGTAACGGCGACGCATTAAAATTGAACCGCAGGTAGAGACACATCTCAGGCAGGGCACCTGATGCAGTTAATGCTCTCAATACATGCATGTCTCTAAAAATATTCAGTGCATATACATGCATGTGTGTGTGTGTGAGTGTGTGTGTGTGTGTTTGCTACACGTCCCGCCTAGCCTGTTGTGTAAGTGTGCGGGCAGCGGCTTCGAGCTTCGCCGTCGTCGTCGCCGTCGCCGTCGCCATAGCCGTCTGAACAGCGACGTTAGCGCGTACACAGCTCTGTCGTCGCAAAAGCTCACCTCCGCCGTCGCAGCGCTCTCCCACTTCGTCGCGGCGTAGTTGTTGTTATACAAAAAAAATATAAAAAAAAAACTTAGATATAATAAATGGAAAGGAAAACTAAAATACCAAATGAACCTGAAATTAGCTTCAAAACGGAAGCCTTGTCGTGTGCGTGTTTGTTGTTGTTGTTGTTGTTGTTATCCTTTAAGGCAAGGCTTAATAAAACGTTAATTTCTCTCATTCTCGCCCCGTCTCTCTCTTGCACTCGCGCTATCACTCTCACGTTGTTTGGCGCCCACTTTGCGCTCTCTGCAAAGCGCTTTGCATTGCTTGACGTTCGTTCGTTCGGCTCGCTCTCCCTCTCTCGCTCTCTCACCTTTTCTCTCTCCATCTGCTGAAGCTCGCTCGCGGCAGCGGCCTAGCTGCTTGGGCTGCTTTGGCTGATTAGTTTAGTTTGTGATTTCAATATAATTAATTTCTGTTTCTGTAGCGGTTTGTTCGGACGTCGAACGTATGTACGCTCGCTCGCTCGTCGCTCGTCGCTCGTTTACCCGCTCGCTAGCTAGCTCGCTCGCTCGCTCGCTCGCTTGTTCGATAGCTGCTGGCTCCGCTTCAGCTTCAGCTTCAATTGTTGTGTTTCAGTTTTCTGTTATTTCTGCGTTCCGTTCGTCGTCGTAGCCGTCTTCGCCTTCGCCGTCGTCGTCGTCGTCGTCGTCGTCGTTGTTGTCGCCGTCACTTTATTATTTTTCCTTATTTTTTTGTGTGTTGCTTTGGCATCGGAATTGAAACCGAAATCAAAATCCGAAATCATAATTGGATTCACAAAACGGTATCAAACTTGATGAAGTGCAACGTATTCTCGAGTAAAGATCAAAAATTTATGTTTGTTTTTGTTTCTAGTGTGTGTTGCACCTGTGTGGGGGAGGTGGGCGAGGTGGGTGTGATAATCAGCTGCGAATTGCGCCATCTAGTGGCAGTCAAACGGATTTCTAAGAGAAGCTGCAACAAATGTTCGTTCCATCTTAGAGCATAGGAAAATAAACAAAAACAACAATAACAACAAACACTTGCACATATTAATACAAATATATAAATATATGTTTATTTGTATGTATTTGTGTAGCTTGTACGTGCCCATGTGCGCCTGTGAGTGTGTGTGTGTGTGTGTGTGGTTGTTAATTTTTGTATGGCACAGACAAGCCAAAAATTAACATATTAATGAATTTCCAGTTTCTTTTTGTTGTTTTTGTTTTTCTATGGTTTATTTGCTTTCGTCTCGTATTTTCGAATTGCTTTTAATTTTGCTAACAATCTATACATTTATATATTTTTCTATACACACATATATATGTATAATCTATATATATATTTATATATACATAAATAGATTTTTTGTAAATATTTTTTATTTATTTATTTATTTGTTTGTGCCGCCAAATCAATCAAAATATCAAAGCGATAGAACAACCCAGCAAAGAAACAAGAGATTAAAAACAATAAACAGCAAGCAATAGGCAATAGTAACAACAACAACAACAACTGCGACAAATAAACAACAACAACAACAACAGCAACACCAAAAAAAACAACGAACAAAACGCACTCATTAAAAGTCTAATAAAGTTTTTCGGTTTTTATTATATTTGTTGTTGTTTTTGCTGTTTTCAAGGTTTTATTTTTTTCGTTTTTGTAGCTATGCGTATGTGTGTGTGTGTTTGTGTGTTGCTCGTATATTTCTTATTTTATTTCATTTTCGTTCGATTTGCCGTTGTTGTTGCTAGTTTTTTTCTTTTTGTGTTTTCTGCTTAGCTTCTTCTGCTGCTTCTTCTTCTTCGTCTTCCTAAACATCTTTGATTCGAACGCACGTCAAAGTATCGGCAACGGCAGCTTTCAAGCCAGCGGCGACTGCGACGCTACGCGCACGCTTAAAAAGTTATTAATTTTCATAATAATTAACTTTGGGAATTTGTTGCAAAATATTCAACACACATATCCACACACACACACAGATACAGACACACATGAATTTTTATAAAATTATTTGTTGTCTCCTCGAGCACGACAAAATTATTGCTGACGTCGCATCTGCTGCCGCCATCGCCGCCGCTGCAGCTGCGACGCGTCGTTGTCTCCGTCGTCACCGTCGCCTTGCGTCCCGCATACAAAACAGAGAGGAGAGAGAGAGAGAAAGAGGCGAAGCTTGTACACGCATACAGCAAGTGCTAACCAATACTAGCGCAGTGGCAGCAGCAGCTGCTGCGGTTATTAGCGCTGCTAAAAGCACAATACAAAATTTCTTACCTCCTCAAAACACTTACCAAGCAGAGCAGAGCCAAGCAGCGCCAAGCAGAGCAGAGCAGAGCAGAACAGAGCAGGAAGGGCAGACAGCCTATAAATGTGAATGCAGATAAGCGCAGTGAGTTGCGCTTAACTGCAAGCTCAGTCAGAATGCGCTCAATCACGCTCTCTCTCTCTCGCTCTGTTGCTCTCTGAAATGCGCTCTCAGCTGGCAGTGCTTGCATCACTGTTATTATCGCTATCAGCATCGCTCAAACGAACTGAGCTTTCGCAATCTGATCTACAAGTCAACAACAGCAGAGTCAGCCACAGAGAGAGTAACAGCGAGAGAGAGAGAGAGAGAGAGTAGCAGCAGCAGTAGCAACAACAAGTGTTCCCTTAAATTTTGCTGCACAGATTACGCATACGCAGCGTGAGCTGCACGGCAAAGTGCTAACAAGAGATATGTAAACAATTAATAAACGAAAACAATATTATGCAGTGGCAGCAATTGCAGCAACAACAAGAATAGTAATAGAACGTGCTAAATTGAGTAATAACAGCCACTTACATACATACATACACACGTTGGCATGTGTATGTATGTATGTACGTGTTTCTATATCTCACTCTCTTGCTCTCTATGTGGCGCGAGTGCGAGTGCAAAGCTATTTTTGGTTTGGAAACGGTGACGGTGACGGCGACGGCGACGGCGACGACGACGGCGAATTGCCAGCAGCAGCTACCACCTGATGTTGCCGTCGGCATCGCTGTCGTCGCTACAGTTAGTGGTTAGGCCAGGTCGAGGCAGTCGCAGCAGCAGCAGCAGCAGCAGCAGCGGCGGCAGCAGAGAGCTCAGACAAGTTAAATAGCGTGAGCGACAGAGGCAGCACTATTGCTAACCAAAAAAAAAAAAAAGTAAATAAATAATAATAATAAAAGAACAGCAAAAACGGCGCGCAATTTTCTAAACGATTTTTCGAAGGACGTTGCTTGCACATTGTCCTTTACCATGGATGTGTGTGTGTGTTTCTGTATGTGTGTGAGTGGGTGTGGGTGTGTGGTATGCGATGAGAAGCAGCAAAGCTATCCAAATTCACAGCTGCGTGATTTATCAGTTATACTTGGGTATTCAATCATGCGCTCTGAAAAAATTGTCACATCTTTAGCTCTATTTATAAACTACTCGTCACACACACACATACACATACGCACATACGCACACATAGCCATGCATACATAGTTCTGCGTGCGTATTGTTGTTATTGCTGTTGGCGTGTACGTAATTCGCTCAGTTTTGAATGCGCTCTGTAATTAACTGCTTTACCGTTAGAACGAAAACAGAAGTAAACAAACAGCGCGCAAAGGAGTGTTTGGACTCGTAGCGGCGAGAGTGAGAAGGAGAGAGAGATAGAGGCAGATAGAGTGGGACAGAGGGCGGGCAAAGAGAATGGGCCTGCGAGTACCGTATTGGGCGCACTGTCAAACGGCGAGAATAAACGAGAACAAGCCAGCGTATTATATAATTTATTTATTGTTTTGCGCTCGCGGCGATTTGCGCTAATGTTGTTGCTGCTGTTATTGCTGCTGTTATTTCTGCTGTTATTGTTGCTGTTCTTTTTGATAATCTGCGTCTCCGTCTAGCAATTGCTGTGCCTTTTGCTCGCCAGTTTTGAAGGCTTTTGTTTTTGTTCTGTTCGTGCTGGCGCAATGCAAATAAAGTGAGCAGCCAACCAGCCAGGCAGGCAGGCAGGCAGTCAGGCAGTCAGATGAGTGAGCGAGGGCGAACAGTGGGAAGAGTGGGAGAGCGCACGTAACAACAAAATGTTTAAGTTTGCCGTTGTCATTGTTGTTGCTATTATTATTGCTCGTAACTGCGACTGCGACCCAGGTGATTGACCCAGGCCAGTGTCACTGTCACTGTGACTGTCGCCGCTGCCACCGCTGCCACCGTTGCCACTGCTGCCGCTGCCGCTGCTATTTCCTTTGCTGCTGTTGCTACTACCGCTGCTGCTCATTAATTTTCTTTTGCGTGTTTATTTTGCAATGTGTACTAGAAATTTGTCCACAGTTCCACAGTCTTGGTTGTTTATCAAGCCCAAGCCCACCCCCTGGCTTGCGTAGACATCTATATTTCATGTCCCTGTTGTGCGTGAGCCCTGGTCTGGGTGTGCGTGTGAGCTTTTTGTCGTCTTCGCCTTCTTTTGGGGTGTGCGAACGACAGCAACAAGAATGAGCAACAAGACACACGCATTGTAGCAATTCATGTTTTATGCTCTTATACTTTGCTTATTTGATTTGAGCGGCATACTCGAACACACACACACACACACTCACACATGAAAGTGCATGTGCTTTCTAAAAATGTCTGCTTAAGTCCATAAATTTCGAAGTCAAACTCGAAGTCGAAAGCTTTGAGACAGAACGCGTCCGCTCTCTTCCATCCTCATGCTCCATTCCCATTTGCAGTCTATCTTATACGCTCGCTTAGCCGACCGGCCGTCCGACCGAACGACCGAACGACCGACCGACCAACCAGCCACCCACCCATCCGCTCTCGCCCTCTCTCGGGCAGTTTTCAAGCTTTCGTGCTAAATGAACGAGCGAAGACGCAGCTTCGACCGGTTTCCATTTGACTAAAGCTCTTAATTTTTGTTTATGTGTTGTTGTTACTTGAAACGGCAGCAACAACAATAAGAACAACAGCAACAGGTGACAACACACAGGCAGAAACAAAGAAACAAAAACAAAATGATTAGCTATATGTTTAAATATTTTTTTTAATTAGCAACAACAACAACAACAACAAAATGCGAAAACAAAATCAAATGCGACCCAAAATTTAAATAAAGTCATAAAAAAAATAGTTAAAAACGAAAAAAACATAAGTGTAATTTAAAATAAATTAAAAATCTATTTAAATGCTTTTAGACAAAGCTAAGCAAGACAAACAACAACAACTTAAACCGAGCGCAAAGTGCGCGAATTTTTTTATGTGAATTTTGTGTATGTTTCATTTTTTTGCTTAAGCAAAAACATAGTTTAAATAAAAAAATAAACAAGTTTTTTCATTCTTTTTTTTTTTGTGTTTGCTTAGAGTTCACAATGAGCTAATGTAACAGGAGCAGCAGCAGCAACAACAACACGGCTATTGTACACTTGCAGAAAACAGTGCGACAAAGCAACAACAACAACAATTACCTCCGCATCGCAACGGCTGTACAAATATTAACAAAAAAAAAAAAAAAAAAACGTACATATATTTAAATAAAAGCAAAAGAAATTAACATTTTTTTTTGTTTTAAATACTACAACAAATGCAAACCTCCCAACTTAACGAAAATAGCAGCAGCTGCAGCAACAAAATTCACTTTACAACAACAAAACCAACCAAATAAATACCAAAAACAGAAATAATAATTTAAAATACTAAAAATAAAAAATAAATAAAACAAAAAAAGCAAGTATGTATGTATATACAAAGTTAAAGACACAACAACAACAAAAGGTACTTCATGCATTTCTATGTGAAAAATAAGTATACAAAAAAGAAAAACAAAAAACAAAAAAGCAAAGAATAACATAAAAGTTTACATATTTTTTATATGTACACATTGAAAGTACATTCATATAAAATATATATATTTATATATATACATATGTATATATGTATATATACGTACGTACATACGTAACAAGAACCAAGAACAAGCCACCAAAAGAAATAAAGTACAAACAGACCAAACAAAATAAAACAAACAACAACACAAAAAAACAAAAAAACTCAGCTCAAGCACATTAAAACCGTTACAAACTAAAAACCAACCGCGCAGTCAACAAGAAAAAAAAATAATAATAACAACAACAACAACGGTAGCAGCAAGTGCAAAAGGTAAAAAGGAAATAAACAAATTTGCGGCGTGCGCAACAAACACGCAAAGCAAGCAAAAGAAGGAAGAAAAGGAACACGCAAAGTGTGAGTGCGTCGCGGCGAGCGCCAAAGCCAAAGCCTAACAGCAGCAGCCACAGCCACAGCCACAGCCGCAGCAAAAAGAAAGAAAACAGAAGAAGAATTAGAAAAGAAAAAAAAAGGAAAAAAAAACTGTAACAATAGCAAACAGTCGACGCGGACTTCATGCAGAAAAATAAGAAACAGCACAAAACATGTAAGTGAAATTGATTTTTGTACACTACACACAATGCGAAAAGTAGGCTATATATAAACTAGCTAACGTTTTGTCAAGGGTCGATGATAAAGCAGAGTTCATAAATTGAATGTTAATTAGAATAATCGTTGTTATCTAACATATAATTGATGTGCTAATAGCAATAATAATAATAGTAATTAATTTCCGAAATTTCTGTAGTTTGTTATTCGCAATTTTTCGTATCACAGATAGGAGAGTATTGTGCAGTCGCTTGTATGTGATTGCAATTTGGCATTGCTTTCGTACGTATGCATACCTGTGTGTGTGTGTGTGTGTATGCTTGTTTGAATGTGCATGTGTCAAGCATTGTTGGGGTTGCCCTTGTTGTTGGCTGTCATTGTTGGTGCGACTCCTAACCTACATAAATATTAAATATTTTCGGGCGTCTGCTTTTCACTCACTCTCTCACACACACACAGCCTGCTGCTAGCTCGCTCACTCATGGTCAGGCTGGCGCATCGCCCCACACGCCGCCCGCCTGCTGCACGCATTGTGCGTGAGTGTAAAGCTGCTGTCAGTCTGGCAACGTCTGCTGCGGCTTAAGCCTCTAACAACAAACAACAACAATGGCACCTGGTGGGCGTCTGTTTTTTGGGATCGTTATGGTTACACTTACTTATCTCCCAGAGAGAGAGCGAATGTGATAGATAAAGAGTGTGGGTTGCCAAAAAAAAAAAGAAAAAATAATAATAATAATAACACGGCAGCGTCTGAAGCTTATCAAAACGTCTGTGTTCACGCGTATAAAGATTATAATTGTCTCATACACACACACACACACACACATACCCATGTATGTTTGTATATGTATCATATATGTACATATGGATAATTACAATGCAAATGAAGTAAAAGCTCTCACAGCTTAAATAAGTATGCGAAGCAGACTTCTTGCTGATTGATGATGGACACAATTTGCGAACTTTACATGTGTAGATGAGAGAGACAGCGATAGAGGCAATGGCAGGGGCAGCTAACAGCTCAAGGCAATTGACCCGCATTCGTATTCAGTCAGGCACACGCGTTGCGACCCGCTCGATCTCCAACTCCCCTCTTTCATTCTCTCTTTCGCTCGCAATCACTTTTGCATCTGACAATTGAATTAGCAAAGAGTCCTCGACAGAAGCGGGCTTCTTGTTTGTCTTTTCTTTTAGTTTTTACAACAATTGTAAATAAAATAAAGCATACTTTTTTGTCGATTGTTAGTTTGGGATATCTGGATATGTATGTATGTATGTATATGTGCATATATAATGTTTGCATAGTTGTTCTATATATAGATAATATCTAAACAAATATTTTGCAACGTTATCTGGCAACACTGACTGAACCGCTCATTTGCTCAGGTATTAGCAAATGTCTTTAGAAGTGTTTTGCAACACTGCAATAATGACGATTATGAACTGCTTGGGAATTGCAGGAATTTGGATTCGAAAGCTCAAATTAAATAAAGGAATATTATAAAATATATGTGTGGAATGTATAATAGGGAGGTATAATATATACCTGCCTAAGGAATGTATAATATATACAAAGAAATGTGAAGAATGTCATAAACATTAAAACAAAATCGAATTTATAAGGAGAGAGAGAGAGAAAGAGAGAGAAGAATGAAAATTTACAAACAGAACGTTTTTATTTCTGTTTTATTTTCCTTATTTTTTATTGTCAATAATAGTGAAAAAAAAAACAAAAATAAAAACAAACCTTGTTTTTAAATATATTTTTCCACTCGGGTTGATTGACCTCGCCCCTCTCAACCGACTAGTCATACCCCTTAAAAATATACATACATATATAAAAATGATACACGATCCGCTTAGTAATCCGTCAATAAAATTCTTTTTTTGGCTGGGAATTTCCGTAGAGCTTGCTCAATTGTCAAACGAAAAACTAACAGCAACAACAACAACACCAATGGCAATCGAATAGAAAAGTAAATATATAAATAACTAAATAGTTCAAAGATATCATATGGATATATATAAGATATACATATACATATATATTTATGTATATCTTGTGTGTGTTTTGTGGTATGCTCATTATTTATAGGCAGCACTTGCTAATATACTATAAATCTTACATATACTTATATATATGTATATTTATATCTATATAATATATATAAATATATATTATATATATGTATTTAGGTATATGGATATGTATTTAAAAAATATGTCTATGACACATAAAGCCTTCTGTTTATCGCTCTTAGCATTTTACGAGTCTTAGCATTATGAGCTAATGACCCAATAATCAAATTGAACGATAAGCAGATACCCAGTAAAAGAGTTTTTTTTAAAGACAATTAAAATATTAAATTGGATTTTGTAATATATTTTAATAACATAATAATTATATAAAATACCAAAAAGTAATTATCCGAAATTTAAAACACTTGATAGTGCATCTCTTAGTCAGCTATGCCCTACGTTATTGATATGCCTGCTCCTAAATCTATTTCGAATCCAAAACCTTGCACGAAAATAGATTTACAAAGAAACCCGACAAACGAAAATAATAATAAAAAAAAAAAAAAAATGTATATATACTACATACATATATTTATATATATTTAAAAAACAAGCACAAAAAAAATGAAAATATTTATTTGTCTATGGAAAATAATAGAAAATATGAATTTATTTACTACATGACACGCAACAAGAGCAATCAAATAAATTATGAAACAACAAAATTAAATTGTTTTCGATAAGGCAAAACTATGAGTTGATGTCGCTCAGATACCCTGTAGCAACACGCTGCCATATTGGGTATGCACATGCGCTATGGGTTTGAAATTCTAATTCTCTAAATTAACTTGAAAACATTTCAATTGATGAATTCTTTCCCGATTGCTGTTCGTTTTTAAAGTATGGCAGCTCTGTTTTAATTAACTTCAAAAATCAAGAAAGTCTGGCAACGCTTTGAAGCTATTGTACATCTCTCTGTTAATAACTATGTGCTAATTCATAGTTGAATGAGATTAGACTGAATAGAAAATGATATGATATGATGCCAGATATTGAGAATATGAAAGTCTGGCAACTCTTTGCAAGATATTTGCTAAACTCTAGGTGTTCACAGTTTTTTGATAAAGATAAAAATACATATCAAAATAATATAAAAATAGAATTTGTTGTTATGATTTTTGTAGAACTGATCAAGCACTCTAGTCAGACTTTTTACAGGGTATCATTAATTAAATCGCTGTCGAACATGAGCAATAAACTAAAAACTTAACAACTTGTTATATCAAATTGTTATTGCCTAATCCATAGCGCGCTGCCCTTGACCTCTCTTTCACGCCTCACAGCCGCGCTCCAGTAGCTCCATCTCCCTCTCTCTTTGTCGCAATCTCTATATATCTATTTAACTGTCATCCGAACTGATCTGGATATGTTTATCTATGCTTCTCTTTCACCTGCAGCGCCCCGGTCATCAAAATGAGCGCCCTCGATGCGTACCTAAAGCGTCCAGCGAAAGCGGCGTCCAGGTCGACCTCGGAGCATTCCAGCGGCGATCAGGCGGCGCAGGCGGACGTTGAAGATCTCAAAACAGACATTCCCTACTTTGACGATCCGCAGCAGCAGCAGCAGCAGCCAGAGGCTGATCCTCAGCAGCAGCAGCAGCTGGGGGGATATGCGTCCGCCTGGTCGCCCGCTGAGGACGCAGCCTCGCCCGAGACCCAACAGCCGGATGATTTGGAGCTGGATGATAGCTATACGGACTCGGACTATGCGGCCAGCGGCAGCGCTGCGAATAGCTACTATCAATCGCCGACGCCATCGAATAGTGACATAATGCTGCGGCCTCCCTCCAATACCAGCTTCCAGTACAGTTATCCATCGCCGGGCACTGGACCGGGTCCGGGTGGCGGTGGCGGTAGCAACAACAACAACAACAACAACAATAACAGCAGCAGCAGCAGCAGCGGGCGTCAGCATGCCGCCTATGGACATTCCCAGGCACTGGCGTTGCCGCCGCCGCCATCGCCGAGCTCATCCTCGACCAATATGTACCCCAACATGTGGTATCCGAATGCATCGTATGGTAATTCCAGCGCTGGCCACGCCTATGGGCGGTATGCGGGCTGTGGTGTGCCGCCGAGTGCGGCTGCGTATGCGGCGGCCGTTGCGCATGGCATGTTGCCACATGGCCATCATCATCCGCATGGGCCGCTGCATCATTCGCATACGCATTCGCTTCCACATCCGCATCCGCATCAGCATCCGCATCCACACGCACTTCCACATCCGCATCACCAGCATGCGCACCACCCGCACACGCACGAGACGATGATGGAAATGTTTCATCTGTCCAATAGGTAAGTGTACGATATTATTTACTTGATCGATCATTGATATTTATCGATTTATCGGTTGTAAAATTGGATAAACTGCTTATTTCTGCATATTCCAAGTTGGAAAGGGGTGCTTATAGAATGATATCTCAATAATAAAGTGGCAACTCGATATTTATCGATTAATCGATTTGTGTTGCCTGGCAAGGTCCTTATCAATGTATGCCTATATTTCTCTGAAAACAATAGTCGAAATAGCAATCTTTTATATGCGTGGCCTTTTTAATCAACTGCTGGAAGTCGATATTTATCGATAGCTCAAAAAATATAGATTTACCTATTCTCATTCTCATTCATTCAGCAAATTGTATACCCAAATAGTTTAGTTCTTTATCGTTGCTGGCTGAGTAAAGTTATCGATCATAATCGATATTTATGCTATATATGGGATTACTTGAGATTAGCTTTTAATTTGACTGCTTATTGGGATTTCAAAGAGATATAAAAGCCATTTGAAATCCAAATTCCATTGGCAGCCTTGTTATACAGATAAATAAATATATGTACATACATATATATGTATGTATATGTATACATATATGTATGTACTTGATTGCTGATAAAAATCTATTCTTTTTTTTTTGCATTTGTGCACACTCACACTCACTTCCATTTCCTTGGCCAATTTTCTTAACCCACAAACAGCGGAAACAACTGGCACCATAACACAGATTCCCCAATTCCCCCAGCCCCCAGCCCCCAGCCATCCGCGCAGCAAGCAAATCATGCGCCAACGCACGCTGTTCAGCTTTTTATGACCCGTGCAGCCAATTTGGCCACATTTGTTGAGCTGCTGACCCGCTGTGCGTCTGTTGGCTCTGATTGGACTCGATTGCTGGCGAAACAGCCACCCCCTCCCACTCCCGCCCAGCCATGCCCCTTACCACTCGCAGTCCTTTTGATAATTCATCCTGTGGCGCTTATTTTGTATATTTTTATCAAAATTGTTTGTTTTTCTTGACAATTTTCACATTTATTTTCGTCACACACTGCAAGCGGCAGAGACAACAATTTGCTCAGTGGGTCATTGGCTAAAGCCAGAAGAAGATGAAGAAGAAGACAACGATGACGGCCAGTAAATGAATTGAGATAGAAAAATAAACAACATCTTGGCCATGCCCACTTGCTGCTGCTAACAAGCTCCGCTAATGGACACTTACTGCACTCATGCGTTGCATTTGTTGTTGTTGTTATTGTTGTTGTGTTCTTGTTATCTTTAAGTCTTATGAAATTTATGGCACGCGTGCATCGGCTCACACCCACAAGCGCCGCTGACCACGGGCCATCAACTCAATGGGCCAACAATAACAAAAACAAAAGAGTCAGGCAGCAAGAGGTAGCTTGATTGGCAGCAACGTAAACAGAGAGAGAGAAAAAGAGAAAGAGAGAGAAAATACGCTATACTAAATACAAAATTGATTTCCTTATTTGCTGCAAAAAAAAAAAAAAACACCGAAAGAAAACAAAAAAAATACGTAAGAATATTGCACTCGGACATTAACGACTGACTGCTTAATACTCGCTCATGCGCTTGAAAACAGCATTGAATTATTTGTCGTAAATCTCTAGAGGTAGTCTGCACTAACTTAACTCTCGACTTGTTTAGCTCAAGCTGTAAGGTTTGGCTAATTTATAGGTTTTTTGTTTTTAATGATTTCCCACCTCTTCCAGTGGTAAATAACATGTTTTGCTTAATCAATAAAGGAGGTGTACCGTAACTTACTTGGGTTTCCTATTATATATATTATAGTTTTTTGTTTTTTATGATTAGACACGCCCACAATGGGCGTAGTTATATCTACTAGTTATTTGTGGTCTTCGCTAACTATAAAAAAAAACTTCAGATTCAAAATTTCAAGTTTTTAATGGTGTTTCTTTTATATTCAAATTTGCCAGGCAACTAATCTACTCCTTTCACTTCGAGAACGGGTATAAATATTCCATATAGAGCCACACACATACATACATCTATATGTTATCTATCTATCTATAATAGACAACTTAAATGCTCTCACTAAATGCTAGTTAAATACTAATAATTATTAGCTGCATGTAAAATGACAACAATATTACGTATACGTATACGTTACGTATACGTAATAATCGTTTCATAAATAATTGAATATTGGCAGTTTTATTCATATGAAAGCTTAGCTGTGCTAACTGACTAACTAATTGATTGATTGACTGCCTGCCTGACTGATTGATTGATTGGCTAATTGATGAGTTTGCTTTTTACAGTTGACTTTCAAACTGGATTCGCTCAATTTCGTCTAGCTAAATCTAAATTTATAGCTAACTCCATAAGTAATTGGCTTTCAGCTCATGCGCAATTCCCATGCGAAAAGTGGGTGGACTTAATAATATTTTTGTGGTTTTTCTGTTTTATTATTATAATGAATTGATCTTTTTACACATTTATGGGACGTAAGGAGGGAAAAGAGGGTGGATAGTTGCCATCAAAAATCTCTATTTCTGAAAACTTTAAATATCTTAAGTTGTAGATTCTTGAAATATTGCATATCTTCAAGCTAAAGATCTGTAAAAATAAATTAAATGCTATTTAAACCTTTCCACCTTGTTCTCGACTTGGCTATTCTGCAACATTTAAAAATGTTCTTACCTTATTTCTTTGTATTTCCACATTTATAGAGCTTCCTTTTCATAAAACTTGCCGATGAAAACCTAAAAATTTACGTTTAAAAAAAAACCAAACAAATCATTGACTGAGAGGAATGAAAAAATGTTGAACTCAATTTCCGGCAGTTGCCAATTCTCCGGAACATATTATATATGGATTGGCAAGACGTACACATACACGTACACAAATGTATGTGTGTGTATGTATTGAATATCCATAAATTTTCATTGGCGATTTCACAAGCTGCTGTAAATGGTTTTCCACGCAATTTGAACCGCTTAACCGATGACTATTCCAAGTAATTGGGATATTTAACAATATTACGTATACGCTATGAGCTATGAGCAAATGGAAAACAAACGCATAAAAAGTGAGAGATAAGAGTAGCTATACCAATACACACACACAGACACATATGTGCATGTATGTATGTATAATAGATACAACACTTAATCGTTGGTGATTGTAAATTACTAATAGCGATTAGAATGTTTTGTTTTCTTAAAATATAACTGCAATAACTGAGTAAGTGAACGATAGCCACTTCACTATGTTACGCATTAAAACAATCTATTTCTGTCAATATTTGTATAGATACCCTGTAACTAGACAGGGGTATACATGGAAGGGCATGTATGACCTGACCAGCTGCAAAACGATCGTGAAAAGCTAAACATGAAATATAGACACAGTCATAGAAGTACTATAAATCAATATATTGTCATTATCTTATCAACTCTCCACACATCGGCAATCGAGCTACTCTTACAGGGTATTTATCAGTCGATATTTGCATTTGTCATCAAGAAATCCGTTCGATTGCATTTTCAGCTTGTTTCTGCACGGCGCCAAGGTCACGGCTACTATAATGTGCAAGAGTGAGAAACAGAGAGGAAGCGTGAGCGAGCGAACGAGCTAGTGTGTGTGTGTGAGTGAGTGAGCGAACAGAATGCATGGCAAGTACAGTAATCGAGACGACGCGTCGACGCCGACGGCGCCGCCTATCACAGTGCACTGCCGTTACATTGTTGCGCATTCAAAACAAATAGCCGAGACGGACGACGAGAACAATCCAATGAAGCGCAGAATGAAAGAAAGAGAAAGAGAGAGAGGGAGTGCAAGCAACAGGCCGCGCCAGAGTGTAACGGGACGCTGGCTGTAAGGGCGATGGGTTGAGTAACTGCAAATGCAACATGTTAAATAAACAAATGCAGTATGCATGCATATACATATACATATGTATGTACATATGTATTTATGTGAGCATTGATAGAGACCGCACTCACAATCAGCCGCAAAGTTGGCGCGTCGAGTGGCGTCAAGACCTTGCACTTCCTCGTTTGGCCACTTGGTCTGGCCCATTGAAAACAAAGTGAACGTCTCAAGGGCAACGCTTAGAACACCACGCCCTTAGCCCCTCACTCAAACTAGCTCACACATACACACACACACACACACTCTCAATCTTACCTCCTCTCTTCCGCTCCCTCTCTCTCTCACTCTTTCGCTCTCTATAACAATGCCGTTTACCGTTTACAATTGGAAGCCTAACCGCTTCCAGCCTCTTTTGTAGTCACCCTGTGCTCGGTACGCTGGCACAGGGCGTACACTTTGAAGCATCTTAGCTAGGGTATCACTTGAAGTGTTAGCTGTTAATTGATATTTGCATTTAATTTTGCAACATTGTTGCACTTGGCAGCCATTTGCGTGTGCACATCTACATATATGTATACATATGTATCTATATATGCACGCTTGCTATCTATGTATACATATATCTAGGATACCCAGTGCCATACGATCCAAGTGCAGGCACTATTTGTTTGCATAATACGTTTATCGTATATCATTTGTTTAGACTGCACTCTGTTTATACTGTCGTGAAAATGCATTAGTATCATACATTTGGGAATTTGATTCGTTTGGCTCTATCGCCTGCCTGCCGGCCATTATTTATTTATGTTTTGCATTGGCTGACGAGTTTATTAAAAATTACCACGCCTCGTTTCCCATTGACTTATTTATAGATGTTCGTAATTATTTATTCAAAAACTTGAACGATAATAAACAATTAGTTTATGATATTCACACAAAACTGTATACCCAGCAGAATGTAGAGCTCAAAGTGCAGGGTAATTGAAGACATTTAGCTGCAGCTGGCATAAGTACGTGTGTGTTGAGTGTGTGTGTGTGTGTAAGTGTGAGAGTGCTTGCTTGTGCTTGTGTCTGTGTGCGTGTAAATAAATTCGTTACATAGTGGGATACATCGTTTTTGCGCCTTTTCAATTTTGCATGTGCTTGATATTGTTGTTTGCGTTTTGGTTGTTGTTTGTTTGTTTGTTGTTGTTGTTGTTGTTGCCGTTGCAGTTGCTTCTTTCATTTCGCACTCGGCGCTTTGTGCGCCTATTGCGAACTTGCATTATTATTATTTTTTTTCTTTTTCAATTGCGTTTTAAAATAAATTACATCAGTGGACGGGGATGGCAATAGCAACAACAACATCAACAACAGAAGCAACAACATCTATTATGGCAGCCATTGCTAATCGAACTTAAAGTGCTCATATTCCCATATGAGTTACTCATACATTGCCTGGAAGCCGCTGGCAGAGCGCCGAATAGACCAAAGAGACAGACAGAGAGAGAGAGAGGGAGAGAGGGAGTGAGAGAATGAGCCAGAGCCTGAGCGAGAGTGAGAGTGAGAGCAAGCTGAAATGATCGCTTAGAAAATGAAACTCTGCTTGAGCGCGGCGTGGGCGTAGTTTGAGGCAAAAGGAAGTTCGCGCCATGTTCGGCTTCGACGCTTGACTCGCTGACGCTAACAGCGACGCTGACGGCAACAGAGACGCCAGCTGCATTGGCGAGACCCATTTCAGCTGATTATTATTGACAGCTATTGAGCTGTTTGTCATTCCCACATTCCGCTGCAGCAGCGTTAAGTCATGTCTGCGTTTTTCTCTGTGTGTGTGTGTGTGCCTAGACTGCCGTGTCATGCGCTATATGGGTGTATGTTTGTATGTATGTATGTAAGACAGAACAAACAATTACATTAGCTATGTCTGGCTGTTGACCAGCGCCGTATACCCCACACTACACCCGCCCAACCGGTCGACCCTTTTTTATTGCGTCTCATATCTATTGATTTAAGTGTATTGCAAACGGTATATTATTCACAACCTAATCCCTGCACTTACCTGCTGTCTTTGTTGTTGCAGCGGGCGTGAGGCACGCAACCGGGCGGAAAAGAATCGAAGAGACAAACTGAATGGCTCCATACAGGAGCTATCCACCATGGTGGCGCATGTGGCCGAGTCGCCGCGACGGGTTGACAAGACGGCGGTGCTACGTTTCGCAGCGCACGGACTTCGCCTCAAATACGGTAAGTGCACTATGCATGCATGCATATCTGCATAATAATATGTGCATAAATATACACACATACATACATGAGTATAAATGTGCACATATACAGTAAGTGCGCACTCATTAAAGTCAATAAATAATATTTGATTTCAATTGGTATTTTTCTATAGTTTCTATATCAGTTTGGTGTATTGCGCAGTCTGGCAACTCTTTTGCATTTAAATTCTCCTCTCTTTCGCGCTTCACGAAAGCTGCAATCTGTTTACGTTTAGTGCTGCCAGACTGCCGTGAAAGCCGTTAAGCTTGCGAAAAGCAAACATAAACATCTGAATAATATTATTTATGAACTATTTTTGTTTGTTTTTCGCTTTTGCAATTAGTTTTTGGCAAAACGCTGAATCAACAGCGACCGCAGGTGACAGACACACTGATGGGCATGCTGGATAGCTTCTTTCTCACGCTCACCTGCCATGGCCAGATCGTGTTAATATCGTCGAGCATCGAACAGCATTTGGGACATTGCCAGACGGATCTGTATGGCCAAAGCATACTGCAGATAACACACCCCGAGGACCACGAAATGCTCAAGCAACAGCTCATACCCACCGAGCTCGAGAATCTCTTCGATGCGCATGCGGAGCCGACGGACGCCGACGGTGAGCCGCGACAGCGCAGCAAATCCGAGGAGGATTACATAGATCGCAAGTTGCGCGATGATCGACGCAGCTTTCGTGTACGGTAAGGGTTTTTTTTAAATAGCTGATTGGCAGCATTTTTTCCAATTTACAGACGGGTTTTCCAAATTGTTCATTCGATCCATTTAGAATTTCCTTTAGATTTCATCATATTTCCTTCTGTTTTCTACTTCACGCAGTTTGGCGCGCGCTGGCCCCCGCTCAGAACCGACCGCCTATGAGGTGGTCAAAATCGACGGCTGTTTCCGGCGGAGCGACGAGGCACCACGCGGCGTACGCTCCAATACATTCAGTTCCAGCCTGCAGCTAATAAGACGCACGCGTGGCCGTGACGATGCCATACCGCTACACACAATTAGCGGCAACGATATTGTAAGTGCCCAGACATTCGCTAATATACATATATGTACATATGTATATTCAAATACTTAAATACCTGCATATACATACATATATGTACATATACATATGTATGTGAGTATGCATATGCATAAGCAACAAATAATCTGTGGGATTGAACAACGAGCCATTCATATGAACTTCTGAACTATTACAGTGTTCCATGAGCGCTGCAATTGCTCTTTGCTCAGTTATTCAAACGGTTATAAATAGGCAACTTTTGTAGTAGTTCAGCTGTTGATAAATGAACGAAAAATCCAACCGCTACGAATCGTTCATCGTCATCGATTAAACGGTTAAACGGTTATGAGCGAGACGTTTTGCTCAACCGTTTGAGAGCAGTTGTGCAGCTGCTACCGAGCGTTAAGTTCAAATGAACTGTTCAACCGGGACAATAAGTTCTATTGAGCTACTTAGTTATTGTTGACAAGAGAAAATAAAAAACAATGCATAACAAACCAATACGAATAGTTCAGGATAAGCACTAGGAAATATAGTTTATAAATATATTTTAATGTATGTATTCTTTCGTTCTTCAGGTGCTGACAGCTTGTGCGCGAATTATAAGACCACCAAAGATCGTGAATCGTCTGTTTGATGCGAACACGCTGGAATATCGCACACGGCATTTGATCGATGGCCGCATTATAGATTGCGATCAAAGGATCGGCATTGTGGCCGGCTATATGACGGATGAGGTGCGCAATCTGAATCCCTTCACCTTCATGCACAACGACGATGTTCGCTGGGTGATTGTGGCGCTGCGGCAGAGTGAGTGGGCGACTGTTTGTGTGCCTGGACACTTTGAGTTCATTGCGAATTTCTTTCAGTGTACGACTGCAACAGCTCGTATGGCGAGTCAACGTATCGGCTCTTCACGCGCAACGGCAACATCATTTATCTGCAGTCCAAAGGATATCTGGAGATCGACAAGGAGACGAACAAGGTTCATTCGTTCGTCTGCGTCAACACGCTGCTGGACGACGAGGAGGGCAAGCGGCGTGTGCAGGAGATGAAGAAGAAGTTCTCGGTCATCATCAATACACAAATTCCACAGTCAACCGTCGATGTGCCCGCATCCGAGCATCCAGCGCAGCTGGAGAAGGCGGTGCTCTGCCTGATACAGAATCTACAGAGCAGCCAAGCGGAACAGAACGGCGAGCAGCTGGACGCGGACGGTGATGATGACGATGCCAATGATGATGGGGACGAGGTCGACGACGATGATGGCGACGACGGCCTGGCGAGCCTGGCCGCCTTGAACTATCCAGAGTCGCAGCAGCAGCAACAGCATCAACATCAGCAGCACCAGCACCATCCACATCGTCATGGACATTCACATCATAGCTTCCTCGATGCCGGCTCCATGTCACAGGCACGTCTGGGCTCTGGCCATAGCATGGGCAGCTCGAAGACCCCTCCGCTGGCGCTGGTGCCGCCCGAGACGGCGTCGGTCAAGTCCTCCATATCGAAAAGCGTCAGTGTGGTCAATGTGACAGCGGCCAAGCATTTGCGCGGCCTTCAGGCTGCATCGGCGACCAAGTCGCCCAGCTCCAAGTCCGGCTCGAGCTCGACGCTGCTGGACAGCTGCAATTGCAGCTGCCTGGGCGAGGGCGACTGTGACTACTGCCAGGGTCCGCTCACGCCCGAAACGGTCATCAGCGGCACGTCTGTGCCACTCAAGCGCAGCAGCAGCGGCGCACCGAATGCAGCTGGCCCAACAGATGCCCTGGAGGCGGACATTAAGCTGGCCAAGCGGCGCTTCATGCCGAGCACAGGTGAGCACGACTTGGCATTGAATTGATATCCATATGGTTATAATATTTTTGATTCTTGCTTTCAGCAGACATTGAGCACGTTCTGAGCAATTCGCTGGAGCAGATCGAACGGAACCTGCACCAGCAGCTGAACGTGGCTGCCCAGCTGCGTGACCAGAGCAATCGATACGAGCTGCCGCATACCAATCAGCGCATCGATGAGATCCTGGTAAGTGTCTACCCTCCCCCACAATTGTGGGCGAAAAGAGAAGCTAGCTAAGCTTTGTTCTTCATTGTTCCAACAGGAGGAGCACCAGAAGCAGAGCAAACTCTACGTGAACATCAAGAGCGAATACGAGGAGCAGCTGCAGAGCAAGGCGAATGTCACGAAAACGGAAACCGATAGCCAGGGCAGCACCAGCAGCGGCATACCCTAAACGGGGCCATACCTATACAGATATACCTATACACACATACATACATATATGTATGTATATAAATTGAGGGTTTCAGCTGATGTGATAAGCAGCGCAAGCGAGTTGAAGCTTGACTCAGATGCAAAGGCAAAGGCAAAGGCAAATGCAACTTTAGTCGAGCAGCTCTTACAAGTGTTACAAACTATGTAGCTAGAAGAAAATGCTTTCTTCGGCCCACCGAAGCTTGTATACCCTTGTGGACATATGGCCAGAGTTATTGTTGATCATATATGTACATATATATTGTATATTTGAAGCCAATTGAATGTAGTCTCTACTGAGTGTGGCAAACGGATTAATAGCTGACCATAGAGATCATACAAATATCTATATATATATATACATATACATATATAGAGAGAAAGAGAGAGAGAGAGAGAGAGTCACTCTGCAAGGGTAAAACAAAGGCAAATTGATGTACTTTAAAGTGCTAACACAAACCTATTTACAAAGCAAATGCGTATAGGGATCTTTGAGGCTATATATGTTTATGCGTATATAGATATATATAGCCATATATAGATATACAGCTATAAGTGGAATCGAACTAATGAGTGAGCATGCAACAAAAAACTATTTTAGCAAACAGAAAAAAGGGTCCTGGACTCGCCCAGCGGCAGAATTGTTCTTACTTTTTGTTTCTTCTGATTTTAATTCTTGATAACTTTGACTATAACGTTTTTTACATAAATGTGTGTTTTTTTTTTATATATATATATAAATGTAATTTGTATGTAGGCGTCACTAAAGTAAATAGTTACAAATATATAGTGCAAGAAAGTGTTTGTTAATTTAAAGTAAATTTATAGTCACACACACACACACACACACACACACAATACAATTATTAGCTATAACATTTTATAGTATATATATGTACATAAATATCTTTAAATATGTATGTGTATATACGTATAAAGATAAACTACAAACTAAACGTGATAAAAGACTGTTACCGATTAATGTTAGCATTAGCTTACCATAATAATATATATATATGTATGTATATAGTAATATATGTATATAACTATATACATATAACTATATACATATAATCATACTTAAATTGGTCTAATTCAAATGGCATAGTTAAATGAAAATTTACGTTTTACCAACCACATATATTACTATATATAAAAAAGAAATATGCATAAATGTTTTAAATGTTTTATACTCTACAATAGAGAGCGAGAAATGGAGGCAGATAGCACAATAGAGAACGAGCATACATAGCATCCAATATTTACTTCTCTATGCCAATCTCAAGCCTCAAAAAAAAAAAAAAAAAAATTAATTGAAAAAAAAAGAAATCTAAAAAAAGTTCAAGTTTTTGTTATGTGCATAGGTGAATAAATGTTTTAGTCTTACACTGTGAAAATGTTTGGAGCGCAAAACGGAATTCAATAACGGTTTTATTTTTGTTCATACATAACCTCAAATGTTGTTAAGTTTGGCAACAATTAAACAGGCGCCAAGTACAATTTACAACAATATATGCATATACATAAATATGTGTATATACATATATGTATATTTATATTTACACTTACAAAATGTAACTTAATGTTATACACACATATATAGAATAATAAGTAAACACAATTGTTAAATGTTTGTTATGCATTTGTTTGAAAACATTTTTTGCTTTTCGTTTTTATCTATCTCTAATTCTATTTTTTTTTTTTTTTTTTTTTTCGGAAATCAATTTACTATTAGGCTAAATGAATAGAGAAATAAACTTGTGTACCTATATATAAATTTATAAATATATATAAAGATCTATATATGTATGTATATATTGATATACATAATACAATGCTCGTGTGCATTATAATTTATAGCTAAGTAGATCCATTATATGTTACGGACACGTGTGAACACTTTTAGGGCAAAGCAAGTTAACTATCTACAAAATGGTAAATACTTGTGTTTATTAAACGCCACAAAAATAAAAATAAACATACAAAAACAAAACAAAGAAATTAATAAATAATAACACAAAAAAATACAATTTTGCTTGTGCTTTAAATAATATTAAAAAAATATACAATATGCAATGGATACATTGGCACTTAAACTATACATGGGAACAGTTCTGTTATTTTTGAATGCAGTTGGCAACGCCACAAGTGCTTCAGCTGCAGCTCTGCCCGTGAGCAATTCGTTCATTTCAATTGCAGCTGACGTTGCATTTGCATGCCGATGATAGTTAAATTATATGAGAACAAATATATATACCAATAAAGATCAAGAAACCGTTTCAGTGGCACTTTTGTGGTAAAGGAAAATAAATACTTTGCCTGGGAATAGTTTGGTTAATTTTGAATTTGACTGGTACTGCAATTAATTTATCGTTGCAATAATTATCGATAGTTGCCAACAACACCTATCGCTGCAACGTAAACAATTTTAAATCAAATTAAGTGCAAATACTATTTAAGTACGCATTTTTAGGCCCAGATTAACACCTGTGGCTGAGCGCAAAACAATTTTAATTGACGGCTTCACATCCGCGCCCAATGGCAGCAGCTCGAAGTGTCGCAGCAGCTTAATCACAATTGTCTTCAGTTCGAGCAGAGCAAATCGCTGGCCGATGCAATTGCGCGGGCCTGCACTGAATGGTATATAGCTGGTGGTGGATTTGCCTGATTCCGAGTCGGTCATTCTATTGTCCAAATGCCTCTCTGGCCAGAAGCGCAAGGGATCTGCGTACAGCTGCTCATCGCGCTGCAGCTGCCAAAGCAGCACTAGGACATTCGTGCCGGCTGGCACCCGTGCCCCGCTAGCTTCGCCCGACTCAGCTGCTGTTAAATAGCGTATGAATGCAAATTAAAATACGAATACATACATATATAGCTTTAAGTTTACCAACCTAATGGCAAGTCCTTTTCCAGACAACGACCCACAGCTGGAATGGGCGGATAGAGGCGCAGCGACTCCTTGATTACGCAGTGCAAATAGGGCAGCACAGCAAAGTCAGCATGGACAACGGGCCGATCCATTGCCGTGCCGTAGTGTGAGTGAATCTCCTCATACAAACGCTGCTGCACTGCCGCATGCCGCGACAGCAGATACAGGCAAAAGGACGCCGCGGATGTGGTCGTGTCGTGGCCCGCAAAGATGAATGTGCTCACCTCGTCGCGGATCTGGGCATCTGTGAGAGGTGCGCCATCCAAACGTGCCTGCAGCAATGTATCCAGCAGAGCAGCCGTTTCCTGCTGCTCCGTGTTGAGCAGCTGGCAGCGCCGCTTGATGATCTCGTCGGTGAAGTCGTGCAGACACTTGATGCCCATCCACTGCTTGCGGTAGCCACTGGGCCAGAGCAGCCGGAAGAACAGCGGTGGCAGCAGATGCGGTCGCATGAAACGAGTCGCCAAAATGTTGGTCACGCTGCCGGCAAGAAAAATGAATTAATATTTGGCACCGGCCAAACCCCGATTGATTGATGCCGCTTACTCCTTGACTGCCTGCACCACGGGCGCCTCCACATTCTCCTGCGCATCCAGACTGACGCCCATGGCCGCCTCGCTGATGATGTCCAGGGCCGTCAGGCACATATACGGATATATGTTGAAGGCTTGCGGACTCTTGCTGCCCACCGCGGCCAGCGGCTTCAGCTTGCCGACCAGGACATTGCACTGCCTGTCAAAGATCTTGACGTATTGCTCCAGTATGCTGAAGTGGAACGAGGGCGTTATTATTTTGCGCATGGCATGCCAGTGCTCGCCCCGGCTGAGCAACAGACCATTGCCCAGCCAGCCACCCAGTGCACCGTAGACGATGCTCTTGCGCAGATGCTGCTTGCTCAAGAGCAGTGCGTCCACATGCTTTGGATCTGCGGTGACCAGCACCATACGTCCAAACGTGGTGGCCACAAAGCTGCGCCCGTAACGCCTTACATACTCCGCAAACTTCTCGTGCAGATCTAATTCACATCGAGGACCAGCATTAGCACGGGACCACTTCAGCAGGCGGTTTCATACTCACTGTCCGGCTGGAAGCTGCGCATTTGCCAGACGCCTCCAATCACCGGTATTCGGGACACATTGGGTGCCACATGCTGCAGCAGCTGACGGTGTTTCCACTCCCTACTGATCAGCTGCAGCACAAAGCGCAGGCAGACCACTAGCAAAGTAAACAACAACAATCCGAGTAACATTGTTGAATACTCTATAAAACCTAGATATATGTATATATAGTTTTTATTAAATTTGATAAACTACTTGATTTGTTAAACTATCCTTTTTCTAACTATGTGTGTATATACATATATAATAAATATTTGTGAAAAATGTAGATGTGTAATACTAATTCAAATTTGAAAAAAATGTCAAAAATGTTTTATAAAGCAAAATTATTATTATATCAATAGCCTATGAAGTATAAATAGACTTTTTAATATTTCAAAAAATTTGTCATTTTTCAACACTCGTTATGCACGTTACGTATTCGTTATTTATCTATCACTTCTATCACTTATTGCATTCAAATTCCACAGTTATCTATGTGTGAGTGCACTTGCATATGGATGTTTGACGGCCATTTTAAATTGTATAATTACCCGTTGAATTTTGTCAAATGCACAGAGTCAGTGCAAATGACTATTTAAAAAGCCCGCACTTACCATTTTAACAACTCTCCATCGAATGTAAATAAAAAGTTGTACACATGTTTCATCTGTGGACTTGCGGTCAAGTGTACTAAATATAATTAGACTTTATCACGAAATGCATACATATGTATGTATACAATCTGTTTTATAACAATGTCCCCAAGACTGTTTATTGTATTGTTCTATTAACCGACCATGAAATGCCCTGTAAAATATCAATTTGTTATGCAAAACAAGTTGAAAAGCTTCGATTGTTATAACTATCGATAGACGAAAAGTAAAAGGAAATCACGCCAGGATTGGACTACATAATAAAATGTCCAATTGAAGCATTGGTATATTTGCAATATCTCATTCATTCACTTTAATTGGCACTAATTTAGCCATAACTTGAAAATAACATCGATATATTCGAATTCGATAGACACACAAAATAAAAAGGCATATCAAAATGTTTATATATGGTCACTCTTAAACGGTGCGAAGAGTTCGTTTAATTTGTCCATGGTAAAATAAAAATGAAAACGAATTTAAAAATATATTATGACAATTAAACAAAATGTCAAAAATACCCGATTATCCATGCGTAATCCGCGAGGGTATACACGTTGAATGACTGAGATAGCGATAATCTGAGACAACAATAATAACAGATGCTTGCCGTATCAGCTGACGAGAACGTAAACACAAAAACAGAAGAACAAAAATCAATAGTAAATTCCTAGATATTAAAAACTGATTAACAACTTCAATTTCCATTAGAAGTGCATTGTGATGAGCCACTATTCCAGGCGATGACGTCGGTCATTAACCAACTGCAGGATCAGGCGTACCATTGCACAGCAAAATTTTGAGTATTTTGTGAAATATGCAAAAATTATGTTAAAAATTAATATTTTTTAAAACTTTTTTTTGCTTTTATTATTCTAAGATAAGCCCATTTTTGAATACAAAAAGAATTTTGAAGATACATGAAAAAATATAGACGTTATCACCATTTAAAAAAAAAAAGTTGTTCACACCTATTAATTTGACCATATGTGTATGTATGTAGCTGCCAAGCGGTCCAAGGCTCACCCTTATCTTCTGTGAACGTGCTCGTAATGACAGGCTCCAAATTGGTGCCACCGATAGATTCAGATTCAGCGACTCCGTAACCTCACAATCCCTGTGCTTTAGTCGTTTAAATTCTGCAACCTTGTCGGCTGCTGCTTATCAGTGTCGAGAACGTCGTTTATCTGATTGAGCAGCCGCTGCTGGACGTTCGCTTGATGTGAATATCTAACTGCCATACACGCTACCATATTTCTCCGTCCGTAGAAGCAGACCAGGATTGCACAATTTCAATTTAAATTTGCCAGCGAATGACTGTACAGGCAGCTGGTCAACAGTCAGTGATTCAGCTATTAAGCGCAATCTAAATGGCATAAGTATAACCTAATTTAATATATGTATGATCTCTGATCCCAAGACTTAAGCTAGCAATTGTCAGGTCAAGCAGATCTAAATAAGCATGTATGTATGTATATATGTACATATTTATACATATCTGTCTGTAAAGTAGATTATATCAATCTGAATATGTTTATACATATACATAGGTATGTTTTCAATTCAACAATCATTTTCCAGGTGAAGGAGTGTCCACAGTTTGATAGCCACTGGAGTAGCAAGAGTTTCGAAATCATTTTGTATGTAGTATATTATTAAAAAAAATAAAATTTAATTTTAAAAAGTAGTTTGATACACTAAAGCCAAGCCCAGTTGCCCTTGCATGGATATCTATATATATGTACAGGTAAAGTAAAGATATATGAATAAAGCTAAAGTCAATCAATTTCCAGTGTCTTGAAGCTGTGCGTGATCGTGTTGCAAGAGTTGTTGTTGCTGTTGCTGTTGTTGTTGCTACTGCTACTGCTGCTCTTGCTCTTCTTGCACTTGTTGATCTGCCAGTTGGAGGGGTCCATCAAATAATCACTGATAAAAGAAAACATTCACGTTAACTCAACTATTCAAGTGGGACGGAAAGTTAGGCTTACCGTTGCTGCTCGAGCAACTGCATCCATTTCTCCTTCAGCTGCGACATTTTGCCCGCCTCGCCGCCGTATTCCTCCGGCAGCATGGAACGTGGAATGTGCTTGTAGGGCGTATCCGCACCGGGCAAATGGAAGTGGATCAACTTGAACACCTCGCTCTTGATGAACGGCTTGACAATGGCCAGCACCTTGTCCAGGAAGGATGGACAGTTGAGCACATGAATCTCCTTGAGGCGCACCGGATGCGCCTCCTGCACGAACTTCATGTAGACACGCAGCGAGCTGAGCACCGTCTTGGTTATGTGGCGCAGCGAGTATCCGGCCATGTCAAAGATGGGTATCTCGCCGTCGGATAAACGGCCGTCCGTCTCCGTAGCGAAGCGACAGTCGGCGACCATAAAGAAAACCTTGATGCCGGCCGTAAAGTTGAACTGGCAATGGAATGTGGCAAGTGGTGTGTGGCATGTGGCATGTGGCATTTGGAATGTGGCACGCAACAAGTTGCAAGTTACAAGTTTACAATTTGAACGGAATTGATTTATTACAACCGCTGCTCACCTTGTCCGCATCGTGGTCAATCAGGCGATAAAATAGCAACTTGTTGTTGTCCGGCGTCAGCCCGGGCAGCGGTACCAGATCTCTGCAAGCAGCACATAAACCACAATTAGCTTTAGCTAGACATTGCCACAAAGTGGCAAACCGGTTGCCAGCCAGAGATGGACACGGCTCGTGATTGGCTTCGGCTGTCGAATTGGTGCCAGTTAGTCTACGGCAACACGAGTCGACCTGAAGAGAGGCTGATTGCGTGACACGATACGAAACGAATTACACATTGAGCCTGACACGAAGTATAAATTGATCATGGCTTTGACACGAACTACAAGTTGATTGAAGTATCGCGTATCGCTTCTGTATTTGAATGCAATCGGCACGCGCCCATCTCTAGCCCATCTCGGCCATGCACTTACGCGACTTGCAACAGCTGCTGGGAGCTGGCGTCCAATGGATCGCGGTCGATGAAGATTTGCGGATGCTTGTTGCGCATGGCATAGTTCAGCTGGAGCAGATGCTGGGCAGCAGCCACATCTCCGCGGGTCGTGTGCAGAAAGCGGCGCAGCAATGTGGACGCTAATCAATATAACGTGGTAATTGCAGTTGCCACAAATGTGCCCGCCCCAGCGAGGCAGAGAGCGGGAGAACAACAGACCGAGAGAGAGAAAGAGAGAGAGAGAGAGAAGAAAAGGTGCAATTCAGTTGTGGTTAATGTGGTCGCCAGCGGGTTATGCAACTGGCCGTGTGTTGCAATTCCAGTTAGTTAACCCACAAGAGGAGTGATCTAGTCGGCACTGACCGACTAGCAGATACCCTGTATATAATCAAACATTACAAAAATTGTATACGACATTTACTTAAGTTGCTCTGCCTCATCCGAATCCGAGTCTCTTGATCTTGATTTATGTATATACTTAAAGTAATTATTCAAGAATATTCTCTATTGCTTGCTACCTTCCCTTATCTCCATTTTATATTTGGCAGTCGTTTAACCTAACTTCTGCTTCCTTTAATCCATAATACCCCATTCTTAATGCATACGAGTTATAATAACTTAGCCGATCAAAGTGATAGCCCAAGTTAGAGACACGACTCTTCGCTCGCCTGGGCAAGTGCTAAACATGAGTACCACCTGGACAGGGTTTACGTAATGCTGGGCAATCAAAATCTTAAATGTGATTATGTGTTCATTATGGTTAACGACTCGCTAGATTTGCGTCTAGATAATAACAGGGACGGAGCCATACAGAATGGGCCTACAGTTTAATGGGAATAACCCGAGACAAAAGAACATTTAAGCTGTACTTTGAATTGCTTAAAATATAAATTACTACTAGAATAATGGCTTTTAATTGCAGCAATTCTCGATATTTAGCTAAGAACTTAACTATTGTAAGCTATTTTAAGACTATATGAATAATTAAAACCAGATAAACCGAATTTCTGAACACTTAAAAACTATTCATTAATTTCAAGTTGTTCTTCAGGTTCAGTTAGCGCATTAATAATGGAAATATATTAGGTGGAAGGTAAACAAGTTTCAAAAGCCCATTCTAAAATTTTGTGAGTATACTTCTATCTATCTTGTGACGTCTAATTAAAAGCTAGGTCTTATTTATTGATATATGCAGAGCTTTAAATTGTTGCAGCGCTTAAAGTACTTGGCAATGTAGACATACATACATATGTATGTAATTAAGTGTGGTGGTTTTCCACTTTGCACTTCATTAAAAACGTTTTTTTTTTTCTAACCTATCGCTAATTAAATGTTCAACTGAAAGCTATCTTACATTGTAAATATTTAGAAAATATATATTCATTTGTTTTTAATGTATATATTTACACAAAAATTCTATATTGGCATGATTCTATTCATTAGCTTTATTTCAGATTTTTGGTTTTTGATTTAACCAGTGGCAGTTAAATTTAATCTATCGATTAATTCGATCATTTTTAGCCCTGCGCCCAGTTCTACATTCCCTTTTATCCCTTTATTTTCTCTTCTCTTTCGCCCCTTTACATACAAATATTCAACGGCAGCTGCGGATGCGCCTTAATTAAATCTTGAAGCTCGGCCACACGCTGAGCCATCAGCTGTTCGGTATCCTTAATGTGCACCATTTCCAACACTGTCCCGAAAGAAGAACAAGTTGAAACTTCAGTTAATGACTATCAACCGAGAGAATATAAAAACCGTGTCTGTGCGCCGCTAATTCGCGACTGCAACTGATTTGTGTGTGAAGTTTTTCGGACAGCGCCGCTGCTGCTGTTGCTGCTGTCGCTGCCGGTGCTAGTGCTGCTCGCAAAAGTATAAACAAAAACAAAGAAACAAACGAAAATTGATCCAAAGCCTGGGATGGGGAGAGAGGAGTAAGTGTGTGTAGCATGTGAGCTTAGGTGAAGGCATTGCACTCGCCATGCGACTCATGATCTGCAGACTGTTCCCATCTCTGTCTCTCATTCTCTATGCCCTGCGCTACCAGCTTAATTGTGTGGGTATGAACGCATGCATGCCTATATGTGTGTGAGAGAGAGAGATTGTCGCAGCGGGAGTGCAGACGGCTGGGCTTTTCATGCGAATTTTTTTGTTGTTTTTTGGTCTGTTGGGCTATTTACGTAACCCAATTGCAATTGTTTCATGTGCTGGAAGGTCGACTGTGTGTGAGTGAGAGAGTGTGCGTGTTCTATGAAGCGTGCATGTATGTATGTGTGTGTCCAGCGATCGTCTACAACTTCTTTTAATCACGTTGCTATGTAAAAATCTGTGCACGTTTAAAATACCCTATAAAGTGGTTAGCATTGGGTGGGTTAAACCACCTATTCAAGTCAGCGGAACAAATGTAAATGTAACAGATAATTTAATGCTGATATTAAATTTAATTATAATTCATAATTATTATAAGCATAAATTATTTGACACATTGAAGTAAGGGGTATATGCTCGCGGGTCTATTTGCATACATATGTATTTTTTTTTTTTAGTTTTCGGCGTTTTTATCGCGACATTGGCAAACAATTTTCGTATTCGCTCCACTTGCTATGCCCAACGTCGCTGCCCCCTGTTGACTGCCTTCCACACTCTTCTTTTGTCAGCCCCGTTGCCGCCCATCGGCTATACATACTTACATACATATGTACGTGTTTCGCAAGCTAAACCGTGCGACACAACAGCAACACAGACCCAGCTTGTATTAAAAAAAAGGTTAAAAATGAAGAAGCAGCACATCGGCTACACCTTAACAACAAAAGAGACAGCAACAGCAACAGAAACAATGATACCCGATAGTCTAAAGCGACACTTTTGCAGAATGCCTAATGAAAACAAAAGCCACAACAACAACGAGAACAGTTATTCAGGCAAATGGAGATGCTTGAATGCCCTCACATGCATCGTAAATACATACAAACATACACATGTATGTGTATTTGTATATGATTAAAAAGAAGCAAACTGAAACATAGTAAATTAATATGACATTTTTATACATATTATTATTATTTTTGATCTTGAAAATAGGGTTAATTTTAAGCTAAGCTCCTCTAGCTTTGCCAAGTTCAACCATATATGTAGCTAAGCTACTCGCATTGCAAGGGTATTGTAAGCGCTCTGAACTGAAGCTGAGAAGTTGCTGCGCAGGGCATTTCCATAGTTTTTAGCGTACTCGTGTATTGAATGCAGTCGTAAAATAGACGCACGCAGCTTTAAAAACAATAATAACAACAGCAAATACAAAAGACCCCGCACATGACACCAAGTTAAATATTTTGTATGTTACTTTTATTGAAAACTGTTTGACCTTGGACAGCACAAATACGCACACACACACACACACACACATACGAGCGTGTACACAGACTTGAATTTTGTAACTTGAGAAAATTCGGTTTTGCAGTAACCAAAAAGTGCGCCAAAAGAAAAAAAGCAAAACAAACCCCGCTTAATATGCTAGGCACAAATTTTAAAGCCAAGGTCAACAGAGTGGAAAAACAGGTAATTTTTAGAATCGGTAGCAAAAGTCAAGCAAATATTTGGTTTAGAACCTGTTGTCTAAATTTGACTAGTGAATGAATATTTAGGGCATGTATAATACCTACATATTGCATATTTCCTTCTTCTTTTTTTACGAAAAGTGCCTGCGTCATTATCAATCAGCAATTTCGGCATTTTAATGATGACAATTGCCGGTTAAGTTTTTCCTACCTTTCAATTTATCTATATTTGCATTTACATATGTATGTATGTTTGTAAATATGTATGTATGTATGTACATTTGTGTGTGATTTTGTGCTCATGCATGTTTTGATTGTGCAAACTTTGCACAATTTACTGGTGATTGTATGTAAATGTTGCAACTGAACTACAATCAAGTTAAATTAATTCAAATGTTTATTTTACAAATCAATGTAACGCTAGAATCTTGTGCCAAATCATTTGATTTTAATTTGGAATAGAAAATGGTATTAACAAATCTACTTAAAACTGGTCACACTGATGTACACTGGTGTGTACACTTTGCTTATTAGCATATACCTTCGATAAAAAATAAAATTACCATTAAACTAACATTGAAGTGCATACGGAAGCTTAACAAATTATATACATATATGTAAATTAAAACATTGATTTTAGGCGCGCTTTTATATTCGAACGTATGTCTTATAGCAAGCAGCTACGGTCCGCAACTATCCAGTGTAGTAAAGTAGCGCTGCCGCTGCTCAACACTGTGAAGAGCCGTAAACTGTCAACTGTCAAGTACGCGCCATGTTTTTGCTCACGCACGCATTACAGTGGTAAGAAGAAGCACGTGCTACAAAACTTAGCAGGCGAATAAAAAGCAAACAAATTGAATTTGTTGAAAGCAAAAGCGGCAGAAAGGCATCTAATTGCAATATCAATTATAACTAAACGGCGGCGCCATCATCGGCCATAGGTAACTATAAAACGGCACAACCATAACAAACATTGTTTGCAAAACATCCCCAGAAGAAGAAGCAGAACGCCGCGCTACAATAACAGCTAGCAGTGTGTAAAAAAACAACACGGGTCAACTTGCAGCCAGTCGCAGCGACAGCGGCAGCGCAGACTCTCTGCCTACGAGAGAGCGGCATTTGTTTTTCGGTAGAGGCCAATTGAATTGCAAATAACCAAAAAAAAAAAAAAAAAAACGCGGGGTTAGCGTGCTTTTATTATTAGTGTTGTCGTTGTTGTTGTGGTATTTGAGCATACGATAAACGAATAATATGAGAACAGAAAATATATTTGCAGAGTCCAGTATTGAGTGAAATTGAAAAACGGAATTAAGTTACGCCATGGTGCCCATTGGAGCTGTTCACACCGGTCATCCCGGCGTTGTGCATCAACAGCAGCAGCAACAGCAGCCGATGCCAACGGCCCCTAGTGGACCAAACACGCTGCAGCCATCCGTGTCATCGACATCGACGAACACAACATCGAACAAGAGCTCGATGTCGGTGAAGCCCAATTATACGCTCAAATTTACACTTGCCGGCCACACAAAGGCCGTCTCCGCCGTTAAGTTTAGCCCAAACGGCGAATGGCTTGCCAGCTCGTGTAAGTTGCTCACAATTGTTGTTAATAATTTGGATTAACATTTGGGCATTGCAGCTGCCGACAAACTCATAAAAATCTGGGGCGCCTATGATGGTAAGTTTGAGAAAACCATTTCGGGCCACAAGTTGGGCATTAGCGATGTCGCCTGGTCCTCCGACTCACGTCTTTTGGTCAGCGGCAGCGATGACAAAACGCTCAAAGTCTGGGAGCTAAGCACCGGCAAGAGTCTAAAGACGCTCAAGGGTCACAGCAATTATGTCTTCTGCTGTAACTTCAATCCACAGTCGAATCTGATTGTGTCTGGCAGCTTCGATGAGAGCGTACGCATTTGGGATGTGCGTACTGGCAAATGCCTGAAGACATTGCCCGCTCACTCCGATCCCGTTTCGGCAGTGCATTTCAATCGTGATGGCTCGCTGATTGTCAGCTCCAGCTATGATGGGCTCTGTCGCATTTGGGACACGGCCAGCGGACAGTGCCTGAAGACGCTGATCGATGATGACAATCCACCCGTTAGCTTTGTCAAATTCTCCCCCAACGGCAAATACATACTGGCCGCCACCCTCGACAACACACTGAAGCTGTGGGACTACTCCAAGGGCAAATGTCTGAAGACCTACACGGGTCACAAGAACGAGAAGTATTGCATATTTGCCAATTTCTCTGTAACTGGCGGCAAGGTGAGCAACTTGCGAGCTGTCAATACAATTGCAACATTTTATTTATTTATTTATTTATATTTATGCAGTGGATTGTCAGCGGCAGCGAGGACAACATGGTCTACATATGGAATCTTCAAAGCAAAGAGGTAGTACAAAAGTTGCAAGGACACACGGATACCGTCCTCTGCACCGCCTGCCATCCCACAGAAAATATCATTGCATCGGCTGCGTTGGAGAACGACAAGACCATCAAGCTCTGGAAGTCCGACACATAGGGTGCGGATGGTGTTCTGTAACAGCAACACACAGACAAAATCACACACACATTTCTTTAATAATCTTATTTTAAAACTATTTTTAATTGACACTTTTTTTTTTTTAAACATAAAAAAAGTCATCTAAAAACGCGATTCAGCAAAAATGGAACATTCTAAGTTACGATTGCAACTAAATGATTGCAATTATGTATATTTAAATATTTATTAGCTAATGTATTGGCCACTTACAAAACAAAAACAAGAAATCTATGAAAGCCCTCTAATTTGTATACCTTTACTACATGGAAAATTATATTTAAATACAAATCGACACACACACAGTCAACTCTCACACAAGAAACAAGAGCAAGAAGCGTGCAAGGAATGTAAATTTAAAATAAAAAAAAATTAATCATAATTTGACCTCTGTGACCATCATTTGTGAGCGATATTTTTGATGTTTTGTCTTTTACGAATTTAAATAGCTTGTGAAGAATTGAAATATACATATGTATGTACATACATATAAGGAAACTTGAGAAAACTAAAGCAAAGTTATTCAGAAAAAAAAGTCCAACTACAGCTTTGATACATGTATGTATGTACATACATATGTACATAGTATGTATTTGTAAAGTCATAAGCTTTTGAATCTTTTGAATCGTGAGAATTCAGTTTTAAAATTGTAATGTCAAATCTGAAAACAAAAATCTTTCCGGCAAAAAACAGCTGAAATTGCATACAGTAATGTAAATTTAAGTGTTTTTTTTTTTAAGATTTAACATTCGAATAAGAACAAAAATTAAAAATAAAAATTAATATTTGTAATTCGAAGCAAAATTGGTTGTGTTGGTAAATTCGTTCAGTGTTGTTAAGGCGCATTGGCAATAGCACCTATGTTGGCAGTCCGATATCATCGATAACATTTCCGATTATTTTGGCAGCACTGGTGGCCATCACCAATAAATAATTTCGTTTAAGTGCATTAGGCATTCATTTAATCCGTGTTTTGTGTTGTGTTTTACCCACATTTTTAATCAATATGGTAAGTTGGCACAGCTGTTGCTATTTTTTATATAGCAAATACTATTTTTTGTCTGTTTTCACAATTGTTGTCTTTTTCTCTTCTTATTTACAGGCAGCATACACCGAGGATCAGTTGGCTGGTGAGTATGCGTATGCGTGTGTGTGTGCATGTGCATGTGTAAGTGTGTGTGAGTGTCCGAATGTTGTGGAATGCGTGTGTGTAAGTGGGTGTTGGTTTGGAAATGGGCGCAGAAGTTCAAAGTGCCAACTCAAAGCTTGGCAAGCAGCGAAAACGGCAAAGAAAAAACCACAAAACAGCACAAAAGTATTTGTGTATACGTTGTCAACATGTCTCTTTGTGTCTGGTGGTATGCTTGCGTATGCGTGTGTGCCTTTGTATGTGTATGTGTTACACATCTTCATATGCGGCGCATGAATCATTGATAAAATAAACACATAAAGCGGCCAACGAAAGCAGCCATACGATCGCGTCAATGACTCACACAACGAACGCGCCAAGCAATAACGATTTACAGTTAAATGACATCTTGAAGGATTTGATTGGCTGACAGAATGGCAGATTGAATGGACTGACCGATTGTCTGCTCGGCCAGGACAACGGCGCAAACTGCCTCGAGCTCGTCTCAGCTGCGACTGCAACAGCTGCCACTGCAGCTGCCGTCGCTTGCATTGAACATTGAACGTCGAAACGCAAACATTCAACTTTTTTTTGGCCATATCCATGTTGGTCGCGCTGGCTGCCATTTACGGCGCCTTTTGTGGGTCAACACGCGCCGCATGGCCCTGGCCACGCCCCGCCGCCTCCGACACCGTCTCGCCCAGCATTGGGTTTTTACTTAACTTTACGCAATATGCTGTTAAAGTTTTTCGCCATTCTGATAACTTAATCAAAATCTACTCAATTGCTTGTCGCACACCGATAAGTTGTTGTTGTTGTTGTTGTTGTTGCTATTGATGCAGTGACGTCAGCTGACCGCATTGCACGTATTGATTTACCTGAACGTCGGGCACGACGCATCGTTGCTGCTGCCGCTCGACGATTGCCTAAAATGGGCAAAATTCTGTTGTTGTATTTAATGCCATTTTTGGCCGGCTAATAACAGCAACAAAAACAACAGCAGAACCAACAAATAAACAAAAAATGAGCGAAAATTGAGCTGAGGCATAGCGAAGAGCAAATGCTCTAGCAGAGATGTACATATGTGTATATGTATATATCTTTATCTTAGGCGAATACTTATCAAACATGAGCAATTATCAGAATTAACCAATTGTTGCAGATAATTTGATATATGCAGTTGTAGACAGAGAAGAGAGACTAAAGTCGAGCTTGTATTCCTTGAGGATAAAGTAGTTTCAAAAAATGTATGCAGATTTAAAATCTATCCGAAACTGACATCAGTTAAGTATTTATGCAGGATGCTGTTGCACACTTTATGATATCCATAAAGTACCCTTTGGCAGGGTATCAATGAGCACAGCAACAACCTCTGGTGCAGCAGCCGCATGCTGCGCAATCTGTTGCAGCATCGACTCAGTAGCAGGCAGTGCAGCCAGGCAAACAGTTGAGATACTTGTAATTAATTGAGATCCAATATCACTAGAGAGCATCATGTACTATTACACGGCACACGTGAAGCCCACCTTTACCACGCTCGAAGGTTGCAAATATACATAAATAAATAAATATATACATATGTATCTCTTATCTCCATATTCTTGTTTCTCTATCTAATCGATATTTGCCTCGCCCTTTTGCAGAATTCCAGGAGGCCTTCAATCTATTCGATAATCGCGGCGATGGCAAGATTCAGTTGAGCCAGGTGGGCGAGTGCCTGCGTGCATTGGGCCAGAATCCCACCGAATCGGATGTGAAGAAGTGCACCCATCAGCTGAAGCCGGACGAGCGTATCTCGTTCGAGGTCTTTCTGCCCATCTATCAGGCCATATCGAAGGCGCGCTCCGGCGACACAGCCGACGATTTCATTGAGGGCTTGCGCCATTTCGATAAGGATGCTAGTGGCTACATATCGTCCGCTGAGCTGCGCCACCTGTTGACCACGCTCGGTGAGAAGCTCACCGACGAGGAGGTTGAACAGCTGCTGGCCAACATGGAGGATCAGCAGGGAAACATCAACTATGAGGAGTTCGTCCGCATGGTTATGAGCGGTTAAACCATTGCCGTCGACGGACAGGCAGTGGAGGAAATGAAGAAGAAAGAAAGACATCAACAACAACAGCAAGATGAAAAAAAAGCGATGTAGAGTAGGAACACTCACCTGCCATGTTATTAGCTAGCCGTTCATTCCGCCAAAAGTCCAATTCCAATATTCCAAGTTAATTTCTCTCTTATATTTGTATATTTTTGTATATTCTTGCATTTCGCGGCAAATTAATATGATTCCATATAAAACAACAACAAAAACAACAACAACATCGATGACGACAAAGAGACGACCTACATACAGCACACAAAACTAACCATTGTTTCAAGCAGGGTAAAGCACATCCTCGGAGAGGTCGCATCGTATTATTATACTAAATTGTTCGAGTTTCTTATTCAAAACAAAAACTTTATTTCTTTACACACACATACAAATATACACTCCACACATATACACATAAACACACACAACACATACATACATATATAGATCCGTAATGGAACTCAAGTCTTTAACGAGTATCGTAACAAGTATTGCTAATTAATGATTTTGATATCTATGTATATATATAGGCATATATATGTGTATATATATCAGAGAGAGAAGCGTATAATTGAACTAAATGCGCATTTCAAATTTTTACATGTTTTACTTTTTTTTTTAATAATTTAATAATATATATTTAATAATTGAAACGAATGAAAGTAGATCTTTTTACAAAAGAAACGTACTTAAAGTTATTAAAAAATATATATGAAACATATAAACAATAATCTGCATTTTACTTATTTTGTTGCCAATATTTCAAATTAACAACGAAAATTGAAAGTACAAGGCTGTACCGTAGCATTCAGCTTTATGTCACTCTTAAGTGGCAAACTTGAGTAAGCAACTAAATTATTAATAATACATTTCCAAACGAACTTAATGCAGTGATGATTAATGCTTACCGAGGAAATGACAAAACATGTATGATTAGCTCTTGTGAGTAATTGAAAATGATGTCTATTAAACAAAATTAAGTCAATGCGCTGTCAACGTGAGTCGCCTATTGTAGGTGCGGTATTTTAATGGTATTTTTACCATCGCCATCTGCCGGTCACATTGGCCGAGCCACAGTATAGAAATAAACAAAAGCAAATATGTTGTATTCAATTTGAGCTTTATGGATTTGAAGCTGTGCTTAACTGGTTTTCCTTAATTAGCGCTTAGCGTTGTTTTAATTTACTTTAGTTGCGCTTCCTTTTTAAGCCATGCCGAAAACAGCTGGCGTAGTAGCCACATTGGCAGGAGGTGGCGAACCCAGTTCGCCAGTGCAAAAGGTTTGGAAGCCCGAATGTGAGTAATAATTTGTTGCATCTATGCCATTTATTGATTGAGTACACTCGATTGCAGTGTATAAAATACAACTGGATGCACCGGCACCACATCCTGTGCGCTGCCAGCGCACCTTACCTCTGCCGCCAGCCAACAGCACCGCCGATGCCGTCGAAGACAACAGTCAGGCGGTGCGTCTCTATGGCAGCGAATATCATGGCGTGATGGGACACCTGGAGGCGGAGCAGCTGCTGGCGAATGCCCCCGACGGCAGCTACCTAGTGCGACGCAGCCCTAAGACGGATGGCTACTATACGCTGAGCGTGCGCTTCGACAAACGCTGCAAACACTTCAAGGTCTTCCACAAGCCGGGCAGCGGGCATCATTTACGCGAACAGGACAAATATTATGAGACGGTGCACGATATGGTCGCCGATGGCCTAATTAACTTCCATATGCAACTTTATGCCAGCCCCATTATACAGCAGATCAATCAGCAAACCAAAAACTGTTACCAGCAGAGTCCATATATGACTCTGAATCGTCGCAAGCTGCGGGCGCTCTCCAATGAGCTGGGCAAATCAGCCAGTGTGGACACATCTGATGCAGCAGCCTCGATTCCCTCAGTCCAGGACAGTACGCCACAGCCGCAGCAGGACCAGCAGCAACAGCAGCAGCAGCTGCAGCTGCAACCACAACAGGATCCCATGCCGCTGGTATATGAGAAGCCCCACAACTTCAAGGTGCACACGTTCAAGGGTCTGAACTGGTGTGAGTTCTGTGCCAACTTCCTGTGGGGCTTCACGGCGCAGGGCGTCAAATGCGATGCATGCGGCTTCATGGCGCACAACAAATGCTCGGAGCTGGTGCCTCCGAAGTGTGTGCCCGACCTGAAGTGCATACGGGGTGTGTTCGGCACCGATCTGACCACCATGGTGCAGCTGCATCAATGCAACATCCCGTTCGTGGTGCGCCGCTGTGTGGAGGAGGTGGAAGCGCGTGGCATGCTCCAAGAGGGCATCTATCGTGTCTCCGGCTTTGCCGATGAGATCGATGCACTCAAGCTGGCCCTGGACCGCGATGGCGAGAAGACGGACATGTCCGAGGGCGCATATGGCAATGTCAATGTCATTGCGGGCACCTTGAAGCTCTATCTGCGCCTGCTGCCCGTTCCGCTGATTACGTTCCAGGCCTATCCCAGCTTTATGGCTGCAGCCCGTAAGTAGCCAGCAATTGAGTTATAATTGAGAAATTTTTAATTTACTCGAATGTCCATTTCCACAGGCAGTGCATCGCTTGCGGAGCAGCTCCAGCTAATGGCCGAGGCCGTGCGTCGCCTGCCACCGGCGCATTTCAATTGCCTGCAATATATGCTGGAGCATCTGAAGCGGTAAATCGAATCCTGAACGGTGTCAATAATCCGTAGTATTTGATATCAATTGTTCTGCCTTTGCCTTTGCCATTGCAGCGTCGCATCCCATTATGCCGTCAACAAGATGAATGAGCACAATTTGGCAACTGTGTTTGCGCCTACGCTGATTGCCACGCCCCAGCATATGACGAATCTCACAGAGGAGATATTTATGCTCTCCTCGCTGATCACGCACTGCGAGAAAATCTTTGCCAGCTCCAGTTCGAGAAAGCAATAAGCCGCATCTCGCTCTTCCACTCTCGCCGTCTCTGTTTTATCCATAACTCAGTCCATCTCTCTCTGATTGGAATCCTTAATTAGTTGTAATATCTTAGCCAAGCGTTTATTTATTTGTGGAGAAACGAAAACATTTTGCCGCATTCTCGATGCATTCACCAAAAACTTAGACTCTAAATAGTATTATATATATATATATATATATATATATGTACATGTATTAACAAGCCTTCCACATATATATAAATTTATATATTTGTCTATATATATTATACATGTAGAGCATACCAAACGATACTACTTATATGTACACACATTTCAAATAAGTTTTGATTCCTCTTTGGAATTAGCATTGAGTGTTGTAAGAATTAACGTACGAATTTAGCATCAAAATCTTATGGAAATCTATTTTCAAATGTGGTTAGGCCAATAAAACGATAACGGAAACGATATATTTATATATTTATATTATATATGTATACTTAAACTATGTTAGTCATAAGCTCAAATCAATGAAACGTATCAAATTCTGAATCTTAACTCGAGCAAATCGATTGTTTCAATTATATCCTATTATATAGTGTGAAGGACAGTGGATTCAAAGATCTGTCTCTTATTTAGATTAATCTACTAGCATAGTTTTACAATTTCATTATATGTATTGTTAATTTATTGCAGTTTGTCTCAATTTGTCGATATCGAATTTGAATTCGAAATCTTTCAGTTGATTTATTGAATCAATTTGAATTCGAATTCGAGTCAAATTTTGTTGCATCTAGTAGGCATCGACTGACAACCCGACGGTGTAGGCTAGAGCAGTTGAGCTCTAGGCTCATTCGACTTTTGGGCAGACATCAAAATTGTTGTATAAAAATAAATTATTTGGTAAAATAGAAACAAAAAAAATATAAAAACCAAGCAATTTCACGCCACAAAACGCAAAATAGAAAAAAGTGTACAAAATTATATATATAAATTATTATTATTATTATTATTATTATTTTTTTTTTTTTGCAAAAATGGTGAACTCTAATTCGGACCAAAGTTCGGGCGTTAGTTCAGAGCAAACCTCTGACGTTTGGTCAGTTCAAACTTCTGAGGATTGTTCAGTCCAAACCTATGAATCTCGCTCAGAGGAAAACGCTAAGGCTACAGTTAAATATGTACCTGATGATGAATCTTTTCGCGTAACCGTTCCCGGTGGATTGGGTGTGAAAAGCGTTGGTCCTAATACGGGTGTATCGCCATACGTATATGTTGGTCGCCCTGTCACTATACCGTCTGCTGAGTTCAAAACCTTAGGTGCAAGGGCAGCGGCTTATGAAGCTCGTATCCATACGCCCATTCGTAAATTCGGCCAATTCTGGACCTGTTCGGAGATTATTTCCAAGCTGCCGCACGTGAAGAAGCTGTGGGAGACCTTTCGGCTGTTCATAAGTCCACCCAACATCTCGACCATTGACATCCTGAAGGTGGGCGAGTGCCTGCGCGCGATGGGCGCCAACTTCGAGGATCCGACTATGAAGGCGAGTCTGGTGGACCGTCTGCTTCACTTTCCGCAGGTGAAGCCTGCGACCATCGCCAACTTCGAGCTAGTCCTGGCCGTCTACAGTGAGATGATAAGGGTGGATCCGGTGCCCGATTGCGACATGATGATCAAGGGCCTCAGCTGTTACGACAACACTAAAACGGGCAAGATGTCAGCTGAGCGTCTGCGCCGCATCCTGACCACCGTGGGCCAGCGACTCACCGATGCGGAGGCGAGCACCCTGCTCGACACCATGACGGATGGGGGCGGCGATGTCAACTATGTGACCCTAATGCAGACCCTCTTCCCCACTGATACCGAGACCCCCGTCAAGCTGAAGCAGGTGCGCATGTATCTGACGGCCGTGGGCAAGAACGCCTACCACATTGACCTAACGAAGCGCGACGACTTAATACGAGGGCTGCGTAAAGCCGACAAAGACGACACCGGCTATGTCGATCACGATACCATGATGGAATTGCTCAAAGAGACCGGTGAAACCTTCACCTATCCCCAGCTTGTTTCTCTCGCCAGCGGTGTTACCAGTGACGAGAAACGCATTTGGTATCGCCAGTTTCTCCAACTGATTATGAACCTGTGAGTTCCAGCGACTGGCTGCACGAGTATCTTAACAATTGGACGTGTAGGCATGTGTGTCCTGGTTGCGTGTCTATCAAACTGATTTCGGACTAACTTTTTTTTTTAACTTGTACTAAAATTAATCCCAGCTATTCCTATCAATTCCTATGTACTGTACTAATTCTCTGAGGCGAAAATACTACGACACAAGGCGCGACAATGATCGTCTTTAATATTTCATGCGTCAATTAAAGAGAATACTATTTTAACTTCAGTAGCTATGTTTTATTTCTTTTATTACTTCCAAATTTAGAGCATTTCTGCATGCTAACTAACAAAAGCTGTTTGCTGTATCACCGACCGCCGGCTATCTGCACACTAGCGCCATCTAGCTGTCGGTATCGCCATGTATAACAGCTAAATGCTTAACTATGATTGGCAGCACTGGCTTTAACGCTCGTTCTGCCAGCTGAACAATATTACTTAACGGATATTCTGTGAGCTGTACGAATTTCATATGGAAAATTGAATGGAAATTTTGCTTGTGCGTGGATAATGCGTTTATTAAAAAATATTACATTTCTGACGCTTAGGAGCTAAACGAAACTTACGCATATATCATATCATATATGGATTACACATGACAATAATTGATTTCTTTTTGTTTTGATTAAGTATAGAGAATAAATAGTTTAAGTCTAGAAAAAAAAATTGTGGTTTCTTTTATATATATCTGTATATATATATATATATATATGTATATATAATTTTTGGATTGATTTGCTTGGTTGTTGTGGAGCTAAAAGTGCTGTTGAAAGCGATCTGGCAACGCTGCTGTCGCTGCTGCATATCAAACGTTATCGCTGTGGGCGTGGCTGCCGGCGCCGCCCACAGGCGTTAGCTCCATTTTGATGGGCGCCACAGCCGTTGCCACCGACTGCTGCAGCATTTGATAGGCGCTGCTGCTGCTGCTGTTGTTGTTGTTGTTGTTGTTGCTGCTGCTGCTGTTGCTGCGCTCTTTGAGCATATCACACTGCGCCTGCGCCTGAGCCTGAGCAAAGCTGCGCACCTGCAGAAAAAGTCCGCCGTTGTTGAGCAGTCGCGCCTGATGCTCCTGCGCCTTGGCGCGCAGACAGGCAATCGAATTGTTTCTGTGAGAGATTAGAGATTGGAGATTGTAGATTGGAGATTACAGATCAGACATTAGTGCTCCATTGCTTACCTAAACGCATCCGGATCATGCTCCATGAGCGCTGCAGCAGCTGCTGCTGCCGACAAGTGATGCGCGTGCAGTTGCTGCTGTTGTTGTTGTTGTTGTTGCTGATGTTGCTGCTGTTGATGTTGTTGCTGTTGCTGGTGTTGGGCTGCAGCTGCAGCTGCTGCCACGGCTGTGTTCATTATCAAATGGAAATCCTTGCTGGAGGCAGCGGCGCCAGCGCCTGCTGCATTTGCCGCATCCAGCAGCGGATGGTAGCTGGGCGTGGCAACGGCATACAGCTGGGCGGGCGGTGGCGGCGGCTGCTGTTGGAGCAACTGTTGCTGCTGCTGCTGTTGGTGTTGCTGCTGCTGTAGCTGCTGCTGCTGCTGCTGCTGCGAGGGCGACGGCGAGCTGAGCTCTATGTGCGGCGAGCCGGAGCTGTTGGTGGTGGCGCCCGTGGGCGTGGTTGCCGCCGACGAGGCAGCCGCATAGCCGCTGCTGCCGTGCGGCGTCGTTGACGTGGGCGGCGCAGTGGAGGCGTTCGTCGGACAGCTACTGGGCGCCGGACTGACCACGTTCAGGGATTCAGTGGACGAGCTGAGCGCGCGCGAATGCGAGCGCAATTCATCCGAATGAACGGACTTGGAGCCGGCCGAATCTTCATGATCGCTGACGCCAGAGTCGTCCTTGAGCGTTGATTGCGCCTCAATTGATTTCCGATGCATGCCTGATAGAGAGAGAGAGAGAGAGAGAGAGAGAGAGAGAGAGAGAGAGAGAGAGAGAGAGATGCAGCTTTTTAGTATATGTTTAGCTCTGAGTGCTTAAAAGAACTAGAACTGTTGGACTGGGGCATAAAAGCTTTATGGGTTGTGCTTTCAAGGAGCTTTTTCTGGATTAAGAGGAAGATCAATGAAAAGTTCGTTTATCTCTGGGAAACGCAAACGAGCTTTAAGTACATCTTCAAGTGATCTATAAGAGCTATCCCAACTTTTCCCATTAACTTTCAGCGGGTATCATTATGAGACGTAGGAGTTGGGGCAGGCGTAGCTGAACGGACTTAACAGATGGTTCGAGTTTCGCTCAGGCAGCATATGGATGAGAGCTGACTGTGACTCTGGCGAATGCAAATCCCTCGTGGAATACGCCGTGAACATTGTTATCCGATCAGCCTTTGGCTGTCAGCATTTTGAGCATATTAACTGGTTGGCCTCGCATCAATTGCCAACTAATTTGACATACACGTACTTAATTAAAAAAAACACAAGTAGGGAAGAAGAAGAGGAAATGAAAGGGCAAAATGGGAAGGCAAATAGAATAAACCTCAAAGCTGAGCTGTTGAGCCACTTAAGGCACTGCCCGGACCCGTTGCTGCTTGGGAATTAATTTGCGAAACACCCAAAGCATTATCAGAGCTAAGGGTTGTCCGGGGTGGGGGGCGAGAGGCGAGGGGTGGATGAGGACAACGGCACAAGTGCCAATAAAACCTGTAGTTCTCACAATGCGAATAGATAAACGATAAATGCCAAATTAAAGCAGCAATTCCAACCCCAACCCCAACTCCAATTCCAACCCCCACCCCTAGCATGACGCACCCTCGGCGTATGCATTTTGCATTTATTAAGCGATTATTAACAAATAAAAGGCCAAAACGCAAGTCAAAACCAATGCCAACCACCGACAAGCACTTGTTAAGGGCGCCTGACTGCCACACCCCACCCCTCCCCACCCCACCCACTGTAAACCCGCAACGCCCGCTCTCGGTGCGCCTCGCTAATCCGCAAAGTCATTTCGAGGCAGCCAAAGAAATGCGCGCAACATATGACGACAAATAAAGGGCCGGGGTGGGGCGAGGAGGGCGCAAAGATGCGTCCTGGCTGGCAGGACATGCACGCCAAATATGCTCACAATTCCGATTGAAGGGCATCTGAAGTTCAGCGTTCAGCGTTCAGCGTTACGTATATCTCGTTTTATAATCCCCGAGCTGCTGCCCTTTGTCTCGCTCAAAATTCAATTAAGTCCGTCGACTTAACAACTGAAGGGCCATGGTCAGGGACACGGGAATGGGAGTGGGAGCGGGGGGATGGGTGTATCAGTGACAGGAGCTGCGTAAGGACATTGAGGACTTGCTTAGTTAAGATAGTTCGATATGATTGTTGCATTTACATTTCTGTTCCATACCTAGTAGCCAGGGCGCCACCGCATCGTTGTCCTTGGCCGACTTCAGTATCGTCTCCGGCAATGGCAGCGAGTGCCGGACCATAGCCCCGTACAGGCCATACTCGGCCATTATCGTACTGCCGCCCCAGACCTTTTCGGTTTTGCGCCATTTGGCGCGACGATTCTGGAACCAAACCTGCAAAAAAACGAAAACGAAAAATTCAAGGCGTTAAGTTTATCATTTTTAACACTTTTATACCCGGAACCCATTGTGAAATCGTGATATAATGGATTTATTGAAAGGAGGGCGACGTGCTGAGTAGATTTAGCCCCATCCGTCCGTCCGTTGCTACATATGTATGAACGCCTCGATCTCAGAAGATAAAAGAGCTAGCGATTTGGAATTTTTTCCCAGGTCCGTGTATATCACGCGGTCTAGTCTCCAAAATTCGATAGCCATTTCCATTATTTTGTTATCGATTTAAAAAATTATCAAAAATTATATGAAAGATGCTATATATGAGCCACTAATGGAAAGGAGTACGAGGAGCTGTGCTCAACTAGGAAATACCCGAACCCTGCTGAGGTACATAAATTTCGAATTCAGTTTTGTTCTAGGTGCATCACGTGATACCCTGTATCTAAGAAGATCTATGTACATAAAGTGACCATTACCGTTCATTAGCAGGCGAATCGTTATAGCCAGTTCTGACGGCTGGTCCCCATTGCTATGTTAACTTGTCTTAGATCTCGGGTTTGGTAATAGCGCCATATGGCGTAGGCTACGCTTTGGAGCCATTTGAATGCTTTGGTCATTGGCCGTTTGGCTCATCTAGGGCCGGGTGGCGCCTACCAATGCTGCAGCTGCTGCTAAATGCGATGCAAATTGCGAATTATTAAATAAAAAACTCGTTGAAATTGAAAAAATGTAAATGGAATCTATTCGAAATGCTAATACAAGCTCGGACCCTAAAGGCTTTCAGAAGGGACGCAGAGAAAACAAGAGAGAGAGAGAGAGAGGGGGGGGAGTGTGTGAGGTGGTATAGAGTGTGTATTGTGTTCTCTCTCTCTCACACACACACACACACACACACACATAATAGCAAATAATATACATATTCGCATATAAGTGACCAAATTAGATTATCTTCCGAAACATTAAACCGATTTTCATGCAGAGCCTGACAATAATAATAAGAAAACATTAAATGTTGATCACAGAAGGGCGACAACAACAACTGTCACAATAAAAGGATTTGCCACACGCAAACACGCACCACCCTCACCCCTCACCCCCAACCCCACCCTCTCCCTCTACCCTCTCACTATCTCTTCTTTTATTTATTTTTTATACGTATATGCAGAGTCAAGGCAAAGGATTTAACTTTGACTTAGCAACCCTCACAGGAAGTCAGGCCAACAACTAACCCCCAGCACCGCACCCCGTCCCTCTGTTCCATCTCTCTCGATGTACCCGAAAAGAAGTCATCATTTTTCTGGTCCATCAAATCGTTTAGTTCTGCTATTAGTCATGTGCGAGACGCAGCGCACTAGAAACAAGGGCAAGGGGTGGGGGGGGGGTAGGGGTTGGGATTGCTCTCGCTTAAGAGATTGCCCAGCAAAGTGAAATCGACGCGACAGAAGTGGCTGGCAAGTGGAAAGGAAAGCAAAATGAAAATTTATAATAAAAAGCAAAATATGCAAAATAGGTTGGCATGCATGGGACGAGGGGCGAGGGACGAGGGAGCAGCCAGTGTTGGTAAACGCCGCGAGAGCAATGTGGCGACATTTTTGCTGAAATTCTTTTTGGCAAGAGCCAAAGACAAGGCAAAATGAAAAAAAAAGGAGAAAAGGAGAAAAGAAAGCAAAAATAGAACCAGAGCTGAGCGATTGAACAAATCGCAACAAAAGGGCAAAGGGCAACAGGCAGCGGGTAGCAGGGGGCTGAGGGTGGCGTCAGCTCAGCTGCAAACGAAGATAAAGTGGTTTGGCTCCGGCTGCTGCCAGTGGCCTGGCCAGTGGATGCCTACGCATTCAAACCATAAAGATGAGGAAGAGGAATATTTCTATATATCTCATGATTTATTGTGGTGTGCGGGGTGTAGGTTGAGGTGCTTACAACTGACAACTTGGCTCATAATTTTGGGCATTTGAGAAATTGGCAGCGCCCAGCGAATGGCTGGCAGCCACTCAGTGCGCTTCGTTGCAGCCCAGTAAATTTAGTGGCATTTGTTGGCCAACTGCCCGGACTGACTGAGTGATGAGTGGCGGAGTGGAACGCAGCTGAATGGAACAAGAGACTAAACTAGTGAGCGAGAGCAAGGCACTCAATGACAAAGCAGAGACTATTCATAATCATAGACGTTAAGTGGAACGAATGGAATGGAACAGCATTTTATATGGCTGTGAGCTCCAAGCACGGTACAGGGTATCTGCTAGTCGAGAGCACTGGCACGGACTGACTGAGCGATGAGTGGTGGCGTGGAACGCAGCGGAATGGAACAAGAGACTAAACTAGTGAGCGAGAGCAAGGCACTCAATGACACAGCAGAGACTATTCATAATCATAGACGTTAAGTGGAACGAATGGAATGGAACAGCATTTTATATGGCTGTGAGCTCCAAGCACGGTACAGGGTATCTGCTAGTCGAGAGCACTGGCACGTGCATATTATTTATTCGTGGTTATCTCTTTTTTGCTATACACCAAAATAGAGCTGTAAAACCATCGAGCACCGTCTTTATCGATGGTTCTCCAGCTCTACACCAACTGGTTCTAAATCTATATAACTAAGATGATATAGTCAAAACAAAAAAATGAAGAAGAAGTCGCTTTTGTGAGCAACTTCAACTCCGTGCTCGATGTCTTGGTACTCTGTGAAAGCTAGAACCATTTGAGAATTCCAAGTTAGTTTTAAGCAGTGTTTAGAGTTGTGTTTCCACCAAACTTCAAGAGGTAGCTGTTTAAAGACAAAAAATAGTCTTGGCTTTGATTTTCCATGGCTTTGCTGTAAAGGAACGATTGGAATGGAACAACTAATGATTAACTAATGTGGCCATGATGTAAATAACTATTTAAAAAACCATTTCAGTTGCTGGAATGCAAAAGTAGCGAGCTCTCGTCTAGCTAACAATATGTACAGGGTATTCGCTAGTCTGGCAATGCCGTCCCGATTGCTGCTACGCGCGTGGAAGTGCCTCCAGTGTTTGGTTAAGTGAAGCACCCTTAGAGGAATTGGATCGATGATGGTGTTCGAGTTGGCTGTAGAAGGCGATTACCACTTGCATATCAGCGGAACGAAACGGAATGGAACGGCAGAGCATGGCAGGCCATGGGCTCAGGTGCCAACTACTGATAAATTAATTTACACACACACACACACAGACACATGGAGCGAGAGAGAGAGAGAGGGAGACACATGCAGCACGAGCTGCACTTAAGAGTTTTTGGGGCGTGGCAGCTGGGCAGCTCACAAAAGCCTTGCCTCGCCTTACCTTTGCCTTTGCCTTTGCCTTGAATTGGGGCCCCGACACGGGGCGAACGAAATCAAATTAATCCGGTTTGTTATTTCATCATGCAACGTCAACGTCATCATCATCAGTTGCAACAACAGACAAAAGGCGCAGCAGCAACAGCAGCAGCAACAGCAGCAGCAACAACAGCAACAATTTGCAATAATAAATAGCAAGAGCAGCAGCAGCAGCAACACACACACATACACACACACACACACACACAGTGTCATGTAAACAAACGTCTGCCAAAGGAGCGGAAAATTTCATTAACAAGGCACACAAGCAACAACAACAACAACAACAACAACAAGCAACAACAACAAGCAACAACAACAAGCAACAACAAGCAGCAACACCCAATTTGCTGCTGCTACTGTGGGGCCTGCATCCGTGCTGGCCATGTCACCAAAAGCACCTAGGCTCCCTTTCGTCTCCCCCCGCCCTCTCTGCCCCCCCCTCTCTCCACCTGTGCCCCTGCCTCGTTACAAGCTGCTGCGAGCACTGATAATTTAATCAACTCTCATTGAATTATATCATTTTGCAATTTGGCGCTGCTGCATGCAACATGCGACAAGCATTGCCATGAACCAACTACCCACCACGCCCCCTTCTATACGCTCCCTCCATTTGGCCAACGTTCATTTCCATGCAAATTCAATTCTCATTATGATAGCAGCCAACGAGCTGTCGTCCCTCATTCGGGCGTCCATTTTGAGTGCGGAAATCAAAATAGGAAATGCCATAAATTTGCCCCAAAACGGAAACTCGTTGCCTATGCTTCAATATGTGTGTGTGTGTGTGAGAGAGAGAGGGAGAGAGAGAGAGAGAGATAGCATGGCTTGTATGCCTGCTGCGCCTAGTCGCATTTCTTTTTTGGTTACCTTAAGCTGACTTTGTGTTAGCAATCCAACTGGAATCTAATTGGACTCGCAGAGCATACCAACTAGAGCTGCCTCAGGTATAGTTCGAGCTTCCTTAAACCGGCTCTTGTCTAGTTTTAGTTCAAGTCAAGACTAATTGGCTTATTAACATTAAATTATATAGAAATAGAAATAAATAAAAAATAAATAAAATGAATTATTCTAAATTGAGTTATAATTGAGATATTTTCCATTTGAGTGGGTGGCTCTTTTAGATGATTACTAACTGGATAGCTAGATATACTATATTATCAATGATAGAGCTCTTCTGACACATCTGCTCTAGCTTAGAGCTTCTATATAGAGCTGGTCATAAATCTTGTTTAAATTGCTTTCATATTACTTTCTCTTTACACATTTTTATTCATTCATTCATTCACATCTATTCTAATTCAATTTCAATTTATTCTCTAGCTAATTTGTATTATCATTTCTCTTTATCTATTTGTTAAATTTAAATTCATCTATTGCTTGAGCTTATCCACTCCGTTTGTTTCAAGACCTCCTTAAATTTATTCTCTAGAAACATTTTCCTTACTTTAATCTATATCAAAATCTATTTGATAGTATCTTCTAGTTATTCCACTTCTTCAGTTCAGTTCAGAGCTCGTCTAACAACTACATTTAACTGCAGGTCAAGTGCGTGTCAATTCAAAAGTCATGTGCTGCCACCTAGCGGCACATAACTGAACTATAAATGCGCAATATTCGCAAAATTCATTCGATTTGTAACTGAATACGCGTTGCTCGCGCTAAATGGCAGCGATTTTCTTTTTTCAATTATTTAATTTTCATGCTGAAAATCAAATTATTTGATCTGCCATTAAATAAAACGAAATGTGAACTGTCTCACTCTCTCTCTCTCTCTCTCTCTCTCTTGCACTCTTTGGCTGGCTGGTTAGGCAGTTAGATGAGTTTAATATAGATAACAGCTTTGGCTAAATGATTACTTGACCATATGCCACACCCACTCACCACCGCCCACCGCACACACAAATACGTCGAGAATCACGATGTCAATTTGCTGATTGAAAATTTATTATTATTGAACTTTGGCTGGCCGACGCTCACTTTTATGGGCTGCAGCGTTCCGAGACGCCCCTTTTTTTTCCCGGACTCAGCTCAAGGCCAGGTTTTCGGCTGCTCTCGAGTCTTGGGCCCCGAATTGCTCAAGTGCTCGCCAGACACACTATCCTATGGATGCGCTTCACTGACCACTAACCACTGCCAACTGTCCACTGCCCACTGTCCACTGTCCACTGCCCACTGCCACGCCCACTTGTCTAAGGGCAAATGCATTTGATTTATTGAATGAGAACGAATGCTTAAAGAGGGCGTGCTACACGCCTGGAATACAACGTCATTCAGCTGTGGATTAGTTGAGATAACAATGGATCTTACTAAATACCAAATGCAGATTGGATAGCACAAAAGAGCTTTCAAGTTGAACTTAAAGCTCGTTCAGTATTTACTCTCAAATTATATTGACTTAAGCTGAAATAATATCTTGAGGTGAGCTGAGATTGGAAAAGGGAAGAAGTTTTAAGGGACTTTGGCCAAATGCAAAGCTTTAATAAAAGCTGCTTCACATATCATTCTTTAAGTCAATTTTCAAGCAATTGAAACGAATTTCTGCTGAGACTTGAATCATGCATTGCATTGAAAAAGCTTTAAAACTTAGGCTAAATAATAAATCTTGAGTTTTAGCTACTTATAATCACAGTTTCTAAGGCAAGCTAGGGAATACTTGGCGTTGCTTCATTAAAAACGGCAGCTTAAAGCTCAAATTGGCTTTAAATTAACAATGAGCTTAAAGCTTGGATATGTAGCTTGATAATCTAATTTATCCAATAATATAATAAACCTTTTAAAGTATCTAACAAATCCGCTAAGCTTTTTGCTTAACAAATAAAGCTTTCATAGAGTGAACAATTGAAAAATGAGCTTAAAGTTAAGATATAAATATTGCTTGAACATCGAATTTCGAATTTCCAGAGCTTTTGCTTAAGCAAACACAACTTTCGCGAGCTTTTAGAGTGGGAAATTAACAACTTAAGCTTTTATAACGCAAAAGAGAACACTGCTTAAACTTTCAAAAGCTAATCGAAATAACGATCAAAGCTTAAAGCTTCACAATAAGTATTTGTGAAAGCTCGCTTGATCTTCTCATTAATCCTACGTTGATTCTCTTATGAGCTTTAAACATTTCCCATAAAGCTGAGCACAGAAAAACTCTTGCAACTCTTACATGTGAAACCAATTTGGAGCGAGCTCTCGGTCGACTGCACTCGGACAAAGGTCAGTTTCAGCTGCTGGGAGGTAACGGCAGGGGGCGCTCGGGCAGTTGGCTCAAACTGTGGCCCATAATTAAAATATTGGTAACCAATCAAAGATTTTCAATGGGCCTGCCCTCTGGGCACAGTGCAAATATTTGCGCACTCGTGCTGCAAAATTGTGCAAATTGCATGCAGCATGCCCCCCTGGCAGGTGGACGTTGTGTGTGTGCGTGTGTGTGTGTGTGCGAGTTGCTTTCAGGTGACATGTGCAGCGCATTGCATTCGATTGCAAGCGACAGTCTGCTTTTTCTTTCTCCCTCCCTCTCTCCCTCTCTCCCTCTCTCTCTCTCTCGCTCGTTCTGTGAGCGGATTTGGCCTGGCTTTCAGCTTGTGTGGCATGCGGCTTTTATTGGTTTACTTCATCAACTCGACAGGCAGCCATAGCCATAGCCATTCCGTCCCTCAGTCAAGCATTTGAGGCGTGTGGAAATTTCATAACGACAACGTGCAGCCCCTACTACCCCTCCCTCTCCCTCCCCCGCCCCCTCCAACCGCCTCTCCAGTGTTCTAGAGCCAACCCGTTCCACTTTATATGCAATATTCAATTGACATTCAGCCAAAGCATTTCGCGGCATTTTTTTACCATATCTCTATCTCCCTCTCTCTCCCTCACTCTCTCTCTATCCAGCTCTTTTTCTCTACCCCCCACACGCACAATGCAGTTGGAACTTCAATTTCAACTTCCATATGAGTTTAACGTTCGCGATATTTTGTTTTTGTTTTTGTTTTTCCATCAGTGGGATTTCCTTTCTTTTATTTTTTAGCTCTTTTCCTTTGTTTTTGTTTTCGGCCCAACCCTTTTTACAGCTTTGCGCTTACAAAATATGAATGCAAAAATTGTCTGACTCCATTTATTGCAATATGTTTTTTATCAAGGAGTTGGCATATCATGTATATACGATATACATATATAGACGTATATATGGATCCCCCTGATCGCGAGAGCTAAAGACTTTATTTGTATATACATTTTTGAATAGGGTTCAAACTGCTTTTATTGGATATGTTTTATTGCATGTTTTTATATATATAAATATAACAGCGTATATTAAAATTCATATTACAGGGTATTCATAAGTCTATATGCACTGTTTATAGCAGCGTACGCAAATGATTTCAACTGCTTTGCTTAGTTTCTTTCACTTTGACGCCGACTGCTTCTTCCAGGGTATCTACTAGTCTGGCTCTTTCTGTTAGCAGGTTCAACTCTTGACTTAGACATACGAAATCGCAATCGCTTGACTTTGGGCGTCGCAGCACTCAAGGAACCAGCGACTCCGTAAATGGAACAAGAGGCGAGTTCAACTGGTTTTCTATATAGACTATAGACTGGAATCGGCTGGCGATATTAATGACCTTTGCTTGACATTGCCGTTGCTATTGCCATTGCCATTGTCATTGCCATTGCCATTGGACTATTAATTACAATTTGAAATGATATTTTAAATGCATCATGATTAATGAATGCTTGCGATTTTCTAATTACGAGGCCTAAGGCAGAGCAAAGCAAGGCAATGTAAAGTTAAGCTGGGCCAGGGGGTTGCACCAGCGGAGGGTTACAATCGAGCTGAGACTGAAACTTCACAAATTCAAGGGGCTAAATGAGCCTTCAGCTCGTTTGTTCTCGCGCTCGCTAAGTAATTTAATTTACAAAAACGCATTAACAATTAACAATTAACAATTACCGGAGATACCAATACGTGAATCGTATTCGACAATGATTATTAGATCATTGGACCTTGACATCGTGGACATGGCCACTTGCCGCAGACTTTGGCTCAATCCAGCTGAGATTCTACTTAATATGCTTTAATTAGCGTTAAATTGGAGCGATAATACGAGTCTTTACTTTTCAAATATGTTGATCTAACGATCGATATCCAAGTACTTCATCGATATACAAATATTGCAGTAGATGCTTACCGACCTATAAGTATAGATAGCCCATGTCGATAGCTACTCTATCGAGAAGCCAAGCTATGCAGTAGAGGCAAAGGGTAAAGAGAGTTTTCTTTGCCTCTACTGGGTAATCTGACTTATCGCTAGAGTAGCTACCGACATGCAGTACTTGACTGCGGTGTTGTTGGATATATATGGAACTTCGAGTTCGTATCCAGTATATTCCTGGTACTTCGATCTAAACTACTAAGTGTTTGAGACAAGCTTAAAGTAAAATACAGTCAAATTTTATCAGATTTACATAGAAATTCACATTATCGATTACTATCGAAAGAAGTTTTTTCAATGGTACAGCATTTTTTCGATTTATCGAGACTCGATTGTACTAAACATCATTGGAGCTATATGTTTTCAAGGTAGTGCAAGGCTGAGACAAGTGTATACAACTTTATAGCATGACTAAAGTTAAGACAGAACAGATTTTCCTACTGCATAGAGTTATCGATAACTCATTTGGCCTTTGAATGCAATCCATTTAAGTAATCTCTTCTACATCTGTTTTTATATTTATATATAGTATTCTTTAGCTACAATAAAGATCAACAGATCTATGTTCTTCTTAGCAATATTTAACCTCTTTCTGACAACATTGTCTCTATTGTCTACAATTTGTAGATCTATCGTATCTCTCGCTATATATACCTTTTTTTTCTCCTATATATACAGACGGTGACTATGGCAAAGCACCCTCGACTGAGGCAAGGCCACTAAGCTTAGACGGCATTTGGCTTTGTTGGCCACATGCTTTCACAGCTGGATACGCATTGGCAATTGTCATTATGTTGTTGTTCATGTCCGACTTATAGAGAGCATGGTCTATGCCGGGGGAGAGGTGGGGCTGGGCTGGGCAGGGCAGGTTTTGGGTGTCCTTCCGTCCGTTGGTTGATCTGGTTTCGCTGTTGAGTAGTTAACAACAAATTGGCAAGTGCAGGAGCGTCGCTCGTTGCCGCGTGTCAACACAGCAGGTTGCAGCCACACACACTAACACACACACACACACCAACACACACTCATAGATAGCCCGTCTCTGGCTTTGGTGAGAACTGTTGCAATTTGTTCGAGTTTGTGTGTTTGTGGCACTCGAGCAAAGGGTTGCTCATCGCCTCAGCTGGCCGGCCTAGGGGATTACAGGGTGTACGCACGCATTGCCCATACCCTGTACCTAGTGGCTGGGGTCTGTTTGGTCTTTAGTTTGTTTATGATTAACGTGCGCTAATTTCATTCATTTCGCACTCGTCACAGCTCCTTCGGGACCATCCGCGCACACTTATGCTTATTGGATTTAACGAGCATGGGGTGCTGATGAGACGGGGTGGGTTTCTAGCTATCTATTTATTTGAATTTCACACGAGCCGCAACCACAAAAGCCCCGGACAGTGCGCCGAGCGGCATCGCTGATTGCTGTTGACTTCGAGGTGTCAAAATACAGAGGACGAGCGTCGTTCGACCTTCGGTCAAATTATTCGATTCGATTATTGCTGCCAAAATAATGAACGGGCTTTGGCATTGGCATTGGCTTTGGCTGCCATTTCGCTGGCTGCGGCCGAATGCCGACAACTAATAATCTTATTAGAATTAATGATGGAATTTCCAATTTGCGCAGCGACAGGACAGGCGCCAAGGAGCTCTGGCCAGGCCGGCCCCTTTGGCACGCTCGCTAGCGATTTAATGTTAATAAGTTCTAAATGCCAATAATGCCAAGTGCCCTAAGAAGTAGTAGAAGAAGAAGAAGCAGCAGCAGTTGCGGTCCAGCGCTGGCGAAATAGAAATTCCAGATGCGAACGTGCGCCAATGCCAAAAGCGAATCGAGTTGCCCCACGCATAGCAGCCTGACACAGATTGCGATGGGGCCAGTGGGGCTCGATGCCGCCCAGAATCAATTAAGGCCCGGCCAGCACATTGTTGCCCTCTCTCTCTCTCTCTCACACACCCTCCATCTCCCTCTCCCTCTCTCTGTGTGTGTGTGAGATTTTTAGTAAGTGAAAGATTTGCCACAACAAAGTGTATTGGCGTAGCATTTAGCTGACAGTGTTGGTAAACGGTTTCATATACACTGTAGAGAAAATTCCAAATTAGAAAATTGCTAGCTATATGAGAAATTTGAGCATTCAAGTTGAAACAGACTTCATATGTGTCTTATAGACAAATTTTAGTGTTGGTAAATGCGATAAGTTGACTTAAACTATGACACTCTAAGCGTAAAAAGTGTTGGCAGTACCGAAAATATAAAAGTTAGCTAGTTTATGACATTTTTAGCATCAGCATAGCTATAGCTATAGGTCTTGCTTTTTACAGTGTTGGTAAACGTGTCAGCAACTGTGAGACTTTAAGGAATGTAGTAACAGATATCGAGAACGAAGCTTAATATCGTAAGGCTCGTTCATCTTTCTTTACTTTAAGCAATATTGTAGTTACATCGATATATATCGATGTATATAAATTGTAGAAAACTACTTTCGCATGCAAAGACAATTTGCTCATGGAAATCTCTCTCTATATAACTTTCTCTCTCTCTCTCTCTCTCTGCCTTTTTCTCCTCTCAATCTCTCTCTTCTGTATATACATATGTCTTCAGAGTCATATTCGTGATTCACTAATCGTCCAACAAGTGACTCGTTGTGCATTTAAATACCAAATGCCCATCAAAGCGATTATATATTGAGGTATTATTTATTAAGAGCTCGTCGGCTTTTGGATTTGAGTGTTGAATGGCCGATTGACCCAACAATTGAAGTCACAGCTGCAGGTGCGTGTCATTGACAGCAATTCACAGTAACAGCAACAACAACAACAATATCGAGTGTTGTCACTGCGTTGTCATCATCATTTTCATTGATGGTAAACCAATCATTTTTCAATTATATTCACCGCTGGATACAAATTGTCTGATTTACGTCTACCTTTCTCGCTCCCTCTCGCTCTCTCTTGCTCTCTCCTTTTCGCGCTGTGCATGTGCGCGTTTCTGTGCCAGGCGCCTTGCCACGCCCACCCGCAGTACGCCCATTTGCCGCCTAACCGCCAATGTTAACTTCAATTCAAGAGTTGAGCACACGAAATCTTTTTCTTCATCTGATTTGGACTTTAACCGAGTCTCGTTTTATTGGTTATCTGGCTGAAGTGTTGAGGCTTGTAACATCTAGTTTAGAAATTGGATTTATCCATTACAACTAACTGGATGGGATTCATAGTAAAAATGGGAGAGATGATCAGGCCAGTTTATTGGATGGAATTATCTACTCAACTTGTTGTATGGGGAAAGATTCGAGCGAAAGAGGAAGAAAGAGAGAGAGAGGGAGAGATAGAAAAATAATGCAGTGGGAATAAGTGAGAATAAGAGGTAGAGAGAGTGAGAGAGACAGAGAGAGAGAGAGAGAGAGAGAGAGAGAGAGAAAAAATAGAGAGTGAGTGAATTAAAGAGAGAGAGAGAGAGCGATAGCAAATAAGATAGACCAATCATGAAAGAGAAAGAAAAATTTATAGAGAGAGTGTGTGAATAAGACAGAGAGAGAGAGAGAGAGAGAGAGAAAGAGAGAGAGATAGAGAGAGAGAGTGAGAGAGAGAGTAGGAGGTAGAGAGAGAGACACAAAAAGATAATGAATGAATGAGGAAGTGAGAGAGTGAGACAGATAGGGAGCAAAGGAGAAAAAGACAGAGATAGAATGCAGGAGAGAGACAGTAAGTAAGAGACAGAGATAGAATGAAGGAGAGAGACAGTAAGTAAGAGAATGAGGTTGAGAGAGCAAATGGGAAGCAGAGAGAATGAAAGAGAGCGCGAGATAAAGATACAGCGAATGCAAAAGAGATAGAAAACGAGAGGAAGAACTAGAGAGAGAGAGAGAGAGAGAAAGTAAGACCAAAAGAAAGAGGAATAGAGAGAGCTACAATAGTAAAGCCAGCAGGCAGAAACAGAGAGAGCGAGAAAGAGAGAGAAAGAAAGAGAGAGATTGACAAATCCATAATCCATAATCTCCCATAATCTGTGTACATAGAAAGATGTTAGACAAACTCCATCCAGTCAGTAATTGCAGTGTATCTGCTAGTCGGGGCACTCGCTGTTTCCTGCTTTATTTGTACAATATTTTGCCGCTGACTGTTTCGTTCACATTTCGCTCTTCTTCTTTTCATTTTGCTTTATTTTTTTCCCGCTTTTGCTTAAGCGCGACAAAACCAATTGAAGTGTCAAACGCAGCCAGAGAGACGACGCCGCGTGGCGCCACGCCCACAAATTGCAACAGTTGGATAAAGTGCACAACTTGAGCTGAGTATTTTTCTCTCTCTCTCTCTCTTACTCTCTTGCGACGTCTGTCGCATGCTGAGCGCTTGTGTGTGGCACATTATCAGACCATAATTCGCTGACAATTCTTCAATTAACGGGCGCCAGGTAGCGCGGCAGCGCGTCGCCTCTGACAAGGCTCATTGCGCCCTCTGTGGCATGCCTCGCACACACACACACACGCCCCCTCATCCGCCCACTCGAGCAAATAGCGCCGCAACAACCACTTGGCAATGTTTTCTAATCTATAAAATTAATTTTGTCAAAATCTTGTCGAGTGTTTTGTTTGGTCTGCGACACAGACAGAGCCACGCCCCCCATCTCCCATCTGCTGCTCCCTGGGGATCTGGCTTACAAATTGTAAAATATCTTTTCACTCAGCTTTTTAGCTACACATTTTGTTGTTTGGCTTGGTTGCTTTTCTATTTGCTACTCTCCTGCCCCTACCGCTGCCTCTACCTCCGTCTCTCACTGCCCCGCAGGGTCTTTGCTTTTACTAATCAGCAGTTTGCAAAGGAGACGCGAGCCGAGGCGTCTTTGGCTTTGCCTCCCTGTTGCAAATTAGCGTGAAATGCGATTTATAATGTCAATTGTGTGTGTGTATGTGTGTGTGTGTGTGTGTGGTTCGGCATGGACTTAGCGCAACTTGTCCATAATTGAGAAATATGCTCTAAATACGCGCTCACACCCAGTCACATTCGCGCATAGATGAAAGTGCAGCTTAGCTGAACAGCGCACAAAATTGGTTGAGTTTAAAGACTTTGCGCTTGGCTAAACCACAGTCGTTTCATCAGCTTTGTCATCAGCTTTCTCATCAGCTTCCTCTTCAACCTGTTCATCCGCCCATGATTAGGCCTCTCCTCAGCTAGCTGGCTTCTCATTCCTCTTAATCATTGGTCTGCTACTAGCTTCGATTTTTCAATTAATTCCATGCCAGCTTTTCATCAGCCTCTCATGATCTCATCGGCATCTGCTCAACATTCTCATCATTCGATCGTAATAGCTGCTTCTGGCTTCCTCATCACCATTTCAGCATCATCATTATTACTCAATTTTTCAGCTTTAGTTTTAGCTTTCCGATCAGCTTTGTTCTTAGTCTGCTCATTACCTCATTAGCTGTTCATTAGCATTTTTTTTAGTCAGCACTTAGACTTCTTGTCCACTTTATTCTCAATATCAACATCTCATTTCATCCAGCTTTCCTAAGTGCTTCATCGGCTTACTCATAAGCCATTCACTGCCTTTTTGATCAGCTTTCTCATCATCTCGTCAGCCCTTCTCTAGTTTCTCATAAGTCACCAGCCCTTCATCACTATCCTTATCAACTCCTCATCAGCTCCTCTTCAACCTCTTCATCATTGCCTCATCAGCTCCCTTTAGTCCTATCAGTTTCCTGCTCAGCCTCCTTCTCCGACTCCTCATCAGCTCCTCATCAGTTCTTTATCAGCTCCTCCTCAGCTTATTCATTAACTTACTCATCGGCATTCTCATCTACATTCTTATCAGCTCCTCATCAGCTTCTTATCTTTTTCATTAGCCCCTCATCAGTCTCTCATCAGCTCCTGTTCAGCTCCTTTTCAGCCACTTCATCAGCTCCTTCTCAGTCTCCTCATCAGCCTCTTCATCAGCTTTCACATCAGCCTCCTCATCAGACGCAGCCATCTCCTTCTCAGTGACATCGATCAACTGTGCCAGACAACTGAAATGGCCTGCTGGCATACCGGAGCCCCCACCCCTCCCCCTCCACTACTCACGCCTCCTTGACACTTGGCACGCCCCCCATCTGGGATTACATCACTTAGTGCTTGGTCCATCAATCAAAGTTCAGCTCGAAACTATTTGCACTAATTGCATATCACGCAGTTGCGCCTAATTTGCAGGCCAACTTCTGCCCTCCTCTGCCAGCACGCCCTGCCCCGGCCACACAGCCAGGTGGGCCGAACCCGTTTAACAACAACAATGAAAATGTCAAAAAGTTGTCATTGTTGTTGTTGTTGCTTGCTGTTGTTGTTTTTCTAACAAATGGAAAACAGTTTTCGCTGAACGCTTGACCGGAAGGAAATTCGTTAGCTACAGCTAAACAGCACAAAAAAAAAAGGCTAAAGAAATAGCTAAATGAAATATAGCTGAATATTGAGTTTGCTTAATGACATTAATAATTAGAATAATAATGATGATGATGATGATAATGAGAGTCAGCTGCCAGTGTTGAAAAAGACTTTCTATTTACGACTCTTCTCGGTTGGCCGTACCTCAGATTTCTAATCAAATTTTTGAGTATTACTTCCCCTGAATATCTATTTAGACTTCAAATACTGGCAATTAATAATACATATATATATATATATATATTCTAACTGCCGTTAGTTCTTGACCAATGGCTATAAATGGTTACACAATCGAGCACCATAAACGGTCGACTCCATAGTGCATTCAACTTGGGGGCGAACTTGAGAGCCAAATCGAATGACTGACAAAGAGAGAGGGCAAATCCCATAATCGAAGAAAACAAGAAAAAAAAGCTAAGACAACTCAGGTGGTGTGGTAGCGTACAGCAAATACCCTGTAATTGAGAGGAGAATGTGAGATGCATATGGAGTAAAAGATAACCTCGATAAGAATTATAAACTCTTGAGGATCGATATATATCTATATCGATTAGTTTGAAAGATCATGCCCGATAACGAACCCATTTGCCATGCTAATTTTCAAGTGCTTCAAACACATGTGCAGTGTCATCATAGCCGCAGTCTGACCCACTTTTAATGGGCATTAAAACAACAATCAATAGCCGCGTGTGGGAGGGAAGAGGCACAGAGAGAGAGAGAGAGAGAGGAGAGAGCGAGAGGGAGAGGGAGGGCAATAGAGGTGCTACACTTGCGGGTGGTTCACTGACTCTCGATGCGGAGTGAGTCACAATCTAACGAGCAGCGGCAGCAATTGTGAATGTGATCGTGAATTGCCCCGATGATAAGTCTAATTTAGCGACTATTTCAAATTTTGGTTAATTTGCAAAGGCCTTTCACTTTTTTTTTTTGCAAGGGGTTAGGGTATTTCAGAATTCAATTAAAAAACGTATAAAAAAAGAAGGTGTTATTATATTTTCACGCCTCGTCTGCAATGGAAAAATCAACAAGCAGCTCAGCTGCGATTCATCCACAAAAAAAAATGTAAAAAAAATTAAGTCGGGTACTACAATGGAGCTTGAGGCCGAGCGGACTGGAAGTGTGCGCAGCAAAACGTCAACGACTCCGACTCCGACTCCGACTCCGAAACCCGACGAATTATTTGCAGAATCATCAAATTAAAGGTTTGATGTTGATTTCAACAAGCGGTAGAGAGGCGGGTAGAGCGAGCGGTGCAGGTGACGGTGGTTAGGGGCAGGTGAAGCTCATCTAAAAAATATATGGAACTGGAGTTGGTGTTGGTGTTGGTGTTGGAGTTCGAATTGGATTTGTAGATGGGACAGCAAAATGCATGCACGCGAGAGAGAGAGAGAGAGAGAGACAGAGTGTGTAGAGTGGGAAGGGGAGAGACAGAGCGAGAAAAGTGTCTAGTCATGAGCGCCCAACGCATTGCAGCAGCTATATAAAATATCCACTTCCCGCCGTTCGTCCCGCTCGACTTGCTCGCCTCGCTCGCCTCCTCCGGCAGCCGGCGAGTGTCTGTATAATTTTCGTTCGTTCTCTCGAATTGGCTGTCATAAGTTTTGAGTAGAAAATTGGTGTGCAACACAGGCAACAACAGCAACAACAACAACAACAACAGCCAAAGCACAAAATGCTGTGATAAACAAAATGTTGCTTGTTGTTGCTGCTGCTGCACTTGTCAAGTGTGCCACAAAAGCAGAAGTAGTTGCAGACAGACAGAGAGAGAGAGAGAGAGAGAGAGAGAGAGAGGGGTGTACAAGGATTTCTTGATTGTGATAATGAGTTATACTTAATTTCCAAAAACCAATTCGAACGCAGCAACAAAACAATTGAAACAGCAGCCACTCGACCAGATCAGAGCTAAACTGAGAATGTGAGCGAGGTAAAGCAGGTAGAGCAGCTAAGGTACTTAAATGCTGATCCTAAGACAGAGGCAGAGTGCGAGAGAGAGGGGGGAGGGAGGGAGAGGTAGTGGCAGAGGGCGGTGGTTGCTCAGAGAGTTAGAGTGCGGAATGCCAATGGAGCAGGCATAGCCTCTGTGAGAAGATGAGCTGCCTGAGAGATATCCTATAAGCAATTCGATGAATTCACTGTCAAGTAGAAAGCTTTATCAATGACATTCGCATGCTTAGCTCATATATGAGTGAGGTTCCTATTAAATAGAAAGTCTTTAGTTGAGTAGACGTAAGGGACGATTAACAAATTTTACAGGGTATAAAAGCTACTGAAAGAATAAATAAAAGCAAATAATTTGTTGATATATCACAGACTTCAGAGCGAGAGAGAGAGAGTGAGAGAGAGAGAGAGTGAGAGAGAGAGGAAGAGATAGAGAGAGACAGAGATTGATATAGAGAGATCAATGAAGATAAATGTGCAGAATAAGTATAAAAGAAAGAGAGATACTGGTACAGAAATACAGAAAGAGATAGAAACTCAGGCAGGAAAGACTTCTTTTCTCTCTCTCTCCCTCTTTCACTCTTTCTCTCCCTCTCACTCGTTCTCTCTCTCTCTCCATCTTCATCTCCCTCCCTCTCGCTCTCTTCCTTAAATAATCATAGTCAAATTAAACAAGTCGTTTTGAATGTGTGCAAAGTTTGCATTGTTGGGTTTTCACCGTACCTCGCCCATTCACACAAATGTGATATTTAAATAGAGCTGCGCACGAATCGATTGGGTCAGCGGCCTAATTGGTGGCCTCAACAGCCTCAACAGCTCGTCAGGCGAAAGGCAGAGTCTTCTCTACTCAGTTCAATTGGTTAATTGGTCAGCGGCACAGGAAATCTATTCATCCATCCATCCATCTATATAGGTGGCTACCAAATGTCGAATGACTAATTTTTCGGCTGTCCAAACACTCTCAGCTTCTCACACACTCGACTCTAGCAATTCAGAAATGTGTAACAATAACAATAATGTATGTGTGTGTGTGTGTGTGTGTGTGTGAGTCTCTTGTTGTGGGTGTTGAAAATTGATTTTGGATTTTCGCTGGCTGCATTTTCCCAAGCGAAGACTCCAAGATCGGCCGGCATTGGAGCGATAATATTTATCGAATAAACAACGTGAATAAAGCGCATGAAGTGTATGAAGTGTATGAAGTGAATAAAGCGTTCGTCGGTTTGATTTGTCATGCGATAATTACGCTTTTCAAAATTCGATAATAGGCCTCATTCACTACCCAACCAATCGATGATGCTCTCCCGCTCTCGCTGCCTGTTGCTGTGCCATGAATCGATCCACACAGCTGATGACGATTATTCTGTGGATAATGATGATGATGACAGCACTTTGCACATGCTTCGAGAGCAGCTTGTTAGCGACTGCTCTAATTGTTTGATGAGTTTTGATTTGCTTTCAATCCACAGCAGCAGCCTCACCACCACCACCAACAACACAACAACAACAACACCTGGCAAAAGGTGTTTTAACAATTTCCAAAAATTATTATTTTTTTTTAGTTGAGTCAATTGTGGGCGAGGTAATTGGAAAACAGTAAATCAGAAATGTTTCACATTCTGAACAAATTGTTGAGTGCGCAAAATTGTTATCGATAAACTTCCATTCCATGGCAATGCATTGGAATTTAGACTATGAAATCGATATTCATAACATTAATTGTTGTGTTTGCCATGTTTTATGTTCTGCCATAACCTTCTTACACTAATCTAAAGTTATCGCTTACTAATAATATCTATCTAGACTTAACTATAGGCAATCGATAATTAGTCGATATATTTGAAATTTGTATGAAAGAGAGATATAAATTTGATTTTTGTAATCGATAACAAAGCGATACAAATCGAATTTGAATCGATATATTTTATCGATAACACAAATGGTTCACAAATGGTGAATATAATTTATGACCTCTATATTGTTAAAATTGTTATGTAACTACATTAATTATATCGATATACTAACTATCGATATGCTTATAATAAATCAATTAACATTTTAAGTTCGCTCTTGAGCTTTATTAGCTTATTATTCTGAATAAGACCTATAGCTTATGCATATCGATAGCACATATATTGTGGTCTAATGTATTCACTGTTATCGATAACATTGATTGCTTTCTGCTTGTCACTCATATACTCGTAGTATATTAGTGTGTAGGTAAAGTAGTTAGATTAATTATCGATAATTCTCTTTATCGATATGTCTGCCTCATTAATAGCTACGATTGCTGTTTTCATTTCATTGCCGATTAATTGTTAATAACTCTACCAGCAGCTTTCACATGAACGCCCAAGTACACTTCACTGACCACTGACGGTAAGCGGCGGCGGCACCTCCCTCGTCCCCCCTACCCCGCCTCCACATACACGCTATTAAGCCGGCTAGCGAAACACATTTGGGCCATCAGCTGAAGCGTTAAGTGCTTAACAAGCTACTTTCCCACTTCAAAACATCAGCTAAGGAAAAAAATGAATGAATTTGCTCGATGAGAACTAAATGAGTGCGTCTGTACTCTCTGTGCTCTCTGTGCTCATTTTGCGCTAATAAGTCTACAACAACAACAACAACAACAAACGTGTCTCTTGAGCTGCCTTCGGCTGTTTGTCAAATAATTTGTTGTAATGCGCAAAAAATCATTATCTTTGTGGCAAACAAAAATGAGGCTAAGGTCACGTTTCAGCGCTGTGGGTGGCACACACACACGCATAGGTACATATATCCTTTATATATCCCCTCTCGATATAAACGCAGCAAATTAATAACAAAACAAGCCGGTCAGCTATCGCCCACTCTCCCACAATGGCAGCGCTAACAGTCGGATAATTGCGACAATGTTGCTGCACTTACACGTGTCATCAGCATCATCATCATCATCATCATCACCATCATCATCATCATCATTATCATTGCCTTGGCAGTTAGCTGCCTCATCAGCAACTGAATATTTATTTGATACACACTTGCCCGAAAACACTTGCAACCCTTAGCAGCCCAATCCCAATCCCAATCCCAACCCAAACTAAAACCCTAAACGAAACCCAGACTCTCAACCCTGGCTGCTTAGTCAAACCGCACACACACACACACACACACACACACACACGCATTGTTGCCATTGACTTTTACATGTGTTCTCAGACCAGACAAAACAACTCCCAGTCCATTTGCTGCTTTTGTTGTTGTTGTTATTGTTGCTGTTATTATAGGGTATTAGATAGTTTAACGAGCATATAACAGGAGTCGTATGCAAATATTTATAGCTGCTGCAATCGAAGTCAAAGTCGGTTTGGCATTTGAGCAGAAAACTCAAAGAAATGCAAAAAGTAAACAAAATCAAAAATCAAAAATAAAAATATAAAAGTATTTAAATTTTAAAAAATATATATAGAAGAAGAATATATAATGCCATAATAAAAATATAAATATATATAAAAAAAATATATATTAATTGAAAATTTGAAATATTTTTGCTTTTATTTATTTTATAAGTTGAAAATGCACAAGAAATAAAAGCAAACATTTAAAGGGTTCAGGGCTTAAAGAGCATATATAAATTATGTAAAGTAAGAAAAATATAATTATATTTAAAAAAAAAAATCATCATGCACATAAGTTATTGAGTAATTGAAACATAATATAGGGGCTTTTCGTATAAGTTTCGAGTCAGACGAGCGCTTAAAGAGTCGAACGAGTCAGTTGAGAATATATAAATATTATATATATAACAGAGATGAGCCACGCCTACACTTTAATATAAAGTCACATAAATAGCTCAACTATTTGCCTAAATTCTCATGTTCTACTCGATGCCTAAATAGAGCACATACATACATATACATACATACATACATATATATAGATATCTCAATTACTAACCCATTTGTGTAGCAAAAGCTTGAGCAGCTTTAAATTGTTGAGCACTTCCCAATTGGAAGTGTAATACCAATTGGAAGTTGAGCCACCCACTTGCTGTCGCATTTCCGTTGCATTTCTTGGTTGGTTCGCTCAATTTTTGTTTCCAGTGAATTTTGAAGTATGGAAAATTAAATAGCACTTACGGCGAGGTCTATTAACACGCTGCCCGGGTTGACAGCCCACATAGCAGGAGACGGAGCAACAGCAGCAGGAGCCCGAGAAGGGAGCGACGCGACGTATGTGCGTAGGTAACACAATACGAGAGGCAGCAACTACTTAAAATGCAATTATATGCATTATTTGGCTGTTGTGCGCGTATTTTTATACAAAAATACGCAGAATATACAAGAGCAGCAACAGCAACAAATGAATGAGAAGAAGAAGAAGACGAAGAAGAAAACGAAAATGAAAATGGAAAACGATGATGGCAACCGCCAAGTATTTAAATGCCCACCTCAGCTACTAATTATTACCAGGAAAAACGCTTCAGATTGACGTTTCATTTTGGTTCGTCAACAAGAGCAAGGGGTTAGGGGTGAAGCGAATGCCCCCTTTACATATACGTATTTCTTGAGATGGGGGTGTGAGGTCCCACGTCGTGATTATGCATAACCTGAACCGAACGTCGATCGTCCACTGAGCTGCCGCTGCCGCTGCCGCTGCTGCTGCTGCTGCCACTCAGTGGAGCGTCGAGCCGCGCTGCTCGACAGATTAACGCACTCGAGAAATTATAAAAAAATAATATTTTTCTTGGAACTGATACCATTTTAAACGAATTGGTACTCGAGTCGCCCAGGCATCAGGCATTGACGATGCCTGAGAAAATGCAGCCTGCAAAAGGGGAGACAGAGAGAGTGAGTGTGAGAGAGAGTGAGAGAGGAGTAGAGATCGTCGATCGTCGATCGTAGCAGACGGCATTGCGTCAAGTGGCAGTCGACTGGCCAGTCGACATGTCTGCCACAAGTCTGGCTGATCCACTACCAGTCTCTCTCCCTCTCTCTCTCTCGCTCTCTCTTACACTCTGCTTGACTGGACACTGCGATCGCCGATCGTTGTTCGGCTTGTGGTTTGGTTCCCATGGGCTGGCTGCCAATCGGGCCGCAGCTACTCCAAAGCTTCCAATGACGCTTGCATATTTCTTATATACATACATACATACATATATATGTATATGTATACCTTCTTTCTTTCGAGAAATCGTATAGAAATAACAGATGATCAAGAAGAAGAAGAAGAAGAAGCTGACTTTAAGGCCAAGCGCTCGATGCGGCCATTGTGAAGTGCTGATCGTTCTGGCCCCACGACGCGTCGGTCGCCACTTGACTAAATTAGTTTCGTAGAACTTGTAGGCTGTGGCCTTTTCTTCTTGTTCTTCTCTTCTCTTTGCATCACAACGCATTGGATCGGTTCGGATCGCATTGAAATTAGTAGAAGAGCCTCAACGCCCAGACTGCAGCAATGAGCAAACGGGGCAAAGTATTCAAACTCTTGTTTGCTCCCATGCCAATTTGAAGATCACTCTGCCAATTGCATTAAATACATGTGTATATGTATCTGTGAGTAGATAGAGGTGGGTGCAGATACATATTTACATATTTACTAAATTCATGAGAGCTGTCTTGAGAGAGTAATCGCAATTCAGCATTGCTGATCAGCTATAAGCACAGATCTATGATATAGTATATGTAGATATATTCATAATATGAACTTCTCACTATCAAATCTAGAACACATTGACGGGTTCCATAGGTTTATAGGTTTTACTTTTGAGAACTCAGCTCGCATTTAACTGTGATAAATATATGTTAAAAGAAAATGAAATATAGTACATAAATTCGACTTTACTTTACTTTACTTTCGTGCGAATCTCGAGAATATGTCATTTATAATGAGATTTAAGGATATTTAGGGTGTGTAGAGACGCACAGCTTTGAGCTGATTTATTTTGATATGCTGTCAGAGTTCAATTCAACGCAACTAGCATATCATATGGAAAATCTAAAATATTATTGCACATCTTGTTTACGTTATGGAATTCCAGCATTCTCAAATATTCTCCAGTTTCCATATACAAAGTCCAACTTTAAAGTCAAGTTCTTATATGCATATAGAATTTGAATTCTTTCGTATATCAAATTTCTCATTCAGCATTTCCTATTTACATCTAGTTTTGCTGTGTAAAAAAAAAAAACCTCTCTAATTGCTTACACAACTGAGCTCACTGTGTGTGCATTAGTAGTTAAAGCCCGGCACATTCCATTTGTAAAATTTTTAGCATAAACCCGAAATTCGAACTCTTAAAATGCAAATTTAAAATACGAAAATTCTCCAAAGCCAAAATACGAACGAGAAATTTCAGTTAGTCAGTCAGTTCCCTCTCTGTGTGGGGTTGCAAATTATTCACACACAAATGTGTAATTACCCAGACACAGAACACATCAGCAGCAGCAGCAGCAACACACACACACACACACACACACACGCACACACACACACGCACACACACACACGCACACATAGACATGCTCTTGCTCTAACTAACACATATGCAGCTGTAAAATTGGCAGCACACAAAAAGCTTGAAGAGCGACGCCGTTGCATGTGTGCGTGTGTGTGTTCGTGTGTGTGTTCGTGTGTGCGTGTGTGTGTTGTCTAGGGGCGTGGCTGTTGCTGCTGCTGCTGGCATGGAAAATTAACAATTTTTCAATTAAAATCAATACCGAGTGCTTCTTTTTGGGTTCAACAGCTAAAAGTGGGCGGCTAAATGTGTGTGTGTGTGTGTGTGTGTGGTGAGGTTGGAGCCAAGCTGCAGCCACACATGATAACTCTCTGTGCGTGTGTGTGTGTGTGTGTGTGTGTATTGTATGTTGTTGTGCGCATTTCAAGCAAATAGCTTAAGTGCCTGAAAATATGCAACACATGCGACAAGCGGGCGTTGCTCTGCATGTGTGTGTGTGTGTGTGTTTATGTGTGTGTATGTGTGTGTGCGTGATGTTGTTAGTTTCTTTTTTGGGGCGCCATCAAGTCAATTTCTAAAGTCTTTTTTGTCGGCACTCACTCTCACACACACACACACACTAGCAAATAGTGCTGTTATTTTGCATGACATTTGCAGGCTAGTTGCTATGTGTGTGTGTGTGTGTGTGTGTGTGTGTGTGTGTGAGGGTCGTAGTCTCAGCTCAGCTGCTGCGTTGCGGTCGTTTGGTCTTTAGAGTATTTTGTGGCTGTCTAACTGTTGAGCTGCCAAGCAATGTGTGTGTGTGTGTGTGTGTGTACACGCACATGCCTGTAAGCAAAATACACACACGCACACACACACACACACTGACAGTCGTTGACTATTTGTGGGCACCGCAAACAACGTTAAATGCAAATTTACGCCAGCCCCCTGCACGCACGCCTCTGCTCCTGCCACCCACTCTCACTCTCTCTCTTTCTCTCTCTCTCTCTTCCTCTCTCTCTCAGCAGGCAAACCCACAACAGTTACACACAAAATGGCCGTACTTTGGCGCCATTGCCTCAGTTGTTGCTGCTGATGACTATTGCCGTTATTGCCCAGCGTCGAGTGAGTGAGACAGACAGACAGAGAAAGAGAGAGAGATAGAGAGAGAGAGAGAGAGTGGGAGAGAGTGCTAGTGCAGGGCCAGAATTGAAGTGTTAGTTGTAATGCTACTAATTGGACTCGCTTTTAGCAATGCTTCATGTGGCCCCAAGCAAGCTAAAAGCAAAGCTCCTTCAAGGGTGCCCATTCACACGTGTCTGTGTGTGTGTCTGTGTGTGTGTGTGTACTACTCCAAAGTCTATAATTGGAAAATTTTACACACTCGAAATTCAATTTTCAGTTGCTGCTGCTGCTGCTGCTGAAACTATGGGCTAACTGTGTGAGCATTAGCAATGGGATTAGGCTCTCGACGATGGGCATGGTCGTGAGGGCCTCAGATTGAGTGTGAGGTTATGTGGCGATGCCACAAAGCATTGGCTGCTGACGAAGTTAATAAAGCTGAACTGGTGCAACTAAATGGTAACTGTAATTAGAAGAGCATGGCGATAGGCCACTAGATATTGGGCCCAAGTAATGCTCAAATCGAAGTATGCCCTATTAAAGGTAAAAAACTGTCATATGTATCGATATACCTACTATCGATATTTGAGTAGTATTAATATGCGCAGTAGACTAATGCTGACTAGCTGTACATGCTGATATGTACATATAATCTGAATATTGTTATCGATAATTATCGATAATAGTTATGTAAATAGATTGAGGGGTAATAAATATGAGGAAGTTGTGTGAATACACAGCATGTATACGTGTTTTTATATATTACACTATCATTTATCGATATATTTATTATCGATAAATTTTACGAACAGGTTTTAATATTATATTTAAGCGATATTTATATATATAATTTTCGTATATTGTCAATCGACTAGTTACTTATCGATAAGGTCTTGAATATTGTTTTATATCGATATTTATATTTACATAAGGCTATAATAAGTGGCGAAAAATAGCACTCAAATCTACTACTTTGATTTAAATCGATAGTTATCGACCTTGCCTTTAATTCATTTCTAATAGATTTTTTGGCGCTGCCTATCGATATAGTGCTTATCGGCTTTGAAGCAACATAAATAATACATAATGGCTATTAGCATTATTAGCATTATAATGAAGAAGCTATACTCATCTATATATGCTTGTCAGTGTATCGATATTCTAGCGATATTTTTGTCGATATTAATTTTGATTCGATTTTAAGACCCTACAGGCTTCTGCTTTGGCAGCTTAGGCAATCGACAGTTAGCTATGAAATCCTCTTAAATGCCAGCACATACCGATATTAGCAGTAGTGCCCGACTGAACACCGCACCCTCCCTCCACGACGACGCACTGCAAGTCAAGTCCTCGGCTGAGTCTGTGCTGAGTGCCTCGGCCCTTGAGCTGCTTCCCTAAAAACAGACGAACAATGTGGAATGTGGAATGTGGAAAGGGGAATGGGAAGGGGAAGGGGAATGGGAGCTGCCTGCAGCTCGCCCGTTTCAGTTGCCATTGCCGTTGCCATTGCCCTTGCTCATACCCGCTAACGGTAAGGCCGCTACCCGTTTCGTGAGTGGCGCACTCGATGCGGGTAAAAGGGCAAATTCGCTTCGTTTTTAGGGCAGCGGGGGAAGGGGAGGGAGGGGAGGGGGGATTGGCTGAAGTAACTGCGCCATAATTACACAAATTTTGCCTCGTTTTTTTTTTGCGTATTTTTCGTATAAAATTTTGTGCTAATCAAACACATTGAGCAAGCGAGAGAGGGAGAGAGAGTGCTAGAGTACTAGAGAGAGAGAGAGAGAGAGAGAGGGAGAGAGAGAGCGAGAGCGTAAGCTTTTTAAGGGTGGCAATTTGTCGGCGTTCAAGTTCACTCGATGAAAACACACGCAATCTCTCTCTCTCTCTCGCTCACACTCTACCTCTTCCCCCTCTCTCACTCACTCACTGTCTCGCTCGCACAGCCGTCGCTGACATTTAGCTAGAACAATAATGGCCATTAAAATGCTTAATTATATATTCGCAAACGTAGCTGATTTTTTGAAGCCTCCCAAAACGAGTCTACGTCTACGTCTATATCCCCTTCTCCCTCGCTCGCCCCTTAAAGCACGCTGACGCGGCTATGCCGAGTGGTTTTTGGGCAGGACTCGGCTGGCTGGCTCGCTCAATATATGCAGCGACTGTTGGAGCTGCACTTGAGCCGCTGCTGAGGTTGATTGCTTATTAGGACTCTGACAGGATGGCAGCTCAGTGCAGCTAAAAGCAAGTGGAAAGGACGAAGGACGCAGGACGCAGCACTGACAACAATGCGGTTGAAGGTGTGAAAAATCAGCGCAGAGAAATCCAAACAAAGACAACGAGACAAAAAGGAAATGCAAATTCCTTGCCTTCGCCTTCAATCGCCAACATCCCGGGCCTCAAATGGAATCCTTTTTCTGTTGGGCTTTTATTTTGTTTTTGTTTTTGTTTTTGTTTTGTGTTTTGCCAACACAACACCTCGCTCCAGCAGGATGTAATTAGTTCGTTAATTCATTAAGCGCAATGAATGCGAACGGGATCAAATTACCTAACCGCGTCTTCAGCTCAGCTCAGCTCTGTCTGGATGACTCACCTGTATGCGATCCTCCGGCAGTTCCGTTTTCAGTGAGAGCATCTCGCGGGCATAGACGTCAGGATAATGGGCCTCCTTGAATGCTTCCTCCAGCTTCTCCAGCTGGTAGCTGGTGAATATGGTGCGGCTGTGCCGACGCTTCTTCTTCTTCTTTTTGCCATTGGGCCCCAGGCCGGGACCAACACCGAAGCCATTTAGGCCATCCATGCCAAAGTCCTTGGCAGCCAACGAACCTGCAATTTGCATTATGGTAAAAATCGCATATCAATTTCAACTTTCCACTTTCAACTTGCAATTTCAACATTCAATTTAATTATTATTTCTGTTCTTTTCGACTTTTATTTAAAATTTTATTTTTATTTTTTATTTAATTCAATTTCAATGCAATTTCATTTTCAATTTCAATTCAGTTCAATTTCAATTATTTATTGCTGTTGAGCTGTTGCTCTCTCTCTCTCTCTACTTTCATTCTCCCTTTATTGAATTTCTATTTTATATTTACATTTCAATCTGATTGCTTTTATATTTATCAATTAGCAAACCCATTCAATATTTCAATCTCTCTCTCTCTCTCTCTCTCTCTCTCTATCTATCTTAAAATAAGCTTTGCCTTTTACCCTCTCATTCTTTTTGCCCCTCTACTTATGCGCTCTCCCATATTTAAAGCTCAACTTTTGCTTTCATTCAACTTCCAACTTAGTTTCAATTCCAATTCAACTTTAGCTCTACTCCGCTCTTTCGCTTTCCCATTTCCTTGTCAGAATTAGTTCACAGCCTTTTCAATTTTGTTTTTTTGTAAGTGCTGCTCCCATGACCTACACACTGAAAAATTTACTCCCACAGAGGCAGAGGCGGAGGCGGAGGCGGAGAACGACTGACTGCCCCTATTTGAGGCGTCGCTGGAGCGCGACTTCGAGTGCTGCGGCATTCAGTAGTTTAGTTTGAATAGAATTTGTATCTGTTTTGTTGTTCTTTCCTTTCCACTGGTGGCTGGCTGTTATTTTAAATATTTAATAATTGTATCTAGTTTCGCACTTCCTTCGGAGGCTGCTTCAAGGAAGACACCACTTGACATCGTCGTGACCCTCACAGTGCTGGGGAAAAGTGAAAGCGGCTGCCGACTGCACAGCGAGGATGACAATCATAATGATGATGATGATGATGACGATGAGCGTGTTGACAGGCACTTTTCGCTGCCTGAAGGGGATCTTGTCTAGCCGCCGATCAGCGCCACTTGCCTTGAGCAAATTTTGTGGCTGCCTTTCAATAGGCAAATCGATGAGGATTGAAGCACCCGGAAAAACACACAAACACAAACACTCACGAGGATAGAGAGCGCAAGACAAAGGCAGAAAATCCAATAGCAAATAGAGCTGGTTTTTATTTTTATTGTTTTTTTTTTTTAGGAAAGTAAAACAACAAAAAGAAACCAGCAGGGGCATGAAAAAGACGCTGAAAACATGCAGCAAGCTCATGTGTGCGCGAGTTTTACTCCAAACCAATTCGCATTGAAATTCGATATGAAAAATTAAGTAGAAGCATATTTATGTAGTCGATTGTTGTTGTTGTTGTTGTTGTTGTCGCTGTCGCTGTCGAGTTGTTCAAGTGAAGCGCTGACGTGTATCCTTCTCACAAATATACATATATATATGTATATAGTTGTTTTTTTTTTCCACTAAAGATGCGTGAATGATTGTGAGTGCAGCGTAGCGAAGTGGAATCGCAGTGTAATGAATGCGATTTGTGGCATCTTGAATTACAGACGAAATGCGGCAAAGGCAATTGCCTAAAATATTATACACAAGACGCTAAAGACAATATCCGCATTGAATACGTTCAATTTGTGTGTGTGTGCAGAGCCTTTCAATTCGCTTGTAATTCGCATTAACTTCAATTGTTGATCCCCATAATTGCTGTTCACATAATAGCCTCGTATCATATTTAACACTATTTAGAAGGTCGATTAAAATTCAATACGATTTTGTTCTTTACCAATCGCTCGTTCAATATTGACTTTCAATCTGTTTGCTATATGCCATATTTATTCAATATATGTTCAAATTTCTATTATTGTAAGAGTCTTATAAAATGATCCATAAAAAAAAAAAACAAATTACGAGAAAACTCGCCTTCAACTCGTTTTCAATGCATATTCAATATTGAAAAGAAAGAATGTTTTTTTTTAATAAAATAATTACATTAAGAATTTCTTCAATTATTCCTAAATAAAATGATTTGTTGTTCTATTCATATATTATTTATATTCATTTCAATCAATGCCCTGTTCAATATGGAACTTCAATCTATAGAGTTGTTCATTCAATATATTTTTCAAGTTTTCTACACTTTTTATATATAGTTCATAAAATATTTCTATTAGTTAAACGTCATCGATGCGACTTGTTTTCAATACTTATTCAATATTGAAAAGCAAACTTGTTGCCTTCAGTTCACACTAATCTTATATGTTCTCTATCCTCATCTATCATCAACTTTCACTTTCAATATCAATATTCAATATTCAATTTCGATTTCAATCCACTGCCCATTCAGTATCGCCCATCCATCTAGTAATTAACTAATTCAATGCATTATCCAATTAGATTTCTTGTCTCAATCAGCAATTAACCAAAAATTATCGTTAGATCTATGGATATGGCTACGACACATGTGTTGTGTTCAATGCGTATTCAATTAGTGTTATAAATATAATGTAACGCGCTGGCTGACGCTAATCAACACTATGTTTGTGTGTTGCATAAATCTAATTATGCAATTATGTTGATGAGCAAATGTGCGAAATTAGTTAGTTAGACGCGCACAAAAGTAGGCAACATTAAATTCGCTTGCTCTCTGCTTACACTTGAGCCCAGCGCACTTTTAATGAGCACACGCATACACAGAAGCCGACATACACATATACACACATGTATGTGTGTGTAGAGCCAGCTTTATTATTGAAAGTTTTGCCAACATAAAAGTCGAGGCAGGCCAATGCCACACACACACAGAGAGGGAGAGAGGGAGGGAGAGAGGGAGGGAGGGAGGGAGGTAGATACAGCCATGGCAGCAGCAACACATAGCGACCTCCACACACTCACACACACACACACATGCATCACAACATATTAGCAATTAAAATTTTCTTAGTTAATTACTTTAAGCAGACGACGACACGAAAATTCCACAGCGAAAAATGTTGCAGCAAATAAAAGGCGACAGCATCGTGATAGAGACAGAGAGACAGAGAGACAGAGACAGAGACAGAGACAGAGAGAGAGAGAGAGAGAGGTACGCGCCACGCCCAACAGCATGAAGTGAATTTTATGAAATTTATGCGCATTTCACTAGAAAATTTAATTAGGAAATCTAATTTGCTCAAAAGCGCATAAAAAATGTCACCCAGCGTGGAAATAGCTGCTGCCGTTTCCTGCTGGCTGCCGACTCCTGCCAGTTGCTGCTTGGCCGCCATTTTGGTTCACTCAGCTAGCCGCAGTGTCTATGCGAGTGTGTGTGTGTGCGTTTATTGTCTGTGTGCGTGGGCGAGAACAGCACAGAGTGAGGGAGAGAGGGAGGGGAAGAGGGAGCGAGCTGTAGGAGTGGGGCAGAGACATGCATCAAGTAACCAACAAAATGACTAATTCGTGGCTCATGTGTGAGTTGACGCGCTGACTGTGTGCACATATGTACGTGTGTGTGTGTGTGTGTGTGTGTGTGTGTGTGTCGCATAAACAGTTGCAAGGCAAAATACGCTAATAAAGTGGCTGAGCAGCAGCAGCGAGAGCAGCGAGAGCAACGAAGGCAGCGCTGTCGTCAAGCGAGGGGAGGGGGGGGGGAGGTGTGTGGGAGGAGTATTTGCAATTTGCATTAGCGTCAAAGTGGCTGCGTTTCTATGCATGTGTGCGAGTGTGTGCGTGTGTGAGTGTGTTGTTTAGCTAGCCATCTTGCTCACACTCAGTGGCAGTCGCATTGGCATTTGTTGACTTTTTGCCAGCTCTTTTTTTTTTTTTTTTTTGATTTTTGATTTGTACTAATTAGAAATTAAATTCAATTATTTGCTTGAGAAATCAAATAAAAAATGTACAACAAAATAAAATAGGGCAAAAATTGAGACAGAAAGTGGGGAGAGAGAGAGAGAGAGAGAGAGAGAGAGGGGGAGAGGGGGTGGGAGAGCTTACAAAAATATTCACAGCGTAATTAGAACGGAACTTGAGATTTGTGTTCAGTGCAAGAAGTAAAAGTTGGAGTGAATTCTTACAACATATTTCCTATGAAGAACATCGGAAGATGGAGAAAATGGGAATAGCAGAAAAAGTATATATCCATATACTTGCATACTTGTTTAATGTTCAGTTGGATTCTTATGGTATAGGGAATTAGTAGGGAAGTATTTTTAGCAAACTTAGCTTGAATAAATTTTGAGCCTTTGAAGGAGAGATAGAGATAAAGAGAGAGATGATGAGTGTGATAAAAAATGATGTATGTAGAGAATTTGACAGAGAAAAAGATTGCGAATTAGCTAGAACGAGTGAGAGAGACATGTGAGAGCAATTAAAGTCTAAGTACCTAGGGTATAAGAACAATCAATTTGACTTTGTATTAGAATCGAATAAAAACGCGAACAGAAGAGGAAGACAACTCAGATCCGACAACTGTTACATCTATACGCAGAATATATATTTATACCCTATATGATATTCGATGCGATAAAGTAAGCCTAGCTAAGATTCTGAAATGCGTTAGCTGAGACAACTTTTGTCTGCATAGGTTGCTCAAGTAAAATTCACTTTGTACTCTAATCTAATCTGCCCCATATATAGCATAGTCGTATATACTACTCCCAAAAATAAGCCCAAAATAGAATCTATATGCATAAATTCTGTTGTCTGACGTCATTTTCTCATTTCCTCAATTGCCATGCATAGCTTCGCTGCCCACTTTCAAACTGAACTTGTTTCTCTCTCCTAACTCCCTTCCTCTACCAACCCCCCCCCCCCACCCCCCACCCCTCCGTCTCTCTACCATTTTCTGCTCTGCTTGGGTGTTCGTCGTAATTTGCGCACTCAATGGAAAATTGTTAATTAGATTCCTTGCTTGCCGTGTGACTTTGTCTTCTTCACCACGTCGTCGTCGTTGTCGGCCATTGTTATGCTGTCCCCCTTCCGTCCTCTCTCTCTCTCCGTCTCTCTGTCTCTCTGGCTGTGCTTTGACCCCTCACTCCAACCCATATTCCAAGTCCTTTGCCAACCCGCTTTGGCGCATGCCCCACGGCTGAAGCGTTTTAGCCGTTGCCTTTGTGTCAAAGTTGGTTAACGTGATTGCTGTTGGCCCTTTGCACCCCCCCTCCCCCCACTCTCCATCATAGCTACTGCTCCCCACCTCAACTACCAATTGTTTTAAACCACCTTTCCGCTTCAACGACTCAACGCGAACCCAACGAACTTTAAGTGCAAAGCATTTTACAGCAGCGAAGGGCCAAGAGGAGAGCGCAATTTTTGCACTAAACTTTTTGCTCTTTCACTTTTTACCAACACCATGTGTGTGTGTGTGTCTCTGTGTGTGTGTCGTGTGCGCTCAGGTTTCGGTTTAGTGAAATCTCCTCAAACGGTAACGAGTGCAGGAAATAACACGGATGCGGGCAACGAAACATCTGAGCATCCGGACGTGAAGCACGCACACACACAAACGTGGAGCAGTGGGCGGTGTGGGCGTGGCAATTGGTTAGTGCATCTACTAAGCCAACTGCCAACTCAAATGGGCCATTAGCTGAACAGCCAAATAAGCCATCAAAGGCAATTGATTCATTAACACACTCAGTTGCTCAATTCGAACACAATTACGAATGTATTTGTAACTAATTCATTTACGCAAGTGAATCAGTTGAATGTCTTAACGTTTCTTATTTGAGCTGGCAAAAGTGAGAGGGAATGAATGTGCCTGAAGAAGTTGTGAATCAAGTCTAACTGAGATCAAGCAAAGACATAACTCGAAAATGAATTTGGATTACGGATTGGCGACTACCCTGATTAGTTACAAGTGGAGTTATCTGGTATTCGACAAGTGTTAGATTTGGATGGACAGACGGACAGAGTGTACGACAGCGAGATGAATGCATAGATATATGGATAGAGAGATGGATAGAACGACAAACGGGAGCTATGATAGATAGACGGATAGACGAATACGTGGACAGATAAGCGGACGGGCGGATAGACGGATGGACGGATAGACGGATAGACGGATGGGCAGATTAGCAGACTGATGGAGAGACATATAGACAGACGAATGGACACACGGATAAACAAGTGGACGGACGGACAGTCGGATAGATGGATGAACGAACGGATGGACAGACGGATGGACAGACGGACGGACAGACGGATGGACAGACGGACGGACAGACGGATGGACAGACGGACGGACAGACGGATGGACAGACGGACGGACAGACGGATGGACAGTCGGATGGACGGTTGGATAGAAGGATAGAGGGATAGGTGGGTAGATGGACGGACAAAGGGACAGATGGATATTACGGGTGGACGGTCAGTGGGATGGACTAATTGATAAGTGGGCAGGCGGACAGACGGATGAACTGATAGACGGACGGACGGACAGAGACACAAACTCACGGATTACGGAGAAACGGGAGCATGGACATAGAGACGGATATATGGAAGGACGAAACTATAGATGCAAAGCTAGTAGAGACGCACTGATGGACCAAGAACTAGACGGAACGTACATGCATGTTAACGGATATAAAGACGGAAGGACAAATTGAATACAGAAGAGACGTACGATGAGTCGAACGAACGGCAGCATGGATTAACGAACAGATGGACAGCACAAATCGACGATCTCTGTCAACTCGGCTCATTATCCCGAGCTAGAACGAATAAGTACTCCTATTGGGATCTACTACGTCTCCTGAGCTACTCTCTTTATTGGTTTCGATTTCGCTAATATTAATAAATAGCCAGCAGGTGCTACTCCTCCACAGGTTGTCAGCCGACAGAGGAGGAAGATAAAGAAGAAGAAGAACAAGAGGAAGTTGTCAACACGTTTATTCCTTTCCCCACTGGCGACGCTCATAAACAATTCAAAGATTCACTCAACTGGTGTGCGATGCGAAATGCGATTGGTTCCACATGTGTCAAGCGTATGTGAGTGTGTGTGTGTGTGTTGCATGTGTTTGTTTCAATTAAGCGCAAAGCAGAGGCCGTGGGCTGCCAGCTCCGCAAATGCATTCGCCATGGCCAGCAAATAAAACTTAGACACGCTCCAAGGCTGCGCAGGGTTGAGCAGCCCGGCCAGGCAAGGGTTACAGCCAGCTGCCGGGTGGGGGACGGGAGGGGGCTGCACAAAAAAAAATGCCAATTAAAATCTTAGCCGGGACAAGTGCATCATCAGGCAAGACAAGACAAGACAAGACAAGGCCGACAAAAGCGTGTAGAAGAGATGGAGCGTGGCGCAATGCATTCTCTCTAAGCCTCCACGAACTGTCTCTCTCTAACTCGCTCTCTCTCTCTCTCTCATTCTAGTTGGTTGCTGCTTAAGCCGAGTGAAGAGTACAAGAGACACAAGGGAAATTGCCCCACTTGACGCCTTTGTGTGGAGCAAATGGCTCAAAAGTGGCTGCTTTTCTTCCTCTTCTACTTCTGCTTCTACTTCGTCTTCTTCTTCTTCTTGATGTTGCTGTTGTTGTTGTTGTTGTTGTTGTTGCAAGTGAAGAATGCGAGCGTCAAGTGGCTGCTACTAAAATACTTAAGCAGCGCACTTCTGGCCTGCATAAAAACAAAAAAAATAAACGTGCGGGGAGGGGGATAAAAAATAATGGAAAACAAAACAGAATTGCCAAGAATGCGCTGGCAAGTGGCAAAGTTCGTGCTAACCAGAGATTAGAGATTAGAGCCAAGTGCGCGAGGCAACACAAAATGGCAATTAACCAGGCTAAAGAGAGCAATAGCAACAGCTAGTTGAGCTGCGGCAGCCTGGAACTGGCCTTAGATAGAGGAGATAAGCGAATATTTGGCTAAAGTTATCGATAGCTATAAATAGTTAATATCGTGAGTTAACGATAATTAGCAAGATTTATTCTCTGTATTCTATTCTAGAAGTCGTTGACGATTTAATGCTCAACGAAATCCTAGCAATATCATTGCCTAATAATAACTGTTATCGATATATCGATACATTAATAACATTTTATTTCATAATCGATTGACTTTAGCTAAATTTAATAGGGAAACATAAAAGATGATTGCTTACTAGCGATATCTGTTATCGATTAATATTCAATAATATTATTTTTAAGCAATAGCTTATTTGAATAACTCATACTAACTTTTATTATCAATACAGTAATAAGCCTATTGCTTGAACAAATTGCCAATAATCGAAAATATGTGACTCTCATAAATATCCGCTATCGATGTTTATCGTTTATGTTGTTGTGTTATCGATCTTATATTTGTTTTTTCGTTTATTCGCGCTCTGTTCGACTCTTTACAAAATTTTACTTTCTCTATATAATATATAGAGTAGAGATTTGCAATCACCATTTATCGATAGTCGAATGTGTATCGGAATGCGCGCGTCTTTCAAATTGAATTAGCTGCAGATGTTGCTCGGCCCTTTCCACTTGATTGCATCTGCTAAGACAAACAATTCAATTTACACACTACACTCCGCTACATGGATTTGCACGCCAGCTCTGGCAACCCTTTGTTCCAATTGGATTTTGTGTGTGCCTCTTATTGGATAAGTTTATGTGCGCCTCGCAATTTCTTTCGCTTTTGTTTGGTTTTGTTTTTTGTTTTTGCTTTTCGTTTGTTTTCGGGCATGTGTGTGCCGAAAGGGTTAAAGCACACACACACACACACACACACACACATGTAAAGAGGCACAGGGATGTCATGTGCTTGCGTCAAGGATGTGTGGAGGCTGTGTGTGAGATGTATGTGCGTGTAAATTGCGTATAAAAACGTATGTTGAAAATATTTATTGCCCGTTGCGAATGCAACAAAATGAAAATGAAAATGGAAATGAAAATTTCATTAGTTGACTTTAGCCACACACACACGCACATATGTGCATGTGAGTGTTTGTTTCTCTCTCTCTCTCTCCTGTTTTTTGCTTGTTTTAAGCTAAATTGTTTATTTTATTAGCAATTTGGAAGATTTATGAGTTCGTCAGGAGCTCTCAACACGAAATGAAGCGCCGGAATGCCCATTAATTAGCGTGCAGCTAGACTAACAGAAATGTGTGTGAGAGAGAGGGAGGGAGACAGGGAGAGAACAAGATAGTTCAGGATACAGAAAGAGAGAGAGAGAGAGAGAGAGGGAGAGTGAGAGAAGTAGCTGCTGCTGCCCTCTGTGGGTCAGTTCTTGAGGCAAAGCTTTGCCAGGACTCGACCCGACTCGACTTGACAATCCGTTCATTGCCTACCTTTAGGCGCTTCCTTTAATATTTCCTAATTAGATTTTAATTCAACTTTCGCTTACCCGTTAAACATGTTCCGGTGCCTGCGAAATTCTTCAGCTGCGGAAATCCTGCAAATGAAACAAATACAAAGTAGACTTAAAACATTCGTACACAAAGAAAAAGTTAGTGGAATGGATAAGGTTTGCTAATGAAAGCTAGTAAAGCCTAGTGTAGCTACTTATATATGCATTTGTTATCGATAACAGAGCAGTTATCGATATACATAATGTGTTTAAAGATTTATAATAAATCTAAGCAATAATATAATGTAATTTTATCGATACCCATCACTAGATACTATCGATATAATATGTTTTGTATTATAATGTGTGGAATGGAACAAAAGATAAAACTGTCTATATAAAAATTAGCATATATTTGACTTTAATTGTGTTATCGATAATATATCGATATATTAATATTGATCAATAATATACTTGGTGTCTTACGCAACAATTTTTGCACATAGTAATATATCTTGACTTGAATTGGTTATCGATAATCTATCGATACATTAATATCGATCTGTAATATACTTAGTGCATGCTAGCAACAACAACTAGCAATAATCTGAGCGTTTTATGAAATCCACGTTTATTGAAGTGATATCGAGCTTATTTATCGATTATTTATACATACATATACTTAAAGTCCCCTTAACGGTCATTCAATTTCAATGAATTTTTCAATTGAATTGCGCACAGAGTATTCCGCAGTCACTTGATTACGTTTGTTTTTTTTTTCTTTTTCAATATGAGACGGTCGTCGCATTTATTAGCCATATACAAGCGGTCGGCTCCAACGATCCGACCCTGACCGCGCCTCATCTTGTGCCCCACCAGACTCGGAGCGAATTCAGCTTGAGCTACGCTCGCAATGCTATGGCATTCGGACAGCCAGCAGGAGAGCATGGGGGGGGGGGGTAGTTGATTTGGAGCGAGGGTCGAGGGATCGCTACTCAGAGTGACATATCAAAGCAAAATCAAATTTGACAGACAACCGCGCTAATTTCTGCTCGATGTTTCATTGTTTCAAGGCGTTCATCGGCTGTCCGGCTGTTCGGCTGTTCGGCTGGCCCAAAAGGGGTTGCAGAGCACAAGCTCGGGTAGCACTTGGGTAGCACTTCGGTAGGGCTTAGGGAGGGGCTGCAGCACGCGTGAGCTATGCGAAACGCAAATACCCTCCACATGTAAATATTTATTGTACGATATAGTAGTATATGCATGCGCTGTATACGTGCCACAGTGTCATATGATATTGAAGTTGCTGGGAATCGCTGGGGCATTGCTGGAATTCTATAGATATAATATTTCAATATACAAACAATGCCCTGAACTTTGATTAGTGTAATAGGAAATCTTTTAAATGTAAATACGCTCTAAATGCCAGCACGATCAACTTATTGTTGATATGATAAAAGTGCTATATATAGTTCTATCAGAGAGCAGTTCAAACAAGTCTTTGTGGAGAGGAAGATGGAATTATTGAAGAAGTAAGAGAGAGAGAGAGTAGGTGAGAGATTGAGAGAGAGTGAGAGAGAGGCAGTGAGAGAGGGAGAACGAGAGAGAGAAAGAGAGAGAGAGAGAGAGAGAGGGAGAGGGAGTGAGGGAGAGTGAGAAAGAAAGAAAGAGGGAGAAAGTGAGGAGAATAAGAGCGAGACAGAGAGAGAGAGAGTGAGAGAGAGAGTGAGAGAAAGAGTGAGAGTGAGACAGAGAGAGAGAGAGTGAGAGAGAGAGTGAGAGAGAAAGTGAGAGAGAGTGGAGAATAAAAGAGAGAAAGAGAGAGAGATAGAGGGAGTGAGATAGAGTAATTCTAAAGAATTGATGGATTATAAGTATATTTCATATTATTATAATATACATATATTTACATACATAGCTTTATAGTTCAACCTATGCTCTGCATTACAAAACGCATATGAAATTTGTAAAGCTCATTGTTAGAGCATAAAATGCTGCAAGCACAATAAGCGAAAGGGACAGAGTAAGACAGAGGAAGAGAGAGAGAGGGAGGTAGAGAGAGTTCAACTGAAGCAATACACAAGAGTGTATGCATGTATATGTGCATATATACATGCATGTACATATGTATGCATGTGTTCCTCTGTACATATGTATGTGTGTGTGTGTAAACCCTACGCGAAGCGAGGCGGAGGATGTCAACAATCAGCACACATCAAACTGGAAACTACATTTATTAGCTTTCGCCTCGTTACCAGACTCCTCAGCAACGTCAGCTCCCTCCAAGTGGCTTGGCCGCCCCCTCCCTGCTGCCTGCTGCCTGCTGCCATGCCCTCTTGCCTCGCTCGCCGCTTGGTAACCGCTGTGGCATGTCAACGGCAATCAGCAGCCGCTGCCGCTTGTTGATTTACCAAGAATTTTGAAATTGTGAAATTCGATATTGCGCGAAATTCTGTATTCTGTAAGGAATTGTGAGTACTTGCATGTGTGTGTGTGTGTGTGTGTGTGCTCTATAGAAATGCAAGTGACGAAGTATTTATAAACTGATTAAGGCTAAACAATAGCTGATATGGGTCGACACGAGGCGAGCCGAGCCGAGCAACGAGCAACGAGCAACGGCGCGCTGCTTGGCCCCTCTTTGCTGAGACTCACGCAAATTTACAGCTAAACTTGCAACAGACACACACATACACATACACACATACACTCTCATTTGTACATATTTCTAATCGCGACCACACAAAGCGTGCTGCCACGCCCCCCCCTGCCGCTGCTCCAAAGTGGAGCCGAAACAAAAAGTCGCTTCGTGAGCTCTCAGCGCACAGCAAAGTAGCTCTTGCTCCGTGTATGAGTGTGTGTGTGTGTGTGTGTGTGTGTGTGTTTGTATTGCGGGTCAAGTGAACAGCAGCTGGGTATTGCCTGGTACAGGTTTCAATTGTCCAACACGAATGCATTCGTCGTAGATATGACTAATTTCAAGATATTTTTCGCACGCAAAAGCTGTGTGAATAAAAATGTGAATATCATGTGAATACGAATTGATTCATTCATATGGCGCATAGTCATACTCGGTATAATTTATAAAAGTAGATATTCATTAAATAAAAATGTGAATATTATGTGAATACATTCAATTATAATGAATACATTCACTTGATTCATTTGAATTGAGTACAAATGTTGACTGAGTCCATTCATAAATGATACATTTCTTTACATTCACTGTGCAATCCAAATGTAAATATCTAAGTGATGTCTAGCGAATATCGACTATCAGGTGAATACACTCACACACTTACTCATTCATTCAATCAATCAGGGGCAACAAATCGAACAGGTCGGCAACTGTTTGGCCAACGTGCTCAAATCGCTGAGTGTCCACTTCAAATGAATATTTGTTGATGAATACTCGAATCTCAATCTGAATCTGAGTCCGAATCGGAATCTCAATGAATGTGCGCTGCATAATTAGCAGTCGTCGACATTGAGCAGTGAAAGCAGCTAAAAATAGCCAAAAAAAATCAAAAAAAAAAAAAAAAAAATAAAATAAATAAATAAATCGAATCAAATGATGAACGAGAAAATTGGAACGAAGCTTCTACAACTGAATGCTCTTCGAACAAACTGAATCATTTGTCCATAATAGATATGTATGAACTTAGTTTATGATATAGTTCTACGATCTAGATGCTTACAGATACATTGGTATCGGCACATACAATAGGGAATCTTACTCTAGAGATACAGATACATATATTTGAATAGATCTCTACAAATACAAATATAGATACAATTCCATAGATATACCATATATAATACATCGATATACCATAGAGTTAGAGTTAGAAATCACACTATCTATAGATACAGATACAGATTGATAGATAAATATCTATATATACATCTATATCTACATCTGCTAGGAATTTCACTCTTCATAAGCCTTTCTAATGCTCCCCGACACTCTCGATTACAAATTCATTATACCCTCGATAGTTGACGTATCCAAAGCATATTTAAATATCTGAAATGCGCTGCTATTCGGTTCATGACGATTCGAAACGAGCCGCTGAAGAAGCAAAGCCAGAGCCGCAGCGATTCACATGGAGGAGGCTCAAGTGCCAAATCGTGTTTATTTGCGCCAAAAAAAAGAAGCAAAACAAAACCCAAAAATTACCGCCACGTTCAGCTTTCAGCTGTATCTCTGTCTACAACAATGTATCTGTCTCTATGGAAATGTATCTATATCTGAGCCAATTTGTGCATACCTGCAGCTATATCTATATCTATATCTATATCTATATCTATATCTATATCTATATCTATATCTATATCTATATCTATATCTATATCTATATCTATATCTATATCTATATCTATATCTATATCTATATCTATATCTATATCTATATCTATATCTATATCTATATCTATATCTATATCTATATCTATATCTATATCTATATCTATATCTATATCTATATCTATATCTATATCTATATCTATATCTATATCTATATCTATATCTATATCTATATCTATATCTATATCTATATCTATATCTATATCTATATCTATATCTATATCTATATCTATATCTATATCTATATCTATATCTATATCTATATCTATATTTATATCTATATCTATATCTATAAAGTATCTCTCGCTTTGTATCCGCATCTGTTCGCTTTGCTTTTAGGCACGATCGCCTCGATGATTGCCATGTGACGCTGCAGAAAATCTAGCATATGATTATGTGCTACATATACATATATACACACACACACACATATTATTATTATTGTAATTACAATTATAATTAGTGAGATTTTGTATTTATTTGGTGAGTTTTGCTCATTTATTAAATTTAATTGCGGCTAATTTCGCTTTAATGCGAGACAAACTTAACAGCCACACACACACCCATATACACACACACACTCACTCACACACACACAGTAAATTAACCCCTCGAGTGGCACTCAGTTTCGTTTGTCAAGTTGCTTTAATTGACTTTTAAATTTACAAAAAAAAAAGAAGTGAAAAACCGAAATTCACAAAAATCAAAGCGAACCAGATTGAGTGTGTGAATGGGCGGAAGGCTGAGTGGGGAGTGGACAGTGGGTGAGGGGAAGAGGGGGACGGGTTGAGGAAGTTGGTGCTTCTAAAGTGCAACTGCAACAACAGCAGCAATCGCTGCACTCTCGTGTCGGCGGCGTTCACACCTCAGACAATGCGCCCAAGTGGCATGCAGCAGGCGGCACATGCGGCAGAGGCAGAGGCAGCGACAGCGGCAGGGCGTGGCAGGACAAGCGCCAGCGGGCGGGCTCGCTCAACTGGGCGGCGTTTGGGGTACTTGGCCGGACGGCTGCAACCGGAATGAGATTTGCATTCAGCCTGGGCACTTATAGCCCAGCCCAGCCAGAGGGTATATCGGTTACAGCAGTGCATATGTACATATGTTGTAGCCATTATGTTATTCTATCTCTGCTTCTAGTGAGTTGTGCTGCATGCAGCGTATGCTCTAGTCGTGCATACCCCATTGCTGGCATATGCTCTCTGCGTTGTTTCTTGCAGCAGTGTTTAAAATGTGCGTCAAAGCAAAATCAAAGCAAAGTCAAAGCAAGTTTGTCTGGCCAGGGTCTAGAGGTAGTTGGCCCCCTCTCTTTACTCTCTCTTTCTTCCCCACTCTCCCCGTCTCGCTCACTCTACGTAGTATATAGAAAGACCGCACACATGGCGCACGGCGCACAATTAAGAATATTTCTATCAGCCCACAAAGTGGGACAGTTGTATAGCAGTGGGCGGGGCAGGGGCGGAGGCAGGGGCAGACGCAGCCAGAGGCTATTAGCAAACTGTCTCAAATATCAAAGGGCAGTCACAATGGACAATGGACGGACAAGTCGCTTGGCCGAGAATCATCATCGCAGCAGCAATTAGCAAAAGGTGCCCAAACACATTTATCGATTACATAATTATTCAATAGTTGCAACATTGCAATATGCAAATCGAAATAGAAATAGAAATAGAGAGAGGTGCAAGCAATTGTCTAACGTCTTGCATTCAATTCATTTGAATTGTTTGTATTTTTTCTTCCATCGTTTTAAATTTCCTTAATTCAATTTATAGCTGAGAAATGAGTTCAATCAAAATGTAAATTTGTATGTATGTATATTACATATGTATGATATGTGTATACATTTGTAATAGATATGCTTATACGAAGAGTTTTCTACTTCCGCGCTTAAATTATTTAATTAATTTCTCATATTTTTCATATATTTTTCTCGTATATTTCGCAAGCACCTCGAAAAAAAATCAAGTCCAAAGAATATACTAAAAAAAAAAATAAATAAATAAATAAACATATGAACATGGTTAATTTAAGCCAAAATGTAATTTGCCAAAAGGAATGTGGGAGACGTGACCCCGCCGACGCCCACCAGATGGCGCTTCAAAGCTAAAAATGCGGCACACATTTGCACTAGTATAAGAGTGTGTGTGTGTGTGTGTGTGTGTGCGTGTGTGTAAACACATCAAAACGACTGTCACAACAAAGCGACAAGAGCCAAAGTGAAAATTGTCAATTAAAATATTTTTTTTTAAAGAAAAAAGAAGAAAATACATTTTGTACACACACATACATACACGTAGAGAGTGTATATAGATAAATGGCTAGTGGTGTACGTTACCAATTTGGCAATTTGGCTTTTAGTTTTGCCTTGCTTCCGTCTGTCTCTGTAAAAGATCAAAGGCACTTAATGGCCCAGCTGAGTGTGACCGTTTGTCGCGAGGTCGAGTGAAAAGGAACATGGGAGAGGGACGGGGAGGGGGTGGTGCTGGTACTGGTGCTGGTGTTGTGTGAAGGCGCCATTTGGGTGGCAGGAAATCCGTTTGGGCTTTTGGCCCCAAACTTGACGCGACTTTAATTGACGAAAGGGGCAAATGGGAAAAATCAACAAAAGTGTAAAAAATCAACGAGACAAACAACACGCACACACACACACACACACACACACACACAACACGCACGCACACAAAGAAGAGTTGGCAAAGCAGAACGTAGCAGCAGCAGCAGCGGCAGCGGCGACGGCAGCGGCAACAATATGCAAAATTAAATAAGATGACGCGAATAAAAATAGCGGCAACAATAACAGTTACCAACAGCAAAAGCTGCGCCAAAAGTTCTTTCTCACATTTATTAAACAAATTACGCGAACGGGGCACAAAGCAGAGAAAATATGCGATAAATAAATACAAATAAACACACACACAAGCTTACACACACATTCATGTGTGTGTGTGTGTGTGTACATGCATGCACAATTAATAAACGAACCAAATAATAATAACAACAATGCATCAAGAAAAGAGAAAGCAAACAATGCAAAAGAAATATCGTCCGGAAGTTTCTAACAAACAAAACTCAAATGTATGCAGATTGACGAAAGAAAGAGCGAGAGGGCGAGAGCGAGCGCAGCTAGAAGACGGTAAAAGTGTAGAGTGCAAAGTGTAGAGTGTAGAGTTCGAGCGTGAGTGCGAGTGCGTGCGCTATTTTTGCTCATTCAGCGTATATCTTTCTGTGTGTGTGTGTGTGGAGAGCACGCTAGCCAGCGACAAGCTGAACTTTAATTTGGCACAGTGAAACAGTAACAACAACATGATAAGTGATGACGATGACATTTCAACGCTAATTAAAATAATAATAACAATAACAACAGCATCAACCACAGCAACAATAACAGTTGGCACTTCAAGCAGCCAGATTATCTGTCTTGCATACACATGTACATACATATGTATGTGTGTGTTAGTGTGTGGGAGAGTCAATCATTGTGCGAGCTTCAGTTTGCTGTTTACTCTTGTTGTTGTTGCTGCTGCTGCTGCTGCTGCTGATGCTGTTCTTGTTGTTGTTGTTTTCGTTACCCGTCTCGTTGCGGTAATATTGCCACTTGCTCGACTTAAGCTCGCGCTACCTCTCTCTCTCTCTCTCTCAATGTCTTGCCCGCTCATCCGTTCACTAGTGCTGTGTTTCTTTTGTTGCTGATCCGCAGACAAAGTCGTGCTTAACAGTGAGGCAAGAAAGCCCAATATTTGAATTATTTATTTTTAAGCTTTTCAAGCAGACATTCATGCATGATTATTTTATTGCCATTGAACATAATAAATATAATTAAATCTAACATAATTATTAAGTAATAATAATTGAAATTTGGATTTATATATGCCTCTATTTATTTTCGTATGTAAACTGTAAACTTTGTGAATTTCTAATTCATTTAAAATTTACATTTGCATTTATGTTAATCAATTGCTCCACTGTGACAGTGTGTGTCGCTTATCTTTCACACATGCTCACACACACTCACACACATGTATAAGCAATTGCCATTGCAATTAGCAGCTCAACTTGAGTGGAGAGTTGGAGGTGGAGTGAAGTGGCTCAAAAGCTGCAGCTTGAGCCGTTGTCTATGTGTGTGTCTGTGTGTCTGATGGGCTCGTTGATTAATTTCTTTTTTATGCAAACTAAGCGGCTCTCGTCGCCTCTTGTATAGGTGATTCTGTGTATGTGTGATTGTGTGTGTGTGTGTGTGGTGCAGGTGACAAAACCAGTTGCCGATTATTCGATCTGTAACTGTAACAGCGACTGCTGATGGGGACACTTGCGGGTGAGGGGGGGATTTCGTTTTTGGGGTGTTTCGCTTACCCTGCGCATGCAGCAGCGGGTGATGCGGTGGCATTGGCATTGCTGCTGGCAACGGCGGCGGCGGCGGCTGAGGCGGCTGCTGCTGCTGCTGTTGCGTGTGATGCTGATGTGGATGATGCGGATGGTGATGCGGATGCGAATGCGGATGTGAGTGCGGATGATGATGATGATGATGCACTGCAGCGGCCAGCTGATGGGGCATAAAGGCAGCGGCCACAGCTGCGTGTGCATTGAAATACGCCATGCGCGAGGCGGCGGCCATTGTTAGTTGTTGTTGCTGTTGGTGATCCCTAAAATGTTGCTGTTGTTGCTGTTGCTGCTGCTCCAAGGTAGCCAAGCTGCTGGCTGCTGCAGTTGTTGCTGCTGCCAAACTGCCGCTGTTGCTGTTGCTATAATGCGCTGCATTTGTTGCTGTTGTTGTTGCTGTTGTTGTTGCTGTTGTTGTTGGCGGCGTTGGGGTTTCGCGCGCGCTGTTTGTTGTTGCCGTTGTTAAATCGGTTGCCGTTTCGCATGTTGCTGCTGTAGTTGCTTTAGTGCCACTTGTTGTTGTTGTTGTTGTCGCTGACGTAGTGGCTGTTGTTGTTGCTGCTGCCGCAACGGCCAGGCCGAGCAGCTCTTGTATGGCAAATGGCGAACGCTGCGGCATCGCGCTCGCTCTCCTTCGCTCCCTCTCTCTCGCACTGTCAGGCTCTCTTCCAATCCCTCTCTCTCTCTTTAATTAGTTATTAGTAACGGCTGCGAACTCGAATTCAAACTCGAACTGCTGCTAATGTTTTGTTGATTTACTTCGCAAAATCGAAAATTGATTCGGCTGTTGTTGCTTTTGTTTTGTTTTGCTTTGTTTGCTTTTAATTAAAACGGTATTTCAAAGCTCTAGCCACTTGCGCTCTCTTTGGCGCGCTGACTGTTGCTCTCTCGCTCTCTATCTCTCTCTGAGCTAATATGCCGGCTGCTCGTGTGTTATTTGTTCGTCTATGAGTGTGTGTGGCTATGTGTGTGTGTGTGTGTGACTGTATGTGTGTGTTTACAGCTATCTGTAGGCCGCCAACAATAACAATCGAGTATAACTGCACTTAACACTAAAAAAATGATTGTTGTTGCTGTTGATGTTGATGCTGCTGTTGTTGTTATTGCTGGCAATTCGCTCGCGTTTATCCCGCGTTGCTTTTATTTTTTTTTCGTGTTTGTCGCTTGTGTCGCCTGTCGCAAAAACACACAACAAATTCGCAATAATTTCCACGTTAAACTGTTGCCTGACTTAATGTGCAGCAGGAGTTTTGTCGTCGCCATCGCCATCGTCATCGCCGTCGCCGCCGCCGTCGTCGTTGTTGTCGTCGTCGTCGTCGTCGCTGTCGTCTACGTCGATGCCTGCCCCAGCTTTGGTGGTTGGGACCAACTGGCTAGAAAGTCGCTGAGCGGTCCATCCAACGGTGGCATGCAACGTGCACGGGCAACGGCAAAGGCAACGGCAACGTCAACGGGATTTTTAGCCTGACTTGATCCTTGTCAGCTACGTTGCCAACGCCGTCGTTGTCGTCGCAGCGCTGCCACTGCGCTGTCCGCGTCGCCGCTGCGCAACGGTAAACCAACGCCAGCTTCAGGGGCGGCGTCTGTTCACTGCCACAACACTAGCTGTGCCGCTCACACACATTCGGTCAGACGGCGTGCGCGTACGAACAGCAATTTCCCCTGCACAGCGATTCAGCCCAACATGGCGCATGTGCGCAACAATACTGTGTGTGTGTGAGCGGCACAGCTGCTGTTTGCGTGCGTGTGACTAGCTGAGCCGCTCTAACGCACACAATACTTCCAGTGTGCTGGAAAACTTCCAGTTGTGCGACCAGTTTTGTTTGTGTGCGTGCGCTGAGCTGCGCAAGTGTTGGTGAACATTTGAATGTGTGTGTGTGCGTGGTGCCCATTTTGTATTGTTTGTGGTGCTGGTTGCCACTGCCGCTGTCGCTGCTGCTACTGCTGCTGCCGTCGCTGCGGCCGTTAATGGGGTGGGATCTGCGGCAGCGGCAAGTTTCGGTTCGTTCAATGAAGGACGCCAATTTATAGCCAAAAAGCAAAAAATGAATTAAATAGAAAAAAAAAACACACAAAATACATAAAATGAGCTGAGGAGGAGTTGTAAAAACTACATGTAGCAGTTGGACGTTGTTATTGTTGTTGCTGCACATGTTTGTTTATGGGGCGCACACTATTACTAAAACAGCCGTCTAATTAAAATGCTATAGAGCTGCTGGCATGAAAATGGCCAAGAGTAACTGTTCAAGCACTGCAGCCAGCTGATCATGACATACTCCAATACAATGACAAACAACAACAATTGGCAGGCACTTGGCAAACACAACGGTGCTTTTGTCATTACCGATGAAGCGTCGCGACGCCTCAAACGGTTTTTCTCACGCCCACACGCGCCATTAGCAGCCGCTAGAGCAACTGAAACGTCAGCCCACGCGCGAGCTTTTTTCGCCGCAAGTCTATTAAACAATCGAAATGCCAAAGCTACAATTACAACAGCAACAACAACAGCAATAGCAACAGCAACAGCAATGAATCGCGCTCTCACGACATAACTTCGCCGTCGTTGTCAATGTCGTTTCGTTGTCACTGTCGCCGTCGTCGCCGACTCTTTGTCTACGACAGCGGCCACGCAGTCTGGAGACTTCTGTCGGTGCTGGCTGTGAGAGGGAGACGGCCAGTGCCTAGCACTCGATTGGCTGGAATGTGGGAGCGAGCGAGCGAGTGAGCGCACAAATGATCGCGTTTAACTGCGTAGCTCGAGAATGCGTCAAGGCGTAATTCGATATTTTTCTGCGCAGGTTGTGCGATCCTCGCTGGAAGCGACTGTGGAATGTGGGATGGGAAGGGGATAGGGAAAATAGGGATTGTGCATGATTCATGGCTTGGGCATTTTTAATGCGAATTTCCCATATTTCTATGCGCTCATTGTTAATTAACTTTGCAATTAGTGCGTGGAGGAGAAGGAGAAGAAGGAGGAGGAGTAGGAGCAGCAGACAATGCCAATAAGAAAATACGAAAATTTCAAATACAATTCATTTGCTGTCAAAATATAAATATTGAATTTCTTAATGATTTTAGCACAAATTAATAATGATGATGATGATGATAATGATAATGAGTGCTTAACTGGTAATTCGATATGCTGGCATAGTTTTCATATTAGGCAGCAACAACAACTTTCAGCTGGCGATCATTTGGCTACACTCCAAGCCAGTGTGTGTGTGTGTGTGTGTGTGTGTGTGTGTGTGAGTGCGCAAGTGTGTGTGTGTGGATGTCCTTAAGCCGTTTGTCCTTCAACTAGCAGCTTTGTTTTGCAAATATTTTGACGTGCGATTCTCACAGCGCTTAACAAAACATACCTGAAATTATTCCTTCATTGTAAATACCCTGTAGGCCAATTGGCAAGCGGGTATTATGCATATAAGCATAGAAATGAAGAGTGTGTATAATATAGCTAGAGATCAGGCTAGAAATCTGGTTAAAAATTGTATATAAAATGCTACACAAATTGTCACCAACCTATATACCCGTCTTGGCACAACAGTTTGACAGTCATTGTTAAAGCTGTGTCTGCCTTGCTGCATTTGAGGCCTAGCCATTTCTTACAGGGTATCTGGTAGTCATTCATTTGTATTGCTTGCATTGTTAAGGTTATGTCCGGCATACAGGGTGCCTCGAGTTGTCAGTGTGGTAGTCGAGTGGCCGACAAATGATTCAATTATCGCTTTAACACTCAAGTGGAGCGTTTCAAGTGCGAAAGTTGCCCAAAAACACAAAGAAGAAGAAGAAGAAGCAGATAAAAATGAAGATGAAGAAGCAGCAGCAGCAGCAGCAGCTGAAGTTCGAGTTTCGGATTACCAAAAAAAAAAAGAGAAAAAAAAATTAGAAAAAAAGAGCGACTGTCAATTATGTTTCGAGTTTTATTTGAACTACTCAGCAATTGTGGCATGCAATGCGACAAAGCTTAATTATCGACACTTCAGGTTCAATGAGAAAGAGTGGGGACGAATGAGAGCGAGAGAGAGAGAGAGAGAGAGAGAGGGAGGGAAGGGGAGAGAAGCAGAGAGTGCTATAAATTGGTTGATCTATTTATAAAGGTTTTAGAGAGCGAGACAGTGCAGATGCAGAAAGTAAGATATAGAGAGAGAATGAGTGAAAAGTGAGATAAGGAGGGAGAGAGAGAGAGAGTGAGATAAGGAGAAAGAGAGTAAGAGAGAGAGAGATAGAGAGAGAGAGAGAGAGATTAGGAAATTAGGAACAAGTGAAAGAGATAGAGGAAGAGATGGATAGAAATAGAGAGAGACAGTATAGGAATAGACTGGGAAGACTAGAATAAAGAAAAAGTTCGGAAGGAAGAAGAAACTGACAAGATGATGGACCAAGAGAGAGCGAGATGGAGAGGGAGAGAGAAAGAGATAGGGAGGCAGAGAGAGATGAGAAGGGAAAGATATAATTTCACCGATGATGAGAGAGAGAAAGATAGAGAAATAAAATAATAAACATAGAAAGATATATAGAAAGGAAGAAAGAGCGAGGAAGAGAGCGGGAGTGCAGTGAAAAGGGAGAGAAAGATGGAGTTGGTTGATTTGAAGAGCAGCAAAATCTTGTTGAAAATCAATTCAGTGCAGCAAGAGCAAGTATTTTTAAATTTCATAAACGAACAAACGAAATGGCACAGCTTGATTTGATTATAATAAATGATTAGATTAATGATATATACATACATATCTATATGTAAATGTAATATATAATATATCAATATATGTATATTTATATCAGTTTCTATAAATAGACGTACTACTTGCTGCTTTACATAGCCAAAATACGCTGCAGAAGGGCTTCACAAATTAAACAAAACAAAAGAGTGAAAAAAATCCAAAAACAAAAAAACAATAATAATACTTGAAGAGCTTTTGTAAAACTTGCCAAAATGCCATTGTTCATATGTATTGTTGTTGTTGTTGTTGTTGTTGTAGTTATTGTTGTGTAATTAAGTTGTTTCGCTGTTGGACAGCTGAGCATATAATGAACGCATCTCTTTGGATCTCTTCAGCAGCCGGCCATTTTATTATTGTTGTTGTTGTCGCTGTTGTTGTTAATCATAAAAATCCATTAAACAATTGGCATGAATAGGGCATATTAGCTACTAGCATGGACATATGACAAAGCCTAAAATGGATTGAAAAAACAACATATTAATTTAATTAAAAACAAAAATTTCTTTTAATAAATATAAAAAAAAATTTACTAAAATTAGCTCAAATCCTTAAAGACTTTGAAAAATTCAACGAATTGCAATTTTATAGCCCTGTAGAAAAAATTTTAAAATAAATTTCATCCCACTTTTAATGCTAATTTTAATATAAAAAGTTTTATAAAATAATAATTCGACACTTAAAAAATTGTTTAAATTTTTTATCTGTTAAAAATAAATTGAAATTAAGAAAGCAGAGCAGCTGACGGTCGACTTAATAATAGAGAGAGGGAGAGATAGAGAGAGAGAGAGAGAGGGAGATAGAGACAGAGTGAGCTAGCAAGCATGGATAATATTATTGTCACACAGTTGTTGCTTTTGTTGTTATTGTCGCTGTCCAGCGATTAGTTGAAGCCTTAATTTGACGCGCAATGAATGCCAGCTGAACAATAACAACAATAGCAATAGCAATAGCAATAGCAATAACAATAATAATTATATTGTAATAATAATATATATAATCATAATCAAATTCGCGTTCGCATTGAGCGCTTAAATATTTAATTGAATAATCAATCAAATCAAATAATGTGCGTGGTTCGCTCTGTTCGCGCTGAGTGGCTCTCGCTGTGAACCGGTTCGAAAGTGGTACAAGACCTGAGCACTGCGACGCAGACGGCCATGCACGACTGCCAAATATGCCGCAGCTTGAAGCATCATGAATAGATTTAGCAATCACCTAACTATAAGCCATGGGCGAGGCTACATTTGAGATGATTCAGGTTATTAGCTTGCAAGGTGAGCCTTCTCAATAGATGTCTTTAAAGAGGATGAATGGATGTCTGTAAAGAAACTCTGTAAAGAGACTCTGTACAGTGTCTGTAAAGAGACTCTGTAGAAACGCTGTAAACAAACTCTGTAGAACCTCTGTTATGAGTCTCAGTAGAATCTCTGTTAAGAGTTTCAGTAGAATCTCTGTAAAGAGACTTTGTAGAAACTCTGTAAAGAGACTCTGTAGAATCTCTGTGAAGAGACTCTGTAGTAACTCTGTTGTAACTATCTACAGAGACTCTGTAGAAACTCTGTAAATAAACTCTGTAGAAACTCTGTACAGAAACTTTCTGGAATCTCTGTAAATAAACTCTGTAGAGAAGCTCTGTAGAAACTCTTTAAAGAGATTCTGATTATCAATATATGTATGTATCAATATACCCGCCCGCTGCTTCGACAGAGTGTGCGAATCATATTGAGGACATTTTGTATTAGCTCTCGATTGCTGCCAACAATTAAATCTCGCATTTATTTTTTTTTTTTTTTCTTTTCGAGTTTTCAATTATTTAATTGCTCGCAACGTGAGAAAATTAATTTGTGCAAAGGTGAATGATTGAAAAAGTTGAACAAACTAATAATTGCCGAAATAATGAATTATTCGAAACTGATCAAGAAATATTTCCCATGAAAGAGTTGATAGAAATTCAAGAGCTGCATCAGCTGGCAGCGTGGCTAGAGCAGTTGGTTAGCTTAAGCTTCGGCCCGCCAGGGCACAAGCCTCTAAATCAGCTCAACTCGAGTTTTACAGGGTATCTGCTAGCTTACTCTCCCTCTATGTGCTCTATCAATTCAAACACATATATTCTAACCGCACTCAATTGGCTTCGGTTTTAATTTTTGTTCTTGGTTTTTGGCTTGATTTTTGCACTGCGCACAGATGGCGCCACTGTGCAGTTTATGGCTAATTTTGCGGCTGGTTTGTGTCTCGGCTAATCGTTGTTCCTGTGCAAAGCTAATTACAACTTTTGGCACAATAGTTCTTCAATTAACAGGCAATTAGTAGTGAAACCAGAAAAACAAGCTTTACGTCTTAATCTGTTTGGCAATTTGAAGAAAAGGAATTAGTTGGGAATTGGATTAAAGTAAACTGTGATGAAATGAGATTAAATTTAAGTATGTAATGTAAATATAAATGTAAGAGTAATAGAACTAATAATTACCATAATCATTATGATTATTATTAATATTTCTATCATCAGTGATCTGGATCTGACCAGATCCATCAATGTCATTGTCATTGTCATTGTCATTGTCATTGTCATTGTCATTGTCATTGTCATTGTCGTTGTCATTGTCATTGTCATTGTCATTGTCATTGTCATTGTCATTGTCATTGTCATTGTCATTGTCATTGTCATTGTCATTGTCATTGTCATTGTCATTGTCATTGTCATTGTCATTGTCATTGTCATTATCATTGTCATTGTCATTGTCATTGTCATTGTCATTATCATTGTCATTGTCATTGTCATTGTCATTATCATTGCCATTGTCATTGTCATTGTCATTGTCATTGTCATTGTCATTGTCATTGTCATTATCATTGTCATTGTCATTGTCATTGTCATTGTCATTGTCATTGTCATTGTCATTGTCATTGTCATTGTCATTGTCATTGTCAGTGTCATTACATTACATTACTTATTACATTATTATTATCAATCACACATTATTGATATCATTATGATATTCACAATATTTCATTTAAATCTATGTAAAGCTGCATATTTTATTCAATATACACAGCAGTAGGCCCCCTTACCCCTCTCTCCTAGTTAGGGATTATATTGTATATTGTTATGATTTGAAGTTGACCATTTTCGTTTCTTATTTGTTTATTATTTTTTTTCTTTTTTTTCTGTACGTCCCTTTGAATTGTTGCTGTATGCAAATCCATCAAAGCATTTTGTGTCCATCAATGGCTCATTAGCACAGCGCTGGCCAACCCTCAAGCT